>CANTUV010000034.1:29965000-30389584 GCA_947685225.1 Garcia nutans | reverse complement strand
GCATCATCCCTACTTTCTCCCTATAGATCGCCCGAAACAATTATATTATTGAATTTGTGTTCTGTTGTGGCGCTCTCTCTCTCGCTCTCTCGCTCTCTCTCTCTCTCTCTCTGTGTCTGTGTGTGCAGATTTGCTTTCATTAGCTTATTTTTAATTGAATGAAAATGAAAGGGATTTGAATTTGGGAATTTAGGTAAATTGTTGGGTTTCTGCTTTGATTGATTTGTTTTTTTTTATTTGCTTTAGTTATGCTTTTCAAAGAACCTTCAATGCAGAGACAATGATGTAGAACAGAGAGCTTTGACTTTTATGGAGCAGTTTGAACGAAAACTGTCATAGTGGCAGTTTGGTAATTACTATCAAAAGCTGATATTGCAAACTGGACATTCTAAAGGCTTAGCCCAATGAAAAATGGGCCAGCAAGTCAAAGTCACTGCTTCGCAATGAGGTTAATCATTTTTCAGCCAAATTTCATCGTTTATACCTTAGAAAATGCATTTTACTGTTATGGCAGCTTAGGGGCATATTTTTATTTTCATATTTAGAACTCATGGATCTAGGCGCCGTTTAGACATTTTGTCTGCCTCGTTAAATAATATCTTTCTATACTTGTAATTCTTTTATTTTTGGCAATCTGTTGCATTTTGAAAACTTTTCCTTATTTGGAATTAGGGTTTTCTGTATCTCTAAAACTTTATAATATAATGTTTGAAGAAGTGTAAGCAGTTTTTGAGATTTTAATAACATTTCAGAAGAGAATTTTCTCTCTTTTCTAATTTTTTTTTTGGGCATTCACAGACTAAACAGAAATAACACTCTTTACCCCTTGCTTATTTTTACTCCCGCTACGTCAGTTAGTATCAGAGCCGTGTTCGTTCTTGGACAACGATGGCACCCGCGAAGACAACCACAACAGCGCTTAGAGGAGGTGTATGAGCGTGATCACATGGCCCACCTTGAACAAAGAATGGGACAGATGGATAAACGAATGGAACAAATGATGGACCGGTTAACAGAACGAATGGCTCATCTCATGGGGGGTCAGAATAGGGCAAACCCTAACCAACGGGGGAACCCTAGTGTAGATAGATCCAATGGGAGTTCTGATATTGAAGGAGGAGCTTATTATGAAGAAGAGTCGCACAGACAATATAGAGCTATTGAAGATAGGTGCTGGGAACCTGGAATGAGAACAGAAATACCAGAATTCCATGGCGGCCTTAAACTAGAAGAGTTTTTAGACTGGTTGGCTACAACAAAAGAGATCATGAAATTTAAAGGAATGCCTGATGATAAACGTGTCTCCTTAGTTGCAACAAGGCTGCCAGATGGGCAGCGGCCTAGTGGCCGCAGTCCAAATTAACCAGGAACGGACAAGGTAAGGCTAAGATCGTCAGTTAGGAAAAGATGAGGAAGCATTTGCGATCTGAGTTTTTGCCTCACAACTTTCAAAGGTTAATGTACCAGAGGTTGCAGAATCTGAGGCAGGGAGCTAGGTCAGTGGACGATTACACCACTGAATTTTACCAATTAATAGCCAGAAATGACATACACGAGACAGAGGATTAGTTGGTGGCAAGATATATTGGCGGTCTTAGGAGGCAAATTCAAGATACTGTCAATTTTCTTAATCTTTTCTCAATCTCTGCTGCTCATCAGAAAGCCTTACAGGTTGAGAAACACTCTAGGCGAATAGGTACTTATGCGTCCTCTGCCAATATGGGAGGCAGTGACAATGGCGCTGGTAGTAGTAGTGCAGCCAACCAAGTAGGAGGGGTGATTAACAAAGGCACTGCCAGCCATAATCAGCACAACAGAACAACTGGTAGTGGTTTGAAGTGCTTCGGATGTGGTGAGATTGGGCATAGGCAGTCTGAATGTAAGAAAACAACAGGAAAGAAAGCACTCTTTGTAGAAGCAGATAACTATGAAGATGGAGGAATAGACCTTGTAAGAGAGCCAGTGTTTGATGACGAAGAGGTGGTTTATGAAGAGGTGGTAGCAGGAGATACAGGCGTTACTTTGGTCGTCAGGCGATCTTGTCTGACCCCTAAGGCTGTTGAAGAAGATTGGCTACGGAATACTATTTTCTAGTCAACATGCACCATTCTCGGTAAGGCCTGCTGCTTTGTCATTGATGTTGGTAGTTGTGAAAATATTATTACAGCAGAGGCAGTGCAGAAATTGGGAATGAAGACTGAGAAGCATCCTAGTCCTTACAAACTGGCTTGGTTAAAGAAGGGCGGTGAGGTAACTATTTCATAACATGCTTTGGTAACCTTTTCCATTGGTTCTAAATATAAAGATAGTGTGTGGTGTGACGTGGTTGCTATGGATGCATGTCACTTATTGTTAGGGAGAATTTGGCAGTATGATAGAAAAGTCATTCATGATGGTCGTGCTAATACATATTCTTTTGTATTTAATAATATAAAAATTGTATTACTCGCCTAGTAAAGAGCCAGAAAAGGTAAAACCAACTGGGAATAATACCAAACTGTTGTCATTGGCAAGATTTATTGATAAGTTAAAGGGGACAGAAATGGTCTTTGCTCTTGTTGGGAAGGAGATTGCTGCAGAGTTGAAAGTTCCTAATAAGGCAACCCCTTTAGTGGCAAAATTTGAAGATGTATTTCCAAATGAGCTACCTGATGAGTTACCCCCTTTACGTGACATTCAACACCATATTGACTTGGAGCCTGGTGCAACTTTGCCAAATAGACCTCATTACCGGATGAGCCCTAGTGAACATGAGGAGTTGCGAAGGCAAGTAGAAGAATTAGTAGCTAAGGGGCATGTGCGAGAAAGCTTAAGCCCTTGTGCAGTGTCAGCCCTATTGGTTCCTAAGAAGAATGGTTCCTGGCGTATGTGTGTGGATAGTAGAGCCATCAACAAGATCACTGTGAGGTACAAATTTCCCATCCCTCGCTTGGATGATTTATTAGATCAGATCAGTGGTGCAATAATTTTTTCCAAGATAGACCTTAAAAGTAGGTACCGCCAGATTCGGATATGGCCAAGAGATGAGTGAAAAACGGCCTTCAAAACTCGAGAAAGGTTGTAAGAGTGGTTGGTAATGCCATTTGGCTTGTTAAATGCACCAAGTACCTTTATGCGGGTGATGAACCAAGCACTGAGGCCATCCATTGGCAAATTTATTGTGGTGGACTTTGATGATATTTTGATTTACAGTGCTAACCTTATAGAACACTTGCAACATTTGCGAGAAGTTCTATTTGTGCTTCGCAGGGAAAAATTTTATGCAGCAGTAAAGAAGTGAATCTTTTTGGTGCCTAAGGTGTTGTTCTTGGAGAGGGGCTGCAAGTTGACGAGTCCAAAGTTGAGGTGATTAGGCAGTGGCCTCAACTAGTATAATTACTGAAATTCGGAGTTTTCATAGGCTTGCCTCTTTTTACAGATCTTCATCCCACATTTTATAGTATCATGGCCCCTGTGACAGATTGTATGAAGGGTGGCAAGTTTATATGGACAGAGACAGCAGAAGAAGCCTTCTAGCTTATTAAGACACGCTTGACCACCGCTTCTGTCTCAGTGTTTCCTGATTTTTCACAAGCATTTGACTTACACTGTGATGCTTCTAAAATGGGCATTGGGGCTGGTTTGAGTCATAATGGGAGGCTTGTAGCATACTTCAGTGAGAAGCTCTCAAGTTCCAAGCGTAAATACAACACCTATTATGTAGAATTTTATACAATAGTTCAAGCAGTAAAGCATTAGAGGCACTACTTGTACAACAGAAAGTTTGTATTGTACACAGACTACGAGGCTTTGAAGCACCTGCATAGCAAGGATAAGGTGACTTTACGACATGCTCCATGGGTAGCCTACCTCGAACGATTTACTTTTGTGGTAAAACACAAGTCAGGAGTTACAAATAGAGTTGATGCTTTGAGCCGCAGGAGTAATTTCTTGGTTGCAATGCTAGTTGAGATACCTGGCTTTGACTCTTTTTGTGACTTGTTTGTTACTGATCCATTCTTTTCCGCTATTCTGGAAAAGGTTCAAGCAGGTGAAAGAACATATTTCTTGCTGCATGATGGGTTCTTATTCAAAGGGAACCAATTATGTATTCCAGATTGCAGCTTGCACCTCAAGATCATTCAGGAGTTACATTGCGAAGGGCATGTCGGTCGCGACAGAACCTTGCAACTGGTTCAAGCTTCCTATTTCTGGCCCACTATGCGAAGAGAAGTGGACAAGTATATGCAGCGATGTTGGATTTGCCAAGTTTCTAAGGGTACAGTCACTAATGTTGGCCTATACATGCCCCTGACAGTACCTACTCAGCCTTGGGTGGACGTCAGCATGGACTTTGTATTGAGCTTGCCCCGCACACAGCGTGGTAATGGCTCCATCTTTGTTGTTGTTGATCGTTTTTCTAAGATGGTTCATTTTATTCAATGCAAGAGAACAACAGAAGTTGTCAATGTAGCCCAATTGTATTTTCGTAAAGTGTATCGCCTTCATGGCCTACCTACATCCATTGTATCTGATAGAGATACCAGCTTCATAAGTCACTTCTGGGGCAATTTATAAAAAATGGTTAATATACAACTGAATTTTAGTAGTGCTTATCACCCACAGATTGATGGTCAAACTGAAGCGGTGAATAGATCCTTGGGCAATCTACTTCATAGTTGGTTGGTGATAATGCGAAGAGTTGGGACCAGAAGTTACGCCAGGCTGAATTTGCTCATAATCATGTTGTCAATAGAAGTTCAAGTTTCAGCCCTTTTCAGGTTGTGTATTAGGTTGTGCCCAGGGGACCCTTAGATCTTTTCCCTCTACCTGACAAGACCAGAGTTCATGGCAAAGCAGCAGATTTTGTGGCTTATTTGCAGGACCTTCATAGGGCAATGCACGCCAACTTACTGCAAGCCAACGCCAATTATAAATAAGCTGCAAACCGTAAGCGCCACCATATTGAATTTGAGGTAGGTGATTTTGTATGGGTCGTCCTCATTAAAGAGCACTTCTCAGTTGGAGAATATAATAAGCTTTCTGCCAAGAAGATTGGTCCTGTAGAAATCATTGAAAAGCGTAATCCTAATGTCTACCGCCTCAAATTGCCTAGCCATATTCGTACTGCTGATATATTTAATGTGAAGCATTTGATTCCTTTTCAAGGGGACTCTTCTGATGATGATGATATTGTTGATAATTCGAGGGCGAATTTTTTCTATCCTGGGAGGAATGATGTAGAACAGAGAGCTTTGACTTTCATGAAGCAGCTTGACTGAAAACTGTCATAGTGGCAGTTTGGTAATTACTGTCAAAAGCTGATATTGCAAACTGGGCGTGTTAAGGGCCTAGCCCAATGGGAAATGAGCCAGCAAGTCAAAGTCACTACTTCGCGGTAAGGTCCGTCATTTTTCGGCCAAATTTCATCGTTTAGGCCTCCGAAAACGTGTTTTACTGTTATGGCAACTTAGGACATTTTTATTTCCATATTTAGAACCCATGAATCGAGGCGCCGTTTGAAAATTTTGTTTGCCTCGTTAAATAATGTCTTTTTATACTTGTAATTCTTTTATTTTGGTAACCTATTACATTTTAAAAGCTTTACTTATTTGGAATTAGGGTTTTCTGTATCCCTAAAGCTTTATAATGTAATGTTTGAAGAAGTGTAAGCAGTTTTTGAAATTTTAATAACATTTTAAAAGAGAATTTTCTCTCATTTAGTGTTTATTTCCTGGACATTCATGGACTAAACAGGAATAACACTCTTTACCCTTGCTTATTTTTACTTTCGCTACGTCAGACAATAATTGACTTACATGGACTTTTATATTACCAATATAACAGGTTTTGCAAACAAGTCTTTACATTTTCAATAGTAGTTGGTGATAATCAACCTATTTGGGAGTTAGTAGATTTTGATAATTATGATATAAGTTGATGGCTCCGTTTGCAATATATTTGTGCATTAGAATTTTGTTCCATTCTAAAGGTACAGCAAATTGTGACAACAAAGGAAGAAGATGACAATAGCAACGCTATTTCTATGAGATCTCTCTACTATTTTCACTTCAAAGGCACTTTTCCTCAACCATTTAGTAACCTATTCATTTCAATTGCTTCAAAGCTAGGTAGTTTAGGAGGTATTTAATTTAGTGTAATTTGGGTTAAGAACAAATAAATAGTGAAATTCATATTCACTCTATGTATATATGTGTGTGTGTGCACGCACGTGTATATATATATATATATAACCCAATGCCAAAAAAAAATCTAAACCTAATAAAATACATCCTAAGAGATAACAGAATCCCAGTATAAAGGAAACAAAAGTAAAACAAAACTCAAAACTAAAAAAAAGGTAAAAATACCAGAAAACCACATATGATTGTCTTAGAGAACAGGAAATTATACAGAAATTACTTCAATCTATCAAGTTTTCTGGTAGAATAATGAAAAATTAGGCCTTCTTATGATGGATAAAAAGCAAGGGTTACAGTTGTCAGAATTTCACATAGAATGTGTCACTCCCAAGGCAACAAGGGGCAAGTTTTTCCAGATCTACTGACCTATCAAAAGACACTACTAAGCTTTCGAAGAAACTCCAGGTGGATGCATAGCTCCGTAGAGCATTGAGCTTTTAACCTAATGGTTGAAAGGTTCAAGACCTGCTCTACCCAAACTCCTCCGATACTCAGACTCTTCCTTTCACCCTCACGTATCGGTGTCAACACGACATGACACTAGTGCTAACACGGGATATGTGTCCAACACCCTCCCTTAATGTTGGACATGCCACAACATATTGAGAATAGAAAAACAGATGAAGGAAAACCAGGGATGAGCTAGAACAAGAGTATGAATTTGGAGAATGAAAATTAAAAGAGGAAAAGTAAGAGCTTGAATGAAAGAATCCGAAGAAGAAAATAGGTTTGCACTCTGAAGAATGAGGACAGTCTCTCTCATATTTTTCTTGATATTTGTTTGGGTTAATTTATGAATTGTCAAGATGGATAGAGAATAGACCCACTTTATTTTATTATTAATTTTTATCTTTTTAGTGGTACGTATCTTGTGTAACTTTCAATTTTAGATGAGTTGAACTTGTAAACATGTTTGAACTTAAATAAATTAGTTTATTATTAACTTTTGCTTTATATTTATCCTTTGGTATATACACATTGGGAGTTGCATGATTTGTTAGAATCTGTGAAGTGTTTACTTATTAATTAATATTTTAAGTGGTAGTGGTACAGATGGATTTTGACTTCTTTATTTATTATATTTATGTTGAAATTGGTTATGTTTTGGATCTTAGTAATATATTTAGACAATAGCTATTATTATATAATCTATATTTTTCATTTTATTTAATTCACAGGACGAATCCAAGCACTGTATCCAAATTTGGATACATATTCTCATATCTTCTAAGTATAATTTTCACGAGTCTAACGCACGGATATATACCCATAAACACCCATACCTAAGTCCAAGTAACGTAGCCCAAACCTATGTTACACTATTCTAAGTGAGACTTTCGCTATAGTACAGGGGTGCGATTGACCCTTTGGCACACACACACACACATATATATATATATAGTTCAGTTATTGACAAAAACAAACCAAAATAACAGAAAAATGAGAAAACTACAACCGGACCAAACTAGAAAACCAAAATGCCTTTGTTCATATTAGTTTTTGGTTTAAACCAAATAGCGCTCAACCATTATACAAAATTATACAGACCTGGTTATACACTGCATAACAGTTGATCAAGCAACTGAAACAACCTGAAAGTTAGGGAAACGCCAATGGTCCTTTGAAACCGTCTACTTTTGATTTTTTAAGAGCATTCTCATTACTAAAACACTAGTCAAGTCATTATTTGCAATATCCACTAATCATATGCATGCGTACATATCATGTTGAACCATTAAAAACACATACAGCATAGCTGACTTCAGGACATTTAAAATGAATTAACATGCACTTTTATATCACAATTAAAAAGCAAATATAAATAGAAAATCAAATAAAATTAAAATACACACCGTAGCTGTGACTTCATGCTCTTGGCGATATACTTCTGCAGGTGAAAGGTTAGTAACATCTGAAGTTCCAACAAAAGGAGGCTTCATCAAAGCATTGTTTGAAAATGGAGAAACACCAGTTGCATGATTATACATATTATGTGTAGTGTGCCCAGATGAATTAAACCCACCAGTATAACTAGGCGTGACACTTTGAAAAGGTACACCACCCATCCTTGACTCCTGAACATATAAACAACGCATCTTTAGATAAGTAATCAGAAGAGAAGATTATCAATTATGCTCATATGCTAAATCGCATTTTTTGGTCAGGGAATACAATATTGATATCTTATAATCAAACAAACTACTGTCCAACAAAATCAGTCACTATTTGCACATGCATATAAGACACATGAAAAAAGGATGATGAAAATAATACATGCACACTCACAAACCTGCTGATTTATCCCCATTGGTATGGCTGCAAGTTTTGGCTGAACAGGACTAACCATGGGCCCTTCCATTTTAGCATTGAAATAGTAATCACTGGACCTACCGTGCATGTTATTCTCACATCCTATCTTTAATCCAACTGGAGGCACATTAGCCTGTTGATTATGCATCAATGATAGACTGGCATGATTTTGATACCTAGGACCATGCTGTTGCTGGACAACATCAGCCCCAGTTTGCTGCAACTGGGCCATGGAGGCAGGCTGTTGCTTACTGACAGCAGAACCAAGGAATTGTTGTTGTTGACCAGCATGAGCAACTGACTGGGGAGTTTAAACTACATCACCTCCAACAGGTAGGTTTTGAGAGAATGGTGCAACATGTTGAAAATGAGATGGACAAAAGCTAGTTTGATTCCTGGTTGAAAGTCAACTTCCACCCTCTCTGGGAATGCTGCCTTATAATCATGTTGATTAGGAAACTGCTGCTGTGAGCTTTGTTGGTTCTGTGGAAGCATGTTTTGCTGATATGTCATGTAATTCTGATATGCATATTGCTGCCCATGTGATTGTGGCGTATGCAAGTTCTGTTGCTGCAGCATGTGCTGCCCTACTTGATGAGGCATCTGCTGAATGGCTTGTTGTTGTGGCAACTGCCGGCCTCCCTGCTGAGACATTTGTTTTCCCATGTGAGATAACATCTGCTGACCCGGATGTTGCATCAGCTGCCCTGGCTGTTGCATGGCCTGCCCCATCTGAGAACCTTGTTGTTGCACAACTAGCTGATTAGAAACTTGTGTTACTGGGAAACTCTGCTGCTGAGGCGCTAATTGTCCATGCTGTTGAGATAACTGGCTGTTCTGTTGCCCCTGCTGTTGGGTTGCTTGAGGAATCTGTTGAGGCAATTGACTGATTAATTGTTCCTGCTGAAGCGTAATCTGTGGAATCTGTTGTGTGTCTGAGCCACCAAGCCATTTGACTGCACTGAATGAGCCACTGGTATCTGAGCTAGTTTAGGTATAGATGCAGGTGGAGGTGGGCCGAGTGGCAATGGTGGAGGCAAAGAGGCTGGCTTTTCATACTGTGTGACATTAGTTTCATAGTATAAAAGACCAGTACTTCCATCAATCAGTCCCATCCAAGGTTTAGGAAGGGTGGGATCCTCTGGGGCATAACGAGGCCCAAGAGAAGATGCAGCAGGTTCTGTTGTGGCCATACCTGATATTTATCTACAGGAATGCAGGTATAATAATCAATATACAGAATAGGGACCTTGCAAAGCTAGATTGTCTATTTCAATTTCAAGTCTACCAAGTTCAATTAGTTGATAGAGAACAAAAAGTATCCACTCACACATCAAAATATCAATAACTCTATTTCTCACATGGTGAAGGCATGACCAAAACTGAAAGTTCTTCAGGTAAAGTTCATGAATTTCTCCAAGAGAACTATTTTACAAACAAAATGACAAACTATTGATATCATTTTGCCTTCTACAACGTTATTTCAATCTAAAAATCTCCAAATAAATAAATTATACAATATAACAATTTTAGTACACGTACACCAAATTCATCATAGTTAATCAAATAGTTATTAACCCCAAATCAGATAATCAGAAATTTCAATACTTTAAAAAAAAGGAAAAGGAAAAGGAAAAAAGGTTACTCAACCGAAATGCAATCTTAAAAGTTGCTAGATAGACTAGAATCTGATATGCTTGGAACATAAAATTAAGATATATCGAGATTAAGCTTTACCCAATTCAAGATTCACGCTGAAAATATGTCTCGGAAGAAGAATAGCTCACAGGCATCAATCAAGTTCACGTGCGCTCATGCGCCGTAGTGGTTGGTACTATTAGTGGTTGATTGAGCTTCCTCTCCCTCCGTTGATTACGGTAATAGGAACAACACGCGCTGAGAAGCTTTCCCTGTTATTCTCCGATCATCTTTATCCACTATTTCCTACGGTGTATAAAGAATTGTAGGCGTCTAGAAGCAGCTTACAAAACTCTAGGGATTATCCTTTTCCGTGACCGGAGGCTGACCGAAGCCGGGTTTGCAGCTGTTCACAAATAGATTCACCGGCCCCAGATGAGCGAAGTTTTTTGCCTTCTTCTATCTATTTTTTTATTCCTCCGCACCCGTTTTTTCCCCGTCCAGAATTGATTTTCAGGTTTTATTCAGCGCTCCTCTTTTTAGATGAGTTGCCACTTTTTCATTTTCTTTTTTTTTTTTTATTTCCAATTTATAAAGTCCAACTTTAAAATTAAATTTAAGAATTCACCTAAAATATTTCATTTTAAAAGAGGTAATAGTTTTTAAACTATAATTATTTTTAATGAGTTAAAAAATAATTATATTTTTATGTCTAATAAAGTAAAAAAAAAATTTAGATGTTTTTCATTTTTTTCCTTTCATATTATCTCTTTTTTAATTTTATCTCTCTTTTTCTTTTCAAAATATGAATTTACAATCATAAAATCGACAAAATAAAATTTTTTTCATATGTGATATGTTTTATTTTTTTATTTAGTTAAATTTGAAACTTTTATTAATATGTTTTGACAATAAAATGATAAATATTTGAAGAGAAAATGGTCAATTTTATTATATTTAACTAATATTTGTACATATATTTAGTTCATCTCATTTTCTTCTTCTAAAACTAAAATAAAATTTGTTTGATTACATCAAAATGCTTCTTACTGTCTTAATTTCCCACAACTTACCCTAACTCACATCAAAATATTTCTTTTTATTATAGAAAATTATCCATTGCACTTTCGAAGACAGTTTGCATACTTGAATCTTAAAATAAAATATGTTTAATGTATATTGATTTTTAAAGGGGAAAAAAGTTTACAGAACTGCCCTAACTCCCTCTAATTTGCCCTAACTCATATCAAAATACTTCTTTTTTCTATAGAAAATTCGCTATTGCACTTTCTAAGACAGTCTGCACACTTGAATCTTAAAATAAAATATGTTTGGCTTATGTTAATTTTTAAAGAAAAAAATTGCAAAACTGCTCTAACTCCCCATAACTTGCCCTAACTCACATTAAAATACTTCTTTTTGCTATAGAAAATTATTCATTACACTTTCTAAGATAATCTGTACACTTGAATCTTAAAATAAAATATGTCTAATTTATGTTAATTTTTAAAAGCAAAAAAAGTTTACAAAACTAATCTAACTCCCCCTAACTTGATCTAATTTACATTAAAATACTTCTATTTGCTATATAAAATTATTAATTGCACTTCCTAAGATAGTATGCAAACTTAAATCTTAAAATAAAATATATCTGATTTATGTTGATTTTTAAAGGAAAAAAATTACAGAACTGCTCTAACTCCCCTAACTCACATCAAACTATTCCATTCTGCTAAAGAAAATTCTCCATTTTCACTTCCTGAGACAGTTTGCACACTTGAATCTTAAAATAAAATTTGTATGATTTATATTAATTTTTAAAGAAAAAAAGTTTAGAAAATTGTCCTAACTCCCCCTAACTTGCCCTAACTCATATCAAAATACTTCTTTATGCTGTAAAAAAAATTCTTCACTACACTTTCTAAGACAATCTCCATACTTAAATCTTAAAATGAAATAATCTGGTTTATATTAATTTTTAAAGTATTCTAAAGTGAATAGAACTGTCATAACTTCCCAAACATAAATATATGTTTGCCAAATGTTGTAATGAATGGAAAAGCTTCTAATATATTTTTTTTGTTTCTTATTTGTTATTGCAGGTGTAATATCCTCATATATGCTCTAGAAGTTTTGATTATGTTATTGATGTTGTTGTTATTGTTGTTGTTATATTGGATTGAATATATGTGTTAATTGTAAGAGAAAAGAAATTGGGAAAGAAATTGGGTTTAGAGAGAATGGTATATGTTGTGTATATGATGATATATATAACATATAAATGGGTCAAAGGAAGAGTCAAAGGAAGAGAGATATTTTTGTGTTGAGTGTATAATTACTTAAATGGGCTTATATGAGTCAAAAGGTTAGTTATTTGGTTGAGGGCATTTTGGTAATTGCTTGAATTGAATCACATGGTGGATATTTAAAGAAGGTTTGACTTTGTTTCTTCATCATTTTCTTCTTTCTTTCATGAAGTGGCCGGCTCCTCCATAGACAAAGAGAAAGAAAGAGACAAGAGAGGTTCATGATGAGTTGAGTTCAAAATTGAAGGAAGATTAAGTGTTCAAGTGTTGATTCAAGAAGTTTTTAACTAAGGTAAGATCTTTCCTTTGATTTCTTTCATTCTTTTGAAGTGGTATTGGAAGTTAATTAGGGTTTGATGATTTGATGATAAAATGTGTTTATGATGTGTTCTCAAGTGTTAAATTGATTTTAAGTTATGAGTTTAATTAGAGGTTGTTGTTGGAAATGGTGGATGTTGATTTTGAAGGATGGAGAAGGATGTTGGTTTTAGGGTTTTGAGATGATATGTGTTTAATTGTTATATTAATGTGTTGTGAAGTAATTCTTGTGATGAATATGTGTTTAGAACATTGATTATGTTCATTTGAAATATGTTATATGATGAATATTGTGTTTGAGTGCATTTGAGAAAGGGTTGGTTTTGGTTAGGGTTTTGGTTTTGGGTGACACGGCCAAAAAGGGAAAGAGAGACACGGCCAAGTCATGGAACTTTTGGGCGTGTTGGATTAGTTTTGAGAGACACGGCCGTGTCCCCAAGCCGTGTTAGCTACTGTGATTTTTGGTTGAGAGACACGGCCACAAGCTTGGCCGTGTCCCTTGCCCGTGTTGCTTACTGTCCAATTGGTTTGAGTGACACGGCCACAAGCTTGGCCGTGTCCCTCAAGGGTGCTGCCCGTGTCCCTCAAATGTGTTGGTTAGGGTTTTATTTCTTTGTTCTAATTGTATTGTTTTGGTTCTTCAAAGGTGGGTTGGTCCCTAAACCTAAACATAAACACTTTAAATATACTTAAAGCATGGAAAGCCCTAATCAAATGGATGTGGAAGATCATAAAGCTATAAATGATATAAATTGTTCTTTGCCCTAATTGCATTGTTGAGATTGAACAATATTATGTTATGCAATGTAAATGGTAATGTATTTCATGAGTAATGTATATTGAAATGTTATATCAAAGATGTTATGATGATTCAAATAAGAAATGATATGATGCAAAGCCATTGTGATTGGCTATGATGATGCAATTGAAAGAAAGAAGGCATGTTTGCCTAAATGTTGATGAGAATTGGAAATGGAAATGATAATTGAATAATAAATGAATTGTGTGGCTAATGTGTTATTCCATTTTCAGAGTTTGTTGTTGGTGGCATGCCTAATGATAGTAACAATCTCTTGAAGTTAGGTTGGATTGAATCCTTGAAGCCTAATTGAGATGTTACAACCCTTGAAGCTAGGTTGGGTTGGTTCTTGAAGCCAAGTTGGGTTGAACCTTAGCATGCTTTGCTCCCCTTGAAGCTTGGTTGAACCTAATCCTTGAAGCCTAGTTGGGTATATGATATTGATAAATGTGATAACAAAACCAAAACATTAACTCTGAAAATTGAATGGCATATTAGTGTGTCTTGGGCCCAATGCTTGTCTTTGTTTAATGTGAGTCATGATTTGTTTAATGTTGTTCCTGAATGGTTAAATGAATAACTAATGAGGCATATAAAATGTTAAGGTATGTTGTTAGCCTTGCATATATGATGTTACATGTATAATATGGATTGAGAATTGGCATTGCATTGCATTAAAGCATAACATTAGCATGTTTTATCTTACTAAGTCGTTGGCTTAGCGCGATAGTGTTTGATTGCGCAGGTAATAGGGTTGAACCCGAGAGCTCTTCGAGACCGAGTGAGAGTAGACAGTGAAGAGTAGATTTTTGGAACTTAAAGATCAGAGGAGACTTGCCAATCATGTATAACTCTTTTATATTTTGTAAAGAAATGACATTTAATGTACATATGTGTATATTTGTAAATATGAAATTAAATGTTTTCATATATGTAAATATTTGATAAATTCCGCTGCGTAACAACTAAATGTATCTTTATATATATCTAGTTAGTTTTGTATTACAAGTTAACTACTTATCTTTCTATAATGTATACAATTGAAAGATTATGGTATCATTTAAAATGTTTTTAAATGTTAAGAAAATCTGTAGCATCTCTATGTTTAGTGCATGTATACTACATTGTGGTGTTTGTAGTGTGCATGTATTGAATGTAGGGGTGTTACAGCAGGGTATTAATTAAAATTAAAAATTGAAATATCGGAGAGCAATATAGTTATCTCCATTTACTACAGTGGAAAATTTAATATGAACACCTCCGAATATATTGGAGGGTGTACTAAATTCAAGGTTATGATTTAGAACTGTCTGAGTACATACAGATCCAATTTAGGGTAAATTATGAGAAGTTATAGTAGATTGAGTTTTCAATGTATGGATATTGTTCATTTTTTGTCTTGACTAAAATTTAAAAATGAAAGCCATTGTAATAATTTAGGCCTTCAAAATAGAAAATCATTAACTTTTTTGGCAAAAACAAAATTTGTTTATTTCCACTTTTATTTGTGTAACATCCCAATTAAGACTGCTATATTATGCAAGTTATGGTTTAGAATTGTTTGAGTGTATACAAATGCAGTTAGGACAAGTTAGGGGGGTTAGGGCAAATAAACATTTTATATATTTTCCACTTTTATATTATGTAACATCTCAATTGAGGCTTATATGTTGTGCATGTTATGATTAAGAACTGTCTGAGTGCATACAAGTATAGTTATGGCAAGTTAGTAGGCATTAGGGCATATTGAGTTTTTAATGTTTG
The DNA here is from genome assembly GCA_947685225.1 of Garcia nutans. NCBI lineage: Eukaryota > Viridiplantae > Streptophyta > Magnoliopsida > Malpighiales > Euphorbiaceae > Garcia > Garcia nutans. The sequence goes on along the minus strand of CANTUV010000034.1, from coordinate 30,374,267 downwards.
ATTTTATTCAATATTTGTCTTGATTAAAATTAAATGGCTTAATATATAAAAAAGCACTTGTACTTGTGCAAAAGGTTATATTAGTCTCTTATACTTTGTGAATGTCCTAAGACACACTTCTACAGTTTTAAAATGATATTAATGAGCCCTTAGCTCAGTTGGTTGAAGAGCATGCAGCGTGCTTGTGTAAAAGGCATGTGAGGAGTCTTTTTTCCCATTTATTCTCTGCCTTCAGCTTCTCTCTCAGTCTTCCAACAGTTCCATTCAACTACTAATCGGATTTGAGTTTAAAAGCGAAGAAATGGATTTCCTTCCATCTTAAAAATGGATTTCCTCTTAAAATTAGGGGAAATCAATTAAAGTGGATTTCCTCTTAAAATTGTATTTGCTCTGAAAGTTGAATTGGATTTCCTTTGAGAATTCAATGAAGTGAATCAATCAAGCATTTTGAGAAAATGACCAGCTCCAACACCTCTGCAGTAAAATACTCCAAAATAGCAATAGAATAAATAGTAATTGTTGCTTTTATCTCCCATGAACTGTGGTTCTTGACTTCAGTAAGCGATGAATCCTGCCCACTGGGGAATTGTAAGTTACAAAAGCATACCATTCATCATCATCAAATTAAGTTGTAATTCACAGCATATCAATAAACATAAACAGAAAAAAGATAAGACAAGAAATCTAAAGAAAATGGCAGAAGAGAAAACAAAACTGGTCAAGTGAAATTAAATCAAGGATAGTCATACACTCCCACTGGCCAAACAATAAACAAAGAAGAGATAAGCAAGAAAAAAAAACTAGAAACTTATCAAATCTCGAGCCCCTTTCTCCTTGATTCTTTCAATTTTCATCAAATAAAAAAAACCAGCTAGCTAGCACCACAGAAATGAAAATACAATTTTATTTATTGAAAATTCAAAATCTGATATGCAGAGATTATCAAAAATAAAAAATCTTGAATGGGTTTTAGTGAAAATCTAATTATATTTATATATGTATATAAAGAATTTAGAGTGATGCTCTATCTGCTTGCCGAGAAAGTTGCAAAAGTTTTAAACAAGAGAGTATGTGTGTGTGTGTGTGAGAGAGAGAGAGAGAGAGAGAGATTGAAACTCTTTATCTTTGGTAACTATACTTTTGTTGACTATAAAAGCATATGATAAACAAAGTGAAAAAAAAGAGAGAGAGAGAGAGAATAAGAGGAAAACAATGGACTGTTTGAGTGGTGAGAAAGTGAAGGAAAAGAAAAAAAAAAGAAAGTAAGAATGTAATAATCCAAAATTTTAATTATTTTAATATGATATTTAAATAATAATATTATTAAATAAATAAATATTTAAGATTTAAAAATAAAAATAAAAAATAAAAAATAAAAAATACATATATAATTGTATTTATAAGAAAAAGGAGAAAAAAACAAAAAAAGAAGAAAAGAAGAGAGAGAAAGTGACAGAGAGGGAGTGAGAAATAGTACACCGATCAATTTTTCTCAGATCTATCATCGTCCGGTGATCAATATCGACATCTCTCGTACCATTGGAAAGTCTATAGTCCGACGAGTCCAACGCCACTAAAATCGTCGCCATCTGACGTCGAAATTTTTCTTATTCGGCAATCGAAGTCAATCGGAGGTGTACCACTATAGTAACCTTTTGATCAATTTTTCGGCCACTTTCCTACCTCCTTTCACGTTGAAATTGGTATTTTTAAAATCATCCTTTTCAAGCTTCATTTTGGCATATTATTTGTAAATTTTAGAGCATATTTTAGGCTGGCTGAAATTCGATCACCATTCCAGCAATGGTGATGGTGATACTATTCTGGTGATAAAAATACTATTTCGACAGTAAAAATACAAAATAATAAATAAATAATAGAAAAAAATTAAGAATAAATAAGTATTAATAAATAATTAATGTGGAAGAAATTAGTTAGGAATTTTTAATTAAAATAAATTTAGAAAATATAATTTTAATTAGATGATTAATTAAATGTATTTAAAAGAAAGTATGAGTAAAATAAAATAAAATGAAATCAATAATTGAATAAAGTTGTAAAACCCTTGGTTTTTGAATGATTTTAAGTATAGGGGCAAAATAGTCATTTTGTGCCCTCACATGTTGTTTGAACATAATTTGATGGTTTGAATGTCTTTTTGATACTCAGGACGACGAGACGGTCATTTTGAGTATAATATTGTATTTTTGGGTGCCGAGGGTATTTTCATCATTTTTGGATTTTTTTGTCGTTTTCGGTATTTTCGGGTATTATTATGCGTAAAATATATTTATAAATTATTTTGGGTTAAAGTTTGAAGTTAAAAATAAATTTGAGTTGATTTTGTGAATTTTATGGTTTTGGGTAAATTTTTATGAAAATAAATAGTTTTGGGGTGTTTTTAATTAAAATAAATTAGATTAGGGTAAAAGTATAATTTTGAAGAGTTGTTTTCCTATAAATAGGCCTAAATGTCAGAGGGGGTAATGTTTTTGGTCTTCTATTTTCGGGTGTTTTGAAAAAAAGGGGAGAAATTTGATTTTGGGAGCAAAAATCAGAGGGCTGTCGTTTTGGGTCTCGGCGTGCCAGCGCGCAGTGTCGTTCTGCGGGTGGCTAGCGTCGTTCGGCGGAGAAGCGCGAGCCAGTGGCTTGTCGTTATAAGGGCGGATGTGACTGATATTATACTGTACTGTTTACTGATTAGTGATCCCGACACACCATCTTGATTGCTTAGTTTGTGAATGTATTATATGTACTGCTTATATAACTGTTAGATGTTTCTCTGCCTCTCATTGACTTACTGGGCGTCTATATAAAGCGCTCACATCCTTACAGATTGTCTTGCAGGTTTACAGTGATTGCCTTCGTCTATCTTCTTTCTCTTCTTTGGCGAAGTTGATCAGGTTTTCCGTTTGTGTTTATCAGTCTTTTTGCTTAGAGATTTCCGGATATTGAACTTTTGGGCGGATTGAATCCGAATCCCTTTTTGTGTAATAAGTAGAACTTGTCTGCATTAGATTTCCCGAATGATTTTATTGGGATTTGATTATATTGATGGTTTGCATTTGAATTAGGATTGAGGATTATATAAGTATTGAACTGTTTTGCATTTAGACTGTTATGAATGTTTTTAAAGGCTTATGTGGTCGGACTTTGGTTTGGCTGCATGCCGGTCGTGGCCCCCTGGTTGAGTCGTGACAAAAGTTAATTATTATAAATTTTTTTTAGTATTTAATTGATAGAAATTTATAATTAGATAATAAAATAAATTATGAGTTATAATTAGTAATTTTAGATATAATTAAAGGAATAAATAAAATAATAATGATAAATATATATAATTAATTATTGATAGTAAATAGATTGAAATTTAGATATTTTGAAAGTGTTAATTTAAAACTAATTAAATGTAAAGATTTATAATTTTAAGGATTATAATTTTTATTGATTATTTAAAATAACAATTATTTATTTTGTTAATTAATTTAGAATAATTTAACCATTAAATAATATTTTTATCAATATGGATAATAATAATATTATTATTATGAAACTAAAGATATTTGAGTAATTATTTTATAATAAAAATTAATCAAATAATTATTTTATAATGAAAACCTATTAAATAATATTAATAATTTATTGAATAATATTCTTATTCTTAATTTTATTAAAATACAGATATTAATTAGATTTAGTTAAAGGTCAATTATGAAATTATTTTCTTGAATTGAAATTATTTTGAAGTATATTTTAAAAATTTAAGTAATTGTGTTGGAAACCTAATAAATAAATAAAATGTTAATTTAATAAATTACTATCATTGTATTTGTAAGATGTGTGTTGAGGTATATTGATTTGGATTGGAAGCCCAGATGAGGCAGTTGATTGGAGGATTATTGTGATCTATTTTGGAGTGTTATTTGATTGTTTTATTTCAGGGAGAAATGTCTTAGTTATAGGGGAGACTCTGTTGCAATTTTGGCAGAATCTTTGAAGTCATCCAGTCGTCCATATTATAATACTTTGTTATTATCATTTGAAAATAATTTTCAGGTGTTCTTTCACCTTCAGCCTGTACTTCGAGGAGAGTTATCGAATTTCATCTATTGTGAGTTATATAGAATAATATAATACCCCTCTCCCTTAATTTATGTTTATAATTGCATTTGTATAATGCATCGACTGTTTGTGTAACATATGTACAGTTATTATCACTATAAGCATAATGTGTGTTGAATAAGAGTTGGTTGTATTTGATGTAACATGTGTTGCTGGATGGAGTTAGGATGATGTGGGACCATACATGATCGGAGATACGGGTTATGATATAAGGATATTATATGATGATAAGATTAGGACTAGTGCGACGGCGAGGTCATTTTCATGCTCAGCGTTGCTTGTCAGTCGGATAATACTGCTTAGCTATGGCTGTGACGACAAACCCTATGTATTAGAATCTAAGAGAAAAGTGTGGACAAAAAGAGCCAGATAGGGAGGACCGGCTCCCCAAATTTAAGATTTAGTGTGACCCCATTGACTTACTCATATCATTGTTTACTTATGTGATTTATTGGTTGATTAGCATTTGCAAGAGCACGTTATACATGAGATATTTGTATTATATTAATTACTATATAGATTAGTGAGTCGAACGCTCATTCATGTTCACTATTTTTTTCAAGTTGCAAGTTGAGCATAGAAGTACTGCTTATTCAGGTTATCCTATCTTTTTATTTCTCGGCATGAGTGTTAATTTTTTATGTTTTATTGTATAATTAAGTTATAATTATTTTCTAGAACTCCACATGATATTTCTTTTCTTGTCTATCTTCTTATTCATTTAGTTTTGCAGTTTAGTTAAATATAGTTATTAATAAATATTTGATTATGATGTGATATTATATTAATGTATAATATTAGTAGGCTAGTGGACCCGAATCAAGATAGTGACTGTTGTCGCCATCTATATTTATTAAAAAATGAGTTGTTAGACTTACTACGGGTTCTGGAAGCCACATGCCATTTCTGTTCCCTAGTGCCAGTCACATGCCCTCAGGTTGAGATGAATAAAATAAAAACTCTCAGCCTTAATCAACTCTTCATGAATCTAATCAAAACTTTTAAAAAACTAATTAAAATTAATATAAAAAGTATTATAAATAACAACACCTTGATTACTTGAAATCCCCTTTTATTATTACCATATATATCTTCATCTAATTAATTTTGGTCTTCAATGGCAAACACCCAAAATCTTGATTAGTCGAATCCTTTTAATTTCTATTAAAAGATAGATTGTAGCAGTTAGGGTTTCAATTAGAATGGGTAAATATTTGAAAAAGAAAGATATTGATTTTGGTTGAGAGAAGAATGAGTTTAGTTGTAATCGTTTAGTTGAAAAAAAAATTGGGTATCTGAAGTGCGTGTAATACACGGGCAATGGTGAGCTGATAAATAGCTGAGCTAAGGGCTCATTAGTGTCACTTTAAGACAATTAAGGTGTGTCTTAGAATCCCCGCAAAGTATTGGAGGCTAATAGAATCTGTTGTACAAATACAAGTGTTTTTTATTTATTATGCCAATTAAATATTTACTAAAATGCATTAAATATTCAACTATACAACTGAATAGACAATAAAAATGTGGCTCAAGTGTTTAAATATACACAATTACATCTCATCATCACTGTGATATAAACTAGCATATTTCTGTACTGCATGATACTATATATTGCATGTGCTAATATATTTTATCCGCTTCATATTTCTTGATTGTATTACTGGATATCACAAATTAAGGACATGAAAAATTCAATGAATTTAGCAATAAATATCCTAGAATCTGACCTATTAATAAATTAGAAATTATATATCAGTGTTCTGTAAACTTTATTTTCCTTTAAAAATCAACATAAATAAAAAATATTTTATTTTCATACTCAAGTATGCAAGCTATTTTAGAAAGTGTAATGAAGAATTTTCTATAGCAAAAAGAAGCATTTTGTTGTTAGTTAGGATAAGTTAGGGGAGTTAGAGCAGTTATGTAAACTTTTTTGCTTTTAAAATTAACATAAATATGATATAATTTATTTTAAAATTTGAGTATGCAGACTGTCTTAAAATATGTAATGAAAAATTTTCTATAGCAGAAAGAAGCATTTTGATGTGAGTTAGAGCAAGTTAGAGGGAGTTAGGGCAGTTCTATAAACTTTTTTTCTCTTTAAAAATCAGCATAAATTAAACATATTTTATTTTAAGATTAAAGTGTGTAGATTGTCTTAAGAAGTGTAATGAAAAATTTTGTATAGTAAAAAGATATATTTTGATGTGAGTTAGGGCAAGTTAGGCGGAGTTATGACAGTTTTATAAACTTTTTTTTTCATTTAAAATCAAAATAAATCAGAAATATTTTATTTTAAGATTCAAGTATGTAGATTATCTTAGAAAATACAATGAATAATTTTTTATAGCAAAATGAAGCATTTTGATGTGAGTTAGGAAAAGTTAGGGGGAGTTAGAGTAGTTCTGTAATTTTTTTTCCTTTTAAAAATCAACATACACTAGATATATTTTATTTTAAAATTTAAATATGCAGACTATCTTAAAAAATATAATGAATAATTTTCTATAGTAAAATAAAGCATTTTGATGTGAATTACGGCAAGTTATGAGAAGTTAGGAAAGTTCTATAAATTTTTTTCTTTAAAATTTAACATAATTCAGACAAATTTCATTTTAATTTTAGAAGAAGAAAAGAAGATGAATTAAATATATGTACAAATATTAGTTAAAGATAACAAAATTAAATATTTTCTCTTCAAATATTTATCATTTCACAATCAAAACATCTTAATAAAAGTCGTAGATTCGACTAAATAAAAAAATAAAAACATATCGCGTATGATAAAGCTTTATTTTGTGGATCTAATGGCTGCAGATCCGCATTTTCAGAAGGAAAAGAGAAAAAAGTTGAAAAAAAGAGAGAGAATATGCAAGAAAGAAGAAGAATACATAAAACATCTGAGAGTTTTTTTTATCATCTTATTAGGTATAAGAGCAATATTGTCTTTTTTGATCAATTTAAGGTGATTGTGGTCTAAAAAATATTAACCATTTTTTAAAATGGTATATTTTAGGTGAATTTTTTTAAAATTTTTAAATTTTAATTTAATTATTTATTTGTTTATATACACTTTAGGTTAACAACTACACACACTTAATTCCACCCATTTATGAATTTCTAATAAATTTCTTTACTAATTAGTTCCATATTCAATTCTAAACACCCTAAATTGATTTTTTTTAAATCAAAAGTTATTTTTAAACATAGTTTTAAGCTAAAAACTATACATACACACTTAAAATCATTATGAACTTTGATCAATTTTCTCTTCACTTAGTTCCATATTCAAATTTCCTTCTTAACAAATTCAATTAGTTAATTTCCATCACAAAAATTTAATTAAAGTAGTTCAAGTGACTTACATAATCTATGAAAATTAAAAGAAAACAAAAGAACAACAAATTATCAATATACAAGCACAAATCTTTTTATAGAGTAGCTCTTTCTCTCTCTTCATTTTATTTTGATTATTTGGTGATGATATTAGTATTTCTCACCTAATCTAATGAATTATCCTAAGAATTTTGAGTTGCATGCAAAGTTTCATTGATTTCTAGGTATGGTGATTGAAGAAAGAAGAAGAAAGGAAATTTGGTTATGGTGAAGAGGATGAATTTGGGTTTGATGGAGGAAAAAGAAAGAAAATTCTAATCACTTATATATTTATATATTATTTAGGGTTTTATAAGGTATGGTGCTCACACCAAAATTTTGATACATCTACTTTTTTAATTTATTTCTAATCTGACTTTTAATTCTGTAAAATTATAAAAATATTTTTTTAAATTATTTAAAGCTCTATTTTCCATATCTTTCATACCAATTTCAGTAAAAATTCAATTCTAGGGTCATAAGGGCATTTCTGTAAAATTTTACTAATTGAAGATTCTTTTTTAAAAAATACCTATTAAATCCATATTTAGATTTAACTTTTAACTTTTAAAGGCTTAACCAACCCTATTTTGCCATATATTGCAAATACTCGGGTTACTCTCAATATTATACATAGTCCAATATCTATATAAATAAAAAAAAATCACTGTTTAAAATTTTCAAATATTACAAAGTTCAATTTGTGGGCAATCATAATGGGGGTCCAAATTTTCCTCAAGGCAACACATGCAACCCAACATGGAGAAATCATCCTAATTTATCTTGGGGTAATCAAAACAATCAAAGGCATCCTAGCAACCTCTATACATGCGAAGTCAAAACCAAGGTATCCATCCTACATAAAAACCATCATATGAGTATGCTTTGGAGAAATTCATTGGAGCAATATCTGAGAGATTTAACCAGCTCGAAAAATAATATGACAAGCTTGAACTAAAAATAGAGCAACTCTCAACTCAAAATAGGAGTCTTGAAACCCAAATAGGACAAATCGCAAGCTCTTTACACAACCGAAATCAAGGAGCTCATCCAAGTCAGAGAGGGATTAATCTGAGAGAGCATTCCAAGGCTATAACTTTGAGAAGTGGTTTGCAACTTGAAGAACCTTAAGAAGACTCCAACTCTTGTTGAAAATAATAAAAAGGAAACAGAAGCTGGAGAGAAGGAAGAACCAAAAGAAATCATTAAACCATATGTGCCTCCAATTCCTTTCTCTCAAAGATTGAAGAAGCAAAAATTGGATAAGCAATATGAAAAATTCTTAGAAGTATTCAAGCAACTTCACATGAACATTCCTTTTACAGAAGCACTTGTTCAAATGCTAACCTATGTGAAGTTCCTCAAAGAATTGTTGTCCAACACAACGAAGCTAGAAGACAATGCTAAAATTGCACTTATAGAAGAATGTAGTGCGATAATCCAAAACAAGCTTCCTTCAAAATTAAAAGATTCAGGTAGTTTTCTATCCCTTACTATTGGTGAAGTAGAATTCCATAAAGTTTTATGTGATTAGGTGCTAGAGTTAGTCTAATGCCTAGTTCAATTTGCAGAAAACTTGGCTTCACCTAACTTCAACCAACAATGATGTCTCTTCAACTAGCAGATCATTTAATCAAGTGCCCAATTGGGGTGGTTAAAGATTTTCTTATAGAAGTGGATAACCTCTACATTCCACTTGACTTTGTAATTCTAGAAATGGATGAAGATGTAGAAATTCCACTTATACTTGGAAGGCCATTCTTGACCACAACTGGTGCAATGATTAATGTTCATGGAGGAAAGCTCACCTTACAAGTATGAGAAGAAAAAGTGGAATTTAATTTGACAAAAGCTACTAAAAGTCCTACTTTCATGGATGATTGTTTTCGAATTGACATAATGGATCAATGTGTACAACAAGTGTTTGAACAAAAATGTATTGAAGATCCCTTAGAAACTTGTCTAGCATACAGTTCCACTCTAAAAGATGAAAGTAAAGAAGTTGTTGCCTATGCTTTATCTTTAGAATCAAATCTAATAATGCAATTTCAAAAATGTGAAATTATTGGAAAAAGTAAGCCTTTACCTCTTCCTTCTATTGAGAAAGCTCTTGAATTGGAACTAAAACCTCATCCCAATCATCTTAGGTATGCATTTCTTAGACCTATTGATTCTTTGCCTATTATTTTAAATGCTAATCTATCTGAAATTCAGTTAAAGTAAACCTTGGACTTGATTATAAAATACAAACAAGCAATACATCGGACTTTATCTAACATTAAAGGGATAAGCCCTTCAATTTGCATGTATAGAATTTTATTAGAAGAAAATTATAAATCTATAATAAATCAACAAAAGAGATTAAATCCAAATATGAAAGAGCTAATTAAAGCTGAAGTGACTAAATTATTAGATGCAGGAATAATATACCTCATTTTTTATAGTTCTTGAGTAAGTCCTATACATATAGTACCTAAAAAGGGAGGAATGACCGTCATAACTAAGGAAAATAAAGAATTAATTTCCTCAAGAACAATCACTGGATAGCGAGTTTGCATAGACTATAGGAAATTAAATAAATCCACCTGTAAGGATCACTTTCCTTTACTTTTTATTGATCAATTGCATGAAAGTCTTCTGGGAAATACTTATTTTTGTTTATTAGATGGTTATTCAGGTTATTTTCAAATTCTTATAGCTTCGAAAGATCAAAATAAGTTACATTCACATGTCCATACAAAACTTTTGCCTATTGTAGAATGCCCTTCGGATTGTGTAATGCACCAGCTACTTTTCAAAGATGCATGATGACCATATTTTCTAATATGGTAGAACTAATTATTGAAATTTTTATGGATGATTTTACTATTTATGTTCTACATTTGATGATTGTTTGCAACATTTGGAATGATTTCTCAAGAGATGTGAAGAAATGAACCTCATTCTTAATTGGACCATTTCATGGTACAAGAAGGCATTATACTTGGGCATAAGGTCTCTAAAAAAGGAATCGAAGTAGATAGAGCTATAGTGGAAGTCATTGAAAAATTACCACTACCTACCAATGTTAAAGGAGTTTGAAGTTTCTTAGGACATGTAGGGTTTTATAGGCATTTTAAAAAGGATTTTTCAAAATTGTTAAACCTTTGTATGAATTATTGAATAAAGATTTTGTTTTTCATTTTTCTAATGAATACTTACCTGTTAAAAGCAACTTTTACTACAACTCTTATTATCTCACCATCGAATTGGTCTCTTCCATTCGAGCTTATATGCAAATATGGTGATTATGCTATTGGAGTTGTTTTAAGTCAATGAAAGGACAAGAAATGCCATGTGATCTATTATGCAAGTCGTACCCTTGATGATACTCAAATAAATTATGCTACAATAGAAAAGCAAATACTTGACATAGTTTTTATTCTTGACAACTTTCGATCTTACCTATTGGGATACAAGGTTATGGTTCACACTGACCATGCAACTATCAAATATCTTATAAGCAAGAAGGAAGCTAAGCTGAGACTGATTAGATGGATCTTACTCTTCCAAGAGTTTGATTTAGAAATCAAAGATAAGAAAGGAGCTAAAAATGTGGTAGAAAACCACCTCTCAAGAATAGAGCAACACAATGATGAGAAGGAAGAACTACTCATCAATGAATTATTCCCCGATAAACTTCTTTTCTCTTTTAAAACTTATACCTCCTAGTATGCGGACTTTGTCAATTATCTAGCTAGTGGCACTCTTCCATCTGAAATTTCTTCTTCTCAAAGGAAGAAATTCCTTTCTGATGTAAAACATTATATATGGGAGGAGCCTCTACTATTTAAATATTGTGGGGATGGAATGATTCAAAGGTATGTTCCGGAGGAAAATATTAAAAGCATCTTGGACTTTTTCCATTTAAGGGAGTGTGGTGGCCACTTTAGCACTTCAAAGATGGTTGCTAAAATTTGGCAATCAGGATTTTTCTGTCCTAGCTTTTGTACAAGCTTATGATCATTGTCAATGAACCGAAAACATCTCAAGGAGGCAAGTTATGCCATTTAACTCTATTCTTGAAGTTGAACTTTTCGATGTTTGGGGAATAGACTCCATGAGTCCTTTTCCATCATGCTTCAACTATCAATACATCTTGGTAGCAGTGGATTATGTGTCAAAATGGGTGAAAGCTATTGCAAGTTTAGCAAACGATTCAAGGATTGTGATCAAGATCAAGGTGATCAAAAAGAACATCTTCACAAGGTTTGGAGTCCCTAGAGCTATATTAAGTGATGGAGATACTCATTTTTGCAATAGAAACTTTGATGCTCTTCTTAAGAAATATGGAGTACAACATAAGGTAGCCACATCTCATCACTCTCAAACAAGTGGCCAAGTAGAGATATCTAATACGGAACTCAAATGGATGCTGGAAGACGATTAATACTTCGAAAGAATGGCCACTCAAACTTGTTGATGCTCTATGGGCTTACATAACAACATTCAAAACTTCCATTGGCATGTCATCGTATCGTCTTGTCTTTAGAAAAACATGTCTTCTACTTGTGGAACTTGAACACAAGGCATATTGGGCTATCAAACAATGGAACATTGATTTAGAAGCCGTAGGACAAAAGTGACTTCTATAATTAAGTAAGTTGGATGAAATTTGATTTCAAGCCTATGAAAATGCCACGATCTATAAGGAAAGGACAAAGGCATGACATGACAAGCATATCCAACCAAGGCAATTCCATGAGGGGAAACAAGTTCTATTGTACAATTCAAGAATGAAGCTCTTCCCCATAAAGCTTAAGTCTCATTGGTCTGGGCCATTTAAGGTTATAAAAGTTTACTCTTATGGAGAAGTTGACATTCAAAATCATGGAGGAGAGACTTTTAAGTTCAATGAAAAATGTTTGAAGCCTTACTACATTGCCAATTCGATAGACAATGGGAGTGTCTACTACTTCAGCAACTAGTCACTTAATCTAGAGAAAGTCAAGCTATAGACTATAAAAATAGTGCTTGTTAAAAGGTAACCCAACTTGTTTTCTCCTTTTATTTTGCATTTTGGTTGGTTATACTTTCATTACTTTGACTAAATTTCTTGTAAAATAATTTTCAGGTGAGTAGAACTTCGAAAAAGAAGAAAATGGTGGCAAATGAATGCCACGGTCATGGTATCCCACTATCATAGCCGTAGGATCTATTTTGAAACTGTGAAAATAAGGTAGAAGAGAAAATTTAGAAAGGCAGTAGCCATCTCAAGGCCATGCCCATGGTTGTGGGATTCATCTTGGCATTGGAAAAGAGATGCAATTATACTGAGCGAAAGTGGCAGAAGCAGATTCAAACCAATGGTCATGGCATATAAACCCCACGCCCGTGCCTTTCATTTTAGTTTTGTGAAGTGGTAACAACAATGAGGTTAGACTAGTCAAAGTAAGTGTCACGGGAAGTAAGTGTCATGGGCATTACCTCTGATGCTATACAAACCCGTTTTTTCCTCTCCTTTCACTATTTCTAAAACCTAGCCATACAAATTCAAAACCCATGACTTTTTCTCTTAATCCATGCTCACTCTAAGCTTAAACTTCAACGATTTAATCAAAATTCTTAATTTCTCATTAAATTAATCAAGAAATATGCCTAAAAAGAAGACTTCGACAAGAAAATTTGGATTTGGAAGAGGAGAAAGCTCAAGAGGGCAGCAAGAGGATTCTTCATCATCAACTCGATCTCCACCATCGCAAAGATTGTGTGAATCATCATTGCCACCTCCACAGCCTCTAAACATGTATCCTTTGATTCAATTCAAGGAAGAAACTTAAAGAAAAAGGTACCGTGAATTTAATTCAAGAAAAATAGTGCCCTCTAGATTTATTGATGGAGATGTGATTAAAAAATTAGGCTAGTATGATGAATTGATGACACTATTTACTACTATGAAATGGTTCATGTATGCCACAATGCACTTTTCCACATATGTAGAGCCTACTTTAGAATTTTTAAGCTCTTTTAAATTCACACCACCAGATAAGTAGTGTAGGCACAATGGCAAAGTGAGCTTTAGATTAGTCAATACTAATTTATGATTGGGATATTGCCGAATTTAGAGATGCTATTGGTTTGGTGGAATTTCAAGGAACGTATGGGAAGGCCAATGGATTTTATGAAAAAGAAACTTAGACCAGATTAGGTGGACTAAATAGGTTCAATAATAATATTTCAAAAGCATCGAATTTTACCAATCCTTTTTATAGGTATTTGCATGTTGTCTTGGCCAATACCATTTTTGTTGAGGAGAGAGTCAAGGAATGGTAAATTCGGAGGAATTGCAATTTTTCTATTGTGTATTAGAGAATAAAATTTTTAATTCTCGTTTTTGGTTTGCTAAAAGGTGTGAGGAAGTTGAAAAATAATATGGAAAATTTGTCATTGGTGGTATGATAAATAAAATTGATAATTATTTAGGTATTCGATTTGATAATCTTGCCTTCATTCTTGGTAGAACCACTATTGACAAGATTGGTGTAATATCCGTAATTTGATTAAGATAAAATTAAATAAATAATTTGGGAAGTTTAATTAAAGTGTTGGAAGGAGGATTTATATATAAAATATATGTTGGGTATATGTAAAATTATAACATTAGTAAATTCAATAAAATATAAATAAATAAATAAATAAATAAATAAGTTGGAAGGTTAATAAGGTGTTGGAAGTGAGAAAATATGAAATGTATATGTGAGATGTAAAGAAAATATGTATAACATATAAAATTAAGTAGTAAAGTAAAAGTCAAAGGTAAAATAGTAAAAAGTTAAAAAGTTATATATAATAATAATAATAATAATAATAATAATAATAATAATAATAATAATAATACTAAAAAATAGATAGTGGAAGATGATAGAAAAAAAGTTAGATAATAATTAATTATTACTTAAATAATTAAATAATATATATATGTGTGTGGCTATAAATTAAATAGAAATAAGACTTAAATGCCATTTTTTTTCATTTCATCTTCTTCTTCTTCCTTAAGAGTGCCGAAATTTCCATGGTGGCCAAGAGGGATTTGACTTCTTCAAAACTCTAAGATTTGCAGGAATTTTTAAGGTTTGAAGGAAAAGTTGGTGAAAACTCAACTTATTAGTAAGTTGTCTTGCAAATTTAAAGAGTTTTATTAAAAGATAGACTATGTCCGATTTGAATTTTTGAAGGAGTGTGTTATAATTGCTTAAATGGAAATGGAAGATATTATTTTGATGAGAAAAGAAGAATTTTATAGTTATATGATAGATTTGTATAAGTTTAGTTGAGGTTTGGGTTAGTTAGTAAAGAATTTATGGTTTTGGAAGGGATTTGATAAAGAAGTGATGTTCATGTGATTTCATTGTTTAAATCATGTTCTAATATGATTTTAATGATGAAAATGAATTTAAAATACCATTTGGAATTGAGTAGAATGAAGTTCTAAAATTGAAGTGAATTAGGGCACATTTTGGTAATTTGAAGGGAGTGTTTGTAAATTGAGTTTTATTGTTTAAAATGTGTTAGAATATAATGCTAGAGATATAATTGAGCTTAAGACTCAATCTGAAATTAGTTGAAATGGTTTTCCAAAGTTAAAGCATATTAGGGCAAGAAAATAGAAACTTGAAGGAGTTTTGCTAAATTGAATTTTATTAGTTAAAGTACCTAGAAATGTGACTTTAATTAATTATGTTCACTCACATTTTAATTACGAAGTGAGTGAAGTTAAATTCTCATAACCAAGGAAGGAAGGATAATAAGAGAAGTTGGTGTAGAGTAGAGCTTTGGCTCACATTTTTACTTATAAGAGGTTAGTACATACTTTGGAATTATTCTATTAAATTGCATTGTTTGAAAACATAACACATTACATAGGAGTGAATGTGTTATGTGACTTTGATATTTGTTCATGTAGCACACCCATACTCTATATAAGTACTATACATATCTCGATCATACATACAGTACGTATATAAAGTATAAGAATGCCACCTTTTGTTACAGATTAAAAACTTTTATCAGTATTCCAAACAATAGTATATATTTTACTTATCAAAATACAACGTAATTAAATCTTACATGTATGCATTACCTTCTAGTTGGTCTCAGAACACTCTTACCTTACTCGTGGCATACCGATTGACTTTAGATCTATCAGCTACTCACCTGCGTGATTACACAACCACGCTAAGCCAGAGAGCTTAGTAGTACAAATCAGTATAATAAACATACATTTTAAGAAATCATGTTAATTTCATATATCATTATTTTCTTATCATGTTTTCCTATTTCAATAACACCTTCTGTCTATACATGGATTCTTATTAATCTCTTCATTATATCCATGCATTCATATATCATTGATTCAAACCACAGTTCCATGTCTTATTAGAATATTCATAAAATAATACTAACAATGTCCACATTCTTATTATACATCATAATGTATTTTAATGTTGTATTTACACATCTCATCATTCACATAATCTTGTTTCAAGTCACCTTCACTTTTATTAATTTACTTATATATATATTGAAATCCTTTTATTCCATAATTATCATCATATATCTCATAACATTATCTCTTATTGCATAATTTACATTTAAACAAAGATGAGCATAAGTCACATTATTCATTCATTGCACATTTCGTGAATCATATTTAAACAAAGACAAACATGGGCCCAAAAGACACTAATATGCCATTCAACTTTCAAAGTTAATGTTTTGGTTTAATTATCTCATTAATCATTATCATTATCCCAACTAGGCTTCAAGGATTTAGGTTCAACTAAGCTTCAAGGGGAACAAAGCATGCTAAGTATCAACCCAACTTGGCTTCAAGAACCAATCCAACCTAGCTTCAAGGGTCGTAACATCTCAATTAGGCTTCAAGGACTAGATCCAACCAAGCTTCAAGGGGAGTAAAACATGTTAAACTTCAACCCAACTTGGCTTCAAGGATCAAGCCCAACCTAACTTCAAGAGATTGTTACTATAGGCATGCCACCAACAACAAACTCTGAAAATGGAATAACACATTAGCCACACAATTCATTTATTATTTCATTATCAATTCTCATCATCAACTAGGCAAACATGCCCCACATCTCAATTGAATCATCATAGCCAATCACAATGGCTTCACATTTCATTTGAATCATCATAGCCAATCACAATGGCTTCACATCTTATCTTATAGACAACATGTCCATTTATTTCATTTCAATCATTATTACCAACCACAATGATATCACATTTCATCATTTCTCAAATCGCATTATCACATTTCATCATTAAAATATTTATCATAACAAATTGCATTGCACATACCTTTTTGAATGATCATCAAAGCTTTCACACTATACAAATCATAACATTAGTCACATTGTATTAATCAATATAGTAAATTACTTAACACATTTATACTAAATGTGTTAAGTCTCTAAATCATATAAAAGAATTCATCTATGTAAGTTTGTACTTACCTCAAGAACTACTCCCATCAATCTATACATATCCTCTTCCAAGAATTCTCAATATTTAGGTCAATGCAACACAATCTCTTCAAAACCTAATCCAAAGATAATTACACACATAAGAAAATAAGAATGATAACTAACTAGGGCAAACTCTACACATGACACGCTCACCAACACGGGCGTGTCCCTGATCGTGCCCTAAACCACCCATACAGAAACTTTTACACGCTTAATAACACGGGCGTGTTAATGAACGTGTCACTCATTCTGCCTTTCAGAAACATTGACATGCCCAACAACACGGGCGTGTTCATGGCCGTGCCAATAAAATTTTCTCACAGTAGCTATGACACGCTCAGTAACATGGCCGTGTTAATTGTCGTATCGCAAACATCCAACTCAATACCATTGACACGCCCAACATTGTGGCCGTGTCACTGGCCGTGTCAGCCAAAAATCATGAATTCAAACTCTCATCCATGAAAACACAAACACTTCAAAACTCATACTTCATCACCCTTAATCAACATCTAGGTTATATTAATCAATTACCTATCAATTTAACACTTATACCACTTCAATATATCATAATAATAATCATTATATACACCACCATATATCAACTACTCAATTTCCCCAATTCATTCATATGAAACCCTTACTCAATAATTTCAACAATTCATCATCATCCTCACAATTAACCATTTTATCATCATCTAAATACCAATTCCACACATATATATACTTCAATCTTTCATTATCATCATCATCACACATCAATCATATCAAATCCAAACTCAAACAATAGAAATCAATACAAGGAAATGAATACTTACTTGAATATTATGTCAAATCTTCAATTCTCTCAAAACCCATAAGAATTTGGTGTATATGTAGATAAAATCACCTCTCTTTTTCTCTATCCCTCTTTCTCTTTCTCTCTCTCTCGTCCAAGAAGAAGAAGAAGATGAAGAAGATGAAAAGAAGATCTTTTCTTCTTTTTCTCATGCTTATCATATATATATATATATTAATAATTAAATACCTTCAAATCTTCACCATACACTTGTCACTCTTTGGCTTTCTTTCTTCTTTTTCTTTTAATTATTATTATTATTATTAATTAATTAAGCTTACTTTCCCACACCACTTTATACCTCATGTATATGTGATGTATATGTTGGTATATGTATATTTCTTATATATCACTTTTATATTCCCATATATTTTTTTTCCAAATACCATATATACATATTACCCTTACATATTTTACCAACATATCTTCTCACAGCTACTACTACAATGTACACCAAAATCGGGGTATTAAATTAATTCGTTGCTCTTCTTTTGATTTTCAATAGACATTCACATTAAATCCATATACAACAATAATTACTCCAAACTTTTAGGGTATATTTTGGGATATTACAATTCTCTCCCCCTTAAATAATTTCGTCCCTGAAATTATCTAGTACAATTGCAATCCATTCTTAACATAATACCATCTTAACTTCCATATGAAGTTAATTATATTCTTAAGTTATAATGTCATCAATTCATATAACTTTTACTCTCCCCCTTAGAGTCAATCATCTTCTCTAAATTTCATAACTCATCATGCTATATGTTTATATATCTTATTACTTCCTCAACAAAGTAATCAAGATAGTTTCTCACATTCCCAATGAAATTACCTTTAGACAAAAATCAGATCATTTTATAATATACTTATATTTCGTCTAATCATTATCTTCAAAATATGTTATTACTTTCT
Organism: Garcia nutans; assembly: GCA_947685225.1. Taxonomy (NCBI): domain Eukaryota; kingdom Viridiplantae; phylum Streptophyta; class Magnoliopsida; order Malpighiales; family Euphorbiaceae; genus Garcia; species Garcia nutans. The sequence goes on along the minus strand of CANTUV010000034.1, from coordinate 30,355,487 downwards.
CTCTTTATAATTACTCTTTTAAATTTAACTCTACAAATCATTGAGTTAAATCTTAATATTGATTATCCCATCCTTACAATCATTTCCAATATAGACATTTACCAAACTTTAATTGATAACAATATCCTTATTTTTCATACATTCAATTCCTTCTTTAATATGTTTTTCATTTAACATACATAGTAATCCAATGCCTTTCAACTTATTTATAGATAATCAATCTTTTCCCTTTTATCATTATTTATAACTAATATATCTCCATTCATTTTTTTTCCCTTCACATTTTAGAATTCTACATCATATACATATCATTTAAGTTTTTATACTCTAAATACAACCTTACATATTAAATCTCAACAATAATTTGCAATCTTAGCGAAATCTAGATTAATCAATCTATCTGTCACAATATCCTCATGTTTCAATCTTGTTCAATTCACACCAACTGTTAATTTATTCAAATTTATCATTAAATTTCACAATATTCATATGACCTAATTCCATTAGGTCAAGTTTATATCCAAATTCTAATTTCTTCAGTTCCATATTCAGTCAAATTATCATGATAACAAATCACTCTTAATTGTCCTTTTATATACATATAATTTATTTTCTATTATCTTAATATAAATTCCACCAATTCTCAAGATAATCTTATATTATATTAACTGTCTATAGTTTATTCACTTAAACCTTAAACTCATTCACTTATTCACTTTATACCATAAACATATTCAGTATAACTTTCAGTCACCTTTTGTCATTTCTCTCTTTTTAACATCTTCTCACGTATCACACCATTACTATCTTTACAATAAGTGTTATCCATACTTAACACATTTTCATAATTCTCTTCTTTTTCCTTACGTTTCATAATTATAACCAGATTTCTAGCATAAAATGATAAGATACAACTTTACCAAATCATAATTCTTAAACATGTTTTCTATAAACATAATTATCAATCTCATCAGAACTATACTATAGTCATGTTATCTCAGTCCCAAATCGGAAGATAACAAAATTAATTGACCAAAATATACTAAACAAATCATAGGATTATAAAAGATTAAGGGATGTTTGAAACTTATAAATCCATATGGTTCCTCTATTATTCTGTTTCCAACCTTTCCAATTACCATGCTAAATTGTATCTCAAGAATTTCGTATTCATTTCTAAACTTTGGCTACACCAAAAGTTAACACATTCCAACTCCGTTATCACCCAATTTGCACTCGGTTATTTGATCATCACTAGCTCAATTCATGTTTCAACAATATTATTATTATCTTCTTTTATGAACACATATTCCATCATATGTGAATATTACATAATTTTTCTTTTGTTACTTTATTTCTAGTCCATTTACAATCTCTTATAATATACAAATACATAGAATTTTTCCATATGTGAATACTTTGGAACTCTAAATATCATATGATCATCAAATTCAGTGATCACCATAACAATTTCATTGTCCAATATTACACAAGTCTATTCTTACTCTCAATTTTGTCATAAAAATTTATCTAGTATGCTCCAATCATAACCTAATCTTTCTTAGGTTCACTAATATATGCAATATCATTCTCCATATCACTAATCCAATAATTATACCACATACACATTCATAGGTCACATTCATAATGTGATTCACATTTCTTACACATCATAATTTCATTCATATTGAAAAACTCAGCTCACACATCCTATACATGTATACACTTAATTATATGCTCTTATTTTATTTTCCTTTTCCATACATTCCATACAAATTTAATATTTATCACTTTCCTTTGAACACTATCATTCTCATTCCTTCAATATGATGTAAAGTATTTATCATCACGACAAATATATATATATATATATTCTAACCATAATAACACTTCACATACATCTTAGTCACAATCCTAATGTGACACCTTTTTCACTTTTGTCTTTAAAAGCATTTAATATACCTTCATAACCACTTTTACCCTTTCTACTCAATTAACTCAAAATAACTCATTTTCACTTGCTTACTCACTTTTTTTTTTCATACTATCAATCACATTACTCAATTCATTTTCAACTTTATTCTGCTTTTCATTTCTTTATTTTACAATCACTTTTCAATAGTCAATACTTCAAAATTTACTTTCGTTAAGTAAACTCCCATTCTTGAATTTACCAATTAAACTTGTACCAATTTTTCATATCATTTCTTTTTCCAATTATTACTTTCATATAAAATCTCATTCACACACTATCATCCATCTCATGTAATTCAAATACATCACAAATCACATAATGCCACGTTCGAGACCAACTTAGGTGTTAATGCATATGCATGTATTACAAATTTCATTTCAAAACTTTTCCTTTTTAAGTCTATTTAAACTTTTCAAAACTTTTCATTTTAATTCTACTTAGGCCGAGAATCTCGAACCTAAGCTCTGATACCAAAATAATTGTAACACCCCCATACTCTATATAAGTACTATACATATCTCGATCATACATACAGTACGTATATAAAGTATAAGATTGCCACCTTTTGTTACAGATTAAAAACTTTTATCAGTATTCCAAACAATAGTATATATTTTACTCATCAAAATACAACGTCATTAAATCTTACATGTATGCATTACCTTCTAGTTGGTCTCAGAACACTCTTACCTTACTCGTGGCATACCGATTGACTTTAGATCTATCACCTACTTACCTGCGCGATTACACAACCACACTAAGCCAGAGAGCTTAGTAGTACAAATCAGTATAAAAAACATACATTTTAAGAAATCATGTTAATTTCATATATCATTATTTTCTTATCATGTTTTCCTATTTCAATAACACCTTCCGTCTATACATGGATTCCTATTAATCTCTTCATTATATCCATGCATTCATATATCATTGATTCAAACCACAGTTCCATGTCTTATTAGAATATTCATAAAATAATACTAACAATGTCCACATTCTTATTATACATCATAATGTATTTTAATGTTGTATTTACACATCTCATCATTTACATAATCTTGTTTCAAGTCACCTTCACTTTTATTAATTTACTTATATATATATATCGAAATCCTTTTATTCCATAATTATCATCATATATCTCATAACATTATCTCTTATTTCATAATTTACATTTAAACAAAGATGAGCATAAGTCTCATTATTCATTCATTGCACATTTCGTGAATCATATTTAAACAAAGATAAACATGGGCCCAAAAGACACTAATATGCCATTCAACTTTCAAAGTTAATGTTTTGGTTTAATTATCTCATTAATCATTATCATTATCCCAACTAGGCTTCAAGGATTTAGGTTCAACCAAGCTTCAAGGGGAACAAAGCATGCTAAGTATCAACCCAACTTGGCTTCAAGAACCAATCAAACCTAGCTTCAAGGGTCGTAACATCTCAATTAGGCTTCAAGGACTAGATCCAACCAAGCTTCAAGGGGAGTAAAACATGTTAAACTTCAACCCAACTTGGCTTCAAGGATCAAGCCCAACCTAACTTCAAGAGATTGTTACTATAGGCATGCCACCAACAACAAACTCTGAAAATGGAATAACACATTAGCCACAGAATTCATTTATTATTTCATTATCAATTCTCATCATCAACTAGGCAAACATGCCCCACATCTCAATTGAATCATCATAGCCAATCACAATGGCTTCACATTTCATTTGATTCATCATAGCCAATCACAATGGCTTCACATTTCATTTGATTCATCATAGCCAATCACAATGGCTTCACATCTTATCTTATAGACAACATGTCCATTATTTCATTTCAATCATTATTACCAACCACAATGATATCACATTTCATCATTTCTCAAATCGCATTATCACATTTCATCATTAAAATATTTATCATAACAAATTGCATTGCACATACCTTTTTGAATGATCATCAAAGCTTTCACACTATACAAATCATAACATTAGTCACATTGTATTAATCAATATAGTAAATTACTTAACACATTTATACTAAATGTGTTAAGTCTCTAAATCATATAAAAGAATGCATCTATGTAAGTTTGTACTTACCTCAAGAACTACTCCCATCAATCTATACATATCCTCTTCCAAGAATTCTCAATATTTAGGTCAATGCAACACAATCTCTTCAAAACCTAATCCAAAGATAATTACACACATAAGAAAATAAGAATGATAACTAACTAGGGCAAACTCTACACATGACACGCTCACCAACACGGGCGTGTCCCTGATCGTGCCCTAAACCACCCATACAGAAACTTTTACACTCTTAATAACACGGGCGTGTTAATGAACGTGTCACTCATTCTGCCTTTCAGAAACATTGACATGCCCAACAACACGGGCGTGTTCATGGCCGTGCCAATTACTTTTTCTCATAGTAGCTATGACACGCTCAGTAACATGGCCGTGTTAATGGTCGTGTTGCAAACATCCAACTCAATACCATTGACACGCCCAACATTGTGGCCGTGTCACTGGCCGTGTCAGCCAAAAATCATGAATTCGAACTCTCATCCATGAAAACACAAACACTTCAAAACTCATACTTCATCACCCTTAATCAACATCTAGGTTATATTCATCAATTACCTATCAATTTAACACTTATATCACTTCAATATATCATAATAATAATCATTATATACACCACCATATATCAACTACTCAATTTCCCCAATTCATTCATATGAAACCCTTACTCAATAATTTCAACAATTCATCATCATCCTCACAATTAACCATTTTATCATCATCTAAATACCAATTCCACACATATATATACTTCAATCTTTCATTATCATCATCATCACACATCAATCATATCAAATCCAAACTCAAACAATAGAAATCAATACAAGGAAATGAATACTTACTTGAATATTATGTCAAATCTTCAATAACCATCTTCAATTCTCTCAAAACCCATAAGAATTTGGTGTATATGTAGATAAAATCACCTCTCTTTTTCTCTATCCCTCTTTCTCTTTCTCTCTCTCTCGTCCGAGAAGAAGAAGATGATGAAAAGAAGATATTTTCTTCTTTTTCTCATACTTATCATATATATATATATATTAATAATTAAATACCTTCAAATCTTCACCATACACTTGTCACTCTTAGACTTTCTTTCTTCTTTTTCTTTTAATTATTATTATTATTAATTAATTAAGCTTACTTTCCCACACCACTTTATACCTCATGTATATGTGATGTATATGTTGGTATATGTATATTTCTTATATATCACTTTTATATTCCCATATATTTTTTTCCAAATACCATATATACATATTATCCTTACATATTTTACCAACATATCTTCTCACAGCTACTACTCCAATGTACACCAAAATCGGGGTATTAAATTAATTCGTTGCTCTTCTTTTGATTTTCAATAGACATTCACATTAAATCCATATACAACAATAATTACTCCAAACTTTTAAGGTATATTTTGGGATATTACAGTTCATATGCGTGTAAAGTATTGTTTGTAATTATAATGCTTGGTTTGAATTATTTATGGCATGTTAAACCATTTAAGAATGGTTAAAAATGTTAATATATGCAAAATGTGAAAAGTGCAAGTTATGCACTAAAATGTGAAAGTGAGCCACATTTGTATTATATATGATGATAATGTTGATTATGTGTTGAAAAGTGGAAAAAGAATGTGAAATGTGGAAAAATAAGAGAAAAATAAAATATGAGAAATGTGATTGCATGTATACCTTATATATATAGTTTAGTTCTAGAATATTGTTATTGAAAATTTATTATACTTTTGGGTGACACACATTGATGTCACAAATTTATTATATTTTCGGGCGAGACATGATGGTGTCACACTATTACGCCTCAAGTGAGACACGCTAGTGTCACAGATGAATGAGGTAGCCCAAGATAATATTTCTAGAACTAAAATGATATACAAAGACTTTTGGGCCCAATGTGTATGGATGAGTGATATGTTAATGAATTTATATATATGTTGCTTGACATTGAAGCATGGTGCATTTTATAGCATTACATATAAAATGTTATTTATTTTGTACCAAAGTATGTACTGCTAAGCAAGTAGCTTAGGGTGATTTATTTGTCGCGTATGTGACAGGTTAGAGACGGATAGTAATGCTAGACCTATTCGGGTCTAAATGTTTGGATTGTACTGGAAGTTTGATACTGTGCCTCCAGACCAGTGCCACTGCATTGCATGTAAATATTTTATTTTCGAACAAATGCATTATGTATGTATAAATTATGGATTGTATAAAATTGTTATAGCTTTGATGCATGGATATGTAATGTTGATACTATATGTATATATATATGAAGGAAAATTCGGAGGTTGAAATGGGAATGTATATATATTTATTTTGGGATTGTAAAATTCTTTTGTAGGTTGTGTTATTTGAAATTTGAAATACAGACAAAACTCTAAAGAGTTTTTTTGAGAGATTTTCTTTTAAAATATGTCTATTTAATAGTTAAATCACTGATGAATACATTTATTTATTTATTAAAATATATTTTAAGTGTTTAAACTAATTATCTTGGAATTATGAAATTTTTTGAAAAGTTTGTGCTGTGACGTTCTTATATTGTGTATGCATATTTTATATATACTAAGTGTATGTATTATATGTATATGAGATATAAAGGTGTTACAAAAATATACTTAAAGTATAAAAATTCACTAAAAGATAAAAGTTCGTAAAAAGGATAAAATGGTAAAAGTTAAAGTAAAAGTAAAAAGTTTAAATAATAATAATAATATAATATACTAATTATAATAATAAAAAATAAAAATTAAATTTTTTTAGTGGAAGATGTAAAATGTCAATATTAAAAATTAATTAAATAAATATTTAAATATATATAAATATATGGTGGGAAATAAAAGAAGAATTAAAAAGAAAAAAAAATCAAATTTCCATCTTCTTCTCCTCTTCTCATGGCCGAATTCCATAGGTGATCGAGGGGGAGGTTTCATCTTCTTATACATCAAATTTCCTAAAATTTCAAGTAACCAAGGGTAGTTTTGAAGATTTCCTAAGTAGTAAGTTTTCTTTAGTTTTTGCAAGATTTCTTTCAAGTTTGTGATATGTGAAAATTGTGAATTTGAAGTAGTGGTTGATAATTGTTTAAATGGTATGCCAAGATGTTATTTTGATATGGGGTTAATGATTTTAAGGTCAGATGGTAGATTTAAGTGAGTTTGGGAGAAGAAGAAAGGGAAATAGGGTTTTTATAGTAACTTTAGTTAAAATTGATGCAATTAGTGTTTAAATGGTTAAATTGTGTTAGAATATGATTCTAATGACATAAATTAGCTTAAAAGTTAATTTGAAATTATTTAGAATAGGATTCTAAAATTAAAGAATGTTAGGGCAAATGTTGGAAATTTGAAAGAAAAGTGGCAAATGAAGTTTGAATTGTTAAAGTGAGTAGAATTATGCTTCTAATGAATTATTTACACTTATAATGTGGATAGGAGTTGAGTAGAGTCAACTTACCAAGTCAAAGTGGTGAAAGGCATTGATAGAAGTTGGTGCTGGGAGGAGAAGTTGGCTTGGACTTTGTCAATTGTGAGGTTTGTACATACTTTGAGATTTATGTGTTTAAATTGCATTTGATTTGGCTTAGCACATTGTGAATTTGGGAATGTGCTAAGCTACTTTGTTATTGACATTCATATATTGTGTAATTGTTTCATATAATAAAGTGTGAAATGTATACATTATGATATGATGAGCCATTGAATTATGGCAATTGTATATGTTGTGAGTAAGTTGTTAAAAGTATAATAAATGCATAAGAAATATGGAAAAGAATGTCATATTGTAAATGTGACTAGAAATATGAGAAATGTGATTGATTATGATGAACTGATAAAAATGAATGTGAAATGTGAAAAAAACATGGAAAAAAGGTATAATAAGATGAATATGTATTGCATGTTGCCTTATATAATGTCTAATTCCAGAAAATCATGTTTGGCATGCCATATACCTTTAAGGCGAGATATGCTGGTGTCACAGTTATGTGTACGCTGCCAGGTGAGATATGCTGCTGTCACAGTATTGATTATGCATTCGGGCGAGACATGATGGTGTCACAATATTGATTACGCATTCAGGCGAGACATTCTGGTGTCATAATTTTTGAGATAGGCCAAAATGATATTTTTGGAACGAGATTATTATATAAGGATTCTTGGGCCCAATGTATGTTGGTGATTATAATATGTTAATGAATTATATGCATTTTGCATGATATTGAGGTATGATTCATTTTTAGGAGTTTTAATCATATTGTAATTATTTATTATCAAAATATGTACCGCTAAACTAGTAGGTTAGCGCGATTGGATTCTATTGCATAGGTGACAGGGTAGAGGCTGAGAGTCCTACTAGACCCGGCCAAGTCTAGATTAGTGGGTTGGTTCTTGAAGTTTAACTTTTGCCATCAGAACAGAGCCATTGACATATTATGTAAATATTTTTTTTTGCTAAATAATTTTATTAATGCGTACATTATACTTTAAAGCAAGAATGTAATGAAATAACGTTTGGGTTATGTAAATAAATATTGAGTATTGTTGTTATAGATATATAGTGGATGTGAAATATTGAATGTACTTGGGGGAAAGTATTGGAGATTTTGGAGTTGGAATGGAAATATATACTAGAAGTGTGAATTTTTTGCAGGTTGTGTCTTTGATAATTTTAGGAAACATCTGAATTAATGACAAAACTCTGACGAATTTTTTGCAAAGATTTTTATTAATAAATGCTACTTTTATATTTAATTACTCATAAATATATTTGTTTAATTAAATAAATTATTCTTACTTAAATAAATATTTATTGAAAATTGTGGTAAATTTTCTAGTAATTAGAATAGTGACATACTTATATTCTATATATGTATTTTACATATGCGGGGGTTTATGTATTATACGTATATAGGGTATAAGAGTGTTACAGTCGGTGTGCTTGCAATGAAATTAGCAGAGAAGAGAGCTCATAGATATGTTGTTTTGGGACCTCATGATGTAAATATTGAGCTTGAAGAGGATGATTTGATGAGATATGTGGAAAATTTTGAAGATATTGAAGAGAAACATCACTCATCCCTCGCCTATCTGAGTCTGGACCTTCTGTTCCCCCAACTCTTTTGAATCTTTGTCTAACCAGTTTGATGTCTTTGAGCAAGAGATGAACCATCGAAATGAAGCTTGGAATCAGCGGTTTGATCATATGGAGCAACAGTTTGGAGGAGTGGAGTAAGAAGTCCGCACAGTCTTCACCAAGATGATGAGCTTGAGTGATCAGATCACTTTCTTCTTTGGCCAGTTTAGATTGTACTACCCACCACCACAGTAGCCTCCTCCTAGTGATGGTAACCCCTGGGGATAGTGGTATTTTAAGTTAAGGAGATTTTCCCTCAAATTATTTATAGTAAAGTACTTTATTCTATAATTTATGGTTTTATTTGGATGATTTCTTACTTTTGCATTTTTTTTATGTGTGGATGATCTATATGGATGTTTTTTTTTTATGTTTTACTTAATTTGGGATGCTTGAATTTGTGGTTTTATTTGGATTTTTGTTTATATTGAATGTTTATGTGGGGTGATTGTTTATTTTGAATTTTTATTGAATGCCTTAGTTTTAGATGTTTAAGTTAATATTTTATGTGTGGTTTTAATGTTGGATATTATTTTAATCTATATGTTTGCCTATAGAAAATATTAAGGGTGAAGATTTTTTTTTCACAATGGACTAATATTTGTATGTTATTTCATGTACTGGACTAATATTTGTATGTGATTTCATATACTTAAATTTTTTTTGTTAAAAATTTAAAATTTAAGGCCAAATTTTTGGTAAAATAACTATTCTTTATGGATTTTGAACCAAATAAGTTTATTAATTTGATTGATTGTTAATATATAGAAAAAGGCATAATTTTTTATTTTTGTTTAAGCTTAGAACATGTTTAAAAGAGCTTTTAAGGTGAAATTAAACCTTACTAAGGAAAGAAAAAGATAATTTAGACATTATTTGTTACCCCAAATTCTTATATCCACCAAATTTAAACATTGTTACTAGTTTTTGCCCTTTGAGCCTAAACTGAATATTTTTAACTTGCGCTTTTGTTTGTTAAAGTAACCCTAATATCTACCTATTTGTAGATTACTTATCTTTTGATCTATTATTTCTTATTATTTACTCAATTTGGAGATACGCAAAGTACTATGGCTCCTGCATATAGATTTCTAAATTTGAGTTTGGGGGAGAAAGTAAATATGTCCATTTTATAATAATAATAATAATAATAATAATAATAATAATAATAATAATAATAATAATAATAATAATAATAATAATAATCCCTCAATTTTAGTATAGGAAAAACAAGGAAGGAGCTAAACGATGGATTCTCCAAATATCAACAATAGAACTGCATTGAGAAATATGTCAAAAGATAAGTAACCTAATTTATTAATCGTTATTTTAACCTTTACCCTTTTAAACCAGATTATAACACCCTCTAACAATCCTCTTCAATAATATGTCATAAGATGCTACTCAATATACTAAACAATTCTATAAAAGTCCAATATTTCATTCCATGAAAACTTAAATAATAATTTGACTAAAAATTTCAGCAAATTTTCCTTTTTAATAGTCACTATCCAAAAATTTAACACTTTAACACAACTTGCAAAAAAATACTTTCTTCTTTTGTTCAGTCAATCTCAACTGCAATAATTCCAATAAATTCAATATCAACCTCAAACTAAAATAAATAACGTATACATATCATTCTGTAATTATAAATGTATAATACATTATCTGAATTAATAATCATTCACTGAATCTTATAACTCCAAACTCTAAATATATACCAGTATTCCATCCACATTTACAATTAATACAATCCTCACTATTACCAAAATTATACATTTGTTATTTAAATCACAACATCGCTATGTGAACTGTAATTAAAAAATATTTAACACAAAATCTTTACAATAAAAAATACATTCTTTATTGCAGTTGATCTTTGAAACCCAAGCTCTTCAATTGTCACCACTGCTCTAGTCCATCTTATCTGTGTGTTAGAAAAGTCTAACAAGCTAAACTTATTGCTTAGTGATACTTATATATACATATTTTGCTATTTAATATTAAAGAAAACAATTATGATAATAAAAGTAACAAGCCCCAATTTAATGAAAACAAATCACTAAATTAAATTCCTTTAATTTAACTTACTTTAATATTAATAAATTTCAAATTCAATTTAATTAAATAAAATATTACCTCATTGAAAATATTTATTAAAACATTTCTGCTTTTAGTACAATTTGTATTCTCACATTTCAAATTTGATTTAATTAAATAAGAAATAACTATATATCATTTGTTTATCAAACATTGCAATTATTGACTTTGCATATGTAAAATTTATATTTTTCACTTACAATTTCCGATACAACTCTTGATACATTATTAGTATATTTCTCATATTTTCAGTAGATTTTAGTTATCAATATAACACATTGAGCACTTTCATTAAGTTCAACAATATGAACACTTTTGTTCAATTTAATATAAGCATTCAATATGTATATATTTATATTCTAATAAGTTTTACATATGTTTATACTTTTGCCCTCATATACTTAGTATCAAACCGTAGACTCGAATGATGGGTCACTAGTGGCAAGTAAATGCCTACTTTCAAAGTTTAAGATGAGAAGAGAGAACTCAAAATAAGTCATGCAGTGCTTATGCTTACATTAATCAATATAGCTAGTAGCCCAGTAATGACAATTAAATGCCTACTTTCAGAGTTTAAGATGAGAAGAGAAAACTCAATACAAGCTCAGCAACACTTGTGCCTATATCAATTAGTATGGCCAGTGGCTCAGTAACACCTTCTGTCTAGCCATTCAATATGATAACTAGGTTTAACACAAGTATAATTTGAACAATTCACTTATAATTTTATCAATCAATTTTACAATTATAATATTAATTTTAATAAAAATATTTCTTTCTCCCTAACTTTTAATCTTTTCCACTTTAACAATACTATATAATAGTCTTTATTTTAATTAATTCAATATATATAACATAAATTATCTTTAAGTCTCAATGAAATTATTTTTAGGAACATTACGAGTATATACATATATATACTGAAGCTATTCATTTGTTGTTCATTCACCTCTTATTACCCTTATTTGTTTATCTAATTCCTTTTTAAATTACTAATGTATATTAAATATACAAGTACTAGAATAATTTGTTAACCTTGCTCAAATATCAATTTTTTCTTCTCAATTCACAGTTTTATATTCTACTTGTAACAAATAAATTCTAAATAAATATTCCAATTTCACTTAATTTTCTCTTTCCAAGTATATGAATATCATAAATTATCATTTTCATTTAAAAAGTGTATATTTTATGTATACTCTATGTATATCTTATATATATACATTCTATAATTTATACATTTTTCACTAAAAACTTTATTATTTCCTTATTATTTCCTTCTAATGTATTGCTTAGCCTCTTTATACATTTAACCTTTAGATAAACTTTAACCTTATAATTTTATAAATTCTATTACAATTAACTTTAAACATCACTCACTTAAATCAAAATCATCTAATATACTTCAAGTAGTCATTAGTTCCATAAACATCTATAATCAATTAATTCAATATTTCAATAACTCCAAATTACTTTTAAACCATGTTTATCAAAGAAAAGAGTTTTTCTTACCTAATTACCAAATCTTTCATTACCATATAATTCCACCTTCAATTAATCCAAAGGTTCTTCTAAACTTGGTTTTAAGTCAATTATCTATCAAACACACTTTTAAGTATTATACATATAATTATACTTTAAAATTTAAAGATTTCATAACCCTAAACTTTCCAAAACCTTAATTTCTACATATCCCTAAATCAACACATAAATGATTCAATAGTTGATTTGAACACAATTTCAATTAAGAATCAACAAATACATTCTTTGTACAATTTAAAAATATTTTTATATTCAAAGAAATAAATCCCAGTAATTACTTTCTTCACAAATCACTTCAAATACAATTCTTTCACAAATAAATTTACTTTAAAAAATTCACAAACTTCTTTAAATAAACAAAACCAAGATTATTATAATTAATAGCAAAATAAATAGTATATAAGCAAAAACCTCATTAAAGTAGCTCTTCCATCACTCTTCCATTCAATCCTTAGGTTTGAAGATGATGGATGTGTGTAGAAATTGGCCCACTTTTTATATCATTTAGGGTTTATGTAATACCCTTATATCCTATATACGTATAGTACATACAACTGGTAAATGTAAAATATGCACATACAGTATAAGAAAATGTCACTGTTATTGTCTTTTCAAACTTTTTCATTGATTCAAATAAAAATATTTAAAAAGTTATAATGTAGTTTTAATTAAATAAATAATATTATTCTCTAATAATTTAAGGACCAAAATACATAATTAATTAATAAAATCTCTAAAAAAAATTCACCAGAATTTTATCTGTAATTTGGATGTCTCAAAAATTTCAACAATACTCAACCTAAAGAAAAAATACACTCCTAATAATAATAACCTAAAAATTTCACCCCAACTTCTCAATCTTCCACATTTTCCTCAAACATTTAAATATGTACATATATATAACATATATACAATCCCACATTACAAAATTAGTTCAAAAATTCTTTATAATGTACATTACTCCCAAAAACATAAATATAATATACATAATGAGGAAATGTACTATAGAATATAAAGTATGCATAGCAGCAACTAGCTCTGACCCTGTGGTAGCAAAATCACCTCAAGCTCAATGAATCCCTAGCCTAGACCTGACTAGGTCTAGATGAATTCTCTGGATCTACTGGATCAACCCTGTCACATGTGCGATGAATTTCAATCGAGCTAAGCTAAAAGCCTAGCAGTACATACTTTGATAATAATAAAACTTTAAAAAGAAAAGACAATGCATATTGTTGTATCATGACATTTCACAATGTAATATACAATTCCACTTTACTTTACATTTATCATTCTTCCTAAAATCACATTAATACATATACAAGCATTGGGCCCAAATAACCTAATATACTATTCAAATCCTAGGGTTGTTGTTTTGGTCTATTTTGACACCCAATGTCTAACTCATAGGCAGAAAATAATGACTCCTAGAGTCTAGCCCGAAGGTACTCAATAGAATAGTGATGCCCAACATCTAGCCCGAAGGCAAACCATATAACATTGACGCTTAACGTCTAGCCCGAAGGCAAATCATAGGCATACCACCAAACACAAAACTCTGAAATTGAATAATATACTAGGCAACACACAAATAGTATATATTTTTCGTAATTAATTTTCTTATCATATTGCCTCTTTTACTCATTTTTTTTTCATTCATAACAATGCCAAATCACTTTAATTCATTATGTCTTATCACTTTATTATAATGTATGTCATTTAGCATTACAATCATATTACCCAAACATTTTTTGGTATTCTCACATAATTCACATAAACCATATTCCACTCATTTTAGCCATTAATAATAGCTTTTCACAATGTACATAATGCATACTCATCAATTCTCGTGTCATATCATAATGTATATGAATGTTCAAATAATCTATTAGCTTAACATATTTTCTATCCAAAATATGTTAAGTCAAATTAAATATAAATACATTTAAATTATCAAAAGTATGTACAAACCTTAATTTAACACCCAACTCAAGCTAAAGTATCTTTTTAACTTCTACTCCCACAATGCCCTTCAATACTAAGGTTGGGCAAATTGCTTCCACTTAATGCCTATTCAAAATATGAGTTACTATAATTATTTAGAATCACATTTCAAGGCATTTCAAAAATAAAACTCTAATTAAGCATCAAAACAACATCTTTTGTATCCATTTGAACAATTAAAACACATAATTGCAAAATTCCAAATTACACATAACCCTAAAATCATCTTCTTCATCCAAACTCAACCCAAACTTAATTCTTTCTCCTATTTAACTTAAAAATCATTACTTACTAATCAAAAAAGCATCATAAATACCCATTCAAGCAATTAAATCATGCTTATACAAAAATCCAAATATCACATATCGATATCTTTCCATAGAACTTGAAAATTTGGTAAGAAAGCTTACCAATTGATGAAGAAATCAACAAAACTCTACTTAATTTTTGAAAATCCATCCAAGATGAGTAGTTGGATGAAGAAAAATTCATACTCCCATGGCTATGGAGATTCTCGGCCAAAACAATAAGAAAAGGAAAAAGATGATGATTATTTGACTTTTTTAATTCCTCTCTTTCTTAAGACCACATATATATATATATTTTATATTATTTTAATTAACTAATTAATTATTTTAAAATTATAGTTTTTTTCTTCCATTCATATTTATTTTTATTTAATTAATTTTAATCTTATAAGGCATATTTATAATTTTGCCATTTGACCAATTGACTTTCTTCTTTAATGTTGACTTTTATATATGTTGAATTTATTCCATATATATTTCACATATACATTCCATTTTCTCACTTCTAACCCTTCAATTATCCCTCAAATTATTTATTTAATTCATTTAATTTAATTTTTATAAATTAACGGATGTTGCAATTCTCTCCCCCTAAAGAAAATTTCATTCTTGAAATTACCTGATATTAACTTTGGAATAACTGAGGATATTAGTTATGTATAGTATGCTCACTCTCCCATGTCGCCTCCTCAATGGAATGATTTCTCCATAGAACGTCCTCAGTCCCGAAGTCCAACTTGAGTTTTGGAGAGAAATCTCCATTGAAGCAACTCACCACAAACAATTCAATGCTAAAAACCCTAGGACCTTAACTCTTTTAGTATTGCATAGGATTGTCACCTATACCATCAATGCTAGGGGTGAAAGCAATGAGAAGGTGACTCAAAGAGATATTCTCTTCTTATATTGTCTCATTAAGGGAGAAACAATCCAAATCGGAATGTTTCTCATTGACTCCTTCATCCATCTTAGAAATACTCAAACTAGCACCATTATGATCTCTTCCAAATAACCCAAATTGCAAAGTTTGTTGATGCTCTCACTCCCACCAAAAAATCCACCCTCTCTAGCCCACTTGATCCAACCTCCAAATCCATCAATATAGCCTACTTAAAGGACTCAAAGTTCATTAGGGAAGTGGATGGAAGATATGAGTATATCTTTAGAGCTCAAGAGGCAATAGCTCAACAAAGGAAAAGGCTTGGAATTCTAGATAAATCATAAGAAACCTTTCAAATGGTGATTCCTGGACCTTAAACTCTTAAATCTCAAGGATCAATCCTTACAATTCTCCAAGACACTAAGGCTAACTTACCTCTCAATCCTCCAAAGTGGACAAAATCTCTAAAAGACTCTCTCATCTTCACATTGACTCCAAGGAGATGCAAGGAGCATTGGGCATCCCTCAATGCATTCTCTAAGATGATGACGAGGATGATGACACCTTATCTCCTTCTATTCATGGATTTCATACTCTTGGCCATGAAGGAAATGAAGAAGGTACATATTTTGAAGGAGGAGATGTGGAAGGTGAAGAAGAAGGAGATGAAGAAGGGGATGATGATGATTTTCAATAGGGGATGATGATGATTTTCCATCTTACTCTCCTCTTCCATAGTTTATTTCCTTTTTTTTTTTATTTTCGTGTGTGTGATCTCTTAATTTTTGTGGTCCCCCCTCAATAAGTTATTTACCCTTTTATGTTACATTTATCTTCCCTTTTATATTGCAAGTTAAATTCATTGTTTGTCCCTTAATTAAATTAAAACTATTTTTTCCTTCAAGTTATATTTCTTCTCCCCTTTTTGACAAATCGTATTAATTGTAATCAAATGTTTAGATGACAACCCAATTCACTTTAATCTATTATGCCCGTATAGAGTTTACAAACAAAACAAGGATAGCCAAAGATTAAAAAAAACATTTTATTAAGAAAGGAAAATGCATACATAATATGGTAGAATGTGCGATCTACTACATTTAAAACATTTAAAGAAATTAAAGAAAGGAATTCAAAGTTAAATTTCAAAATCCAAATAGGAGATCCTAACTCCAACCCATATGAGTTCTAAGATAAGCACAAATTCCAAAAAAAAGATTAAAAAAATACAAATAAACTACAAAACAAAGAACAAATCATGTAAGCATGACTTAAGGTTGTTGGGCTCAATTCCTTGGACTTAGATTTTGAATAAGCATGCATATCCTTTTTGAATAGGAATCAGAGCTTATGCAGTTCTAACTCACTTGCAAAAGCGGGAAAAGGGAAGGTACCTATTTTTTGTTACATCGGGTTGTTGTCTTAATTGGCCTAATGTAATGGTCTAGTTTGACCTAAGACTGTAGTCTTGGTTGTCCTAAATTTCACAATTTGATTGAAACTAATTGATCATCTGATTATGATTATGACCTGCTTGTGTTTATTGAGTTTAATACAACTAAGGCTAACCTAAGTTCGATTTTAGGTTTAAAGTTGACAACTTAAATGTGAACTAAATTTTACTTCTAAAAAAAGATTTAATGATTAAGCTAGGTTTGATCCCAAGTTCAATGATCAAATGTGTTAATCTAAGTTCAGTTCTACATTATTTCAAGATTACTATTTGATTTAAATCTAAGTCTGATTCTAGGTTAGCTTTAGAAAATAACAATTGCTATGTCAAAACATCTTGATGGTGGGCATATTCATGGAAAAAAGGGTTTAAAATTTGTCCAAAATTACAATTTGATTTGAACCTAAGTCTGACTCTAGGTAAACTTGATTTAAACCTAAGCTTGATTCTAGGTTTATTTTAGAAATTAAAATTTGATTTAAACCTAAGTATGATTCTAGGTTTATTTTTAAAATTATAATTGCCATTGCAAAACTAAAACAACAAAATGATAGATATATGTTTGTAAAAAAGATAAGGTTTAAGGTGCTTACCTTCTTTGCATGCATTCTTTGAGATCGAAGATGCTCTAAGGCCTTTTTATAGGATCTTAATTCCACTTTGGGAGCTTGAAGACTTAAGGAACATTTGATTGATGGAAGTTGCTTGAAAGGCGAGCTTGTAGGCCTCAATTTGGTGGGGGGGGGGGGGGGGGGAATGGACTTTTAAAGAAAAACAATACTAATGGGTTAGTATTGAAGGAATTACAGAACTTGAAGTGTGCAAAGGTGCGTAAAAGTGTCAAAAAAAGTGTCTCCCAAAGGCTGAAGGGGGCTAGGTACTTATAGGCACATAGACCAAGATACTAGTGACCACAATAGCAAACAACAGTCACCAGTGTAGGACCAGTCACCGGATAAGGGACCGATGACTGGTCTGGCCACTGGTCAGCGATCACCAGACTGGTGATTGGTCGCCTTCCAAGTAGTTTATGCATAGTTAGTGCTCCCAAACCTATTTCGGAACCATTTGATATTCAATTGATGCGATTCTGGATGTATTAGAACCGTAACATACTAAACTTTGCAATGACCAGAATACATAAATTAAGGATTGACAAAATATTTCGTTGATGGTATCAAATAGAAACAACAACAAAAACTTTTCAATAATAAAGATAAAAAGTGTTAAATATGGAAAGTAACAATGGAATCATTAAATGAAATCATTATTTGTTATGGTAGCCATGGTATAACTCAACTCAACAAAGCCTTAATTTCAAGTAAACTGAGGTTGACTATATAGATTCTCTTTTTCCAATCAATGCGATTTATAGTAATATCTTCGAAGAAATGCAAAACCGTAAGATCATTCTAAACCACCCTTGAACAAGTTAGTTTAGGTTTATCCCTGCCTTTTCTAGTTATATCTATCTTAACTTTTAGTCTTTCTGACATCTGCAAAACTAGGTTTTCATTTTACATTGTCAAACCACCTCAATCTATGTTCTCTTATCTTATTCTTAATAGGAGCTACCCCTACCTTTTCTCTAATGCACTTATTGCATATTCTATCCATCCTAATATGTTTATATATCCATCTTAACATTCTCACTTCAGCAACATGCACCTTGCCCATGTATTTTTCTTTCAATGCCTAACATTTGCTATCATACATCATAGTAGGCCTTATTGTAGTGCGAAACTTTCCTTTCAATTTAGCTGGTACCTTCTAGTTAATAAAACTCTTATGGCACTCCTTCACTTCATCCAACTAACTTTAATTCTATAGCTAACATCTCCTTCGCAACCCCTATTCTCTTAAAGAATTGAGCCAAGGTATTTATAATCAGTGTTACGAGGCACTACCACTCCGTTCAAAACAATCTCTTCTCTTTCTCCATTCACAATGCTAAAAATACAATGGATATACTTAGTCTTAGTTCTACTTAGCTTAAACGCTTCGATTTCAAATTATTTCTCCACAAATCCAACTTTCTACTTACTCCTGCTTGGGTCTCATCTATTAACATAATGTAAAATTCAATGTGTAGTTAAATATATTTTGCTTAGATTTAGAAGAGAGATACATTGAATTTGAGTATTGGTGCAATTAGTTCATCATCATAAATAGAGGTGTCAAAATGAGTTGGCAGGTTGTATTTATGTTATGCTGACCCATTTTGATGATACAATTAGGGTCAATATGGACACAACTCATTTATTAGTCATATCAAGATACCTCAGCCCTAACATGATATAAAACTTAAATGATTTACATGATCCCACATGACCCATTTAAACTTATATAATATTTATGGCCTAAAATAATATTATATTTTTACATAATCAGTTGAAATATTGTTGATAAAATTAAATGATGATGACAATGATATTAAAATGTAAATGCATAAAGAAATATTTTTTAATCGTACATTAAAAAAATAAAAGATATAAGTCAGCATGCAAAAGATAATAGATGAGTTTTAGATTTTAGCATTAGAATTTTATAATAAAGAGAAACAATAGAGAAGATGATATGCGACTGTCAATACAAGTTTTGTAACATTAGTTTTTGAAAAATAGGTATATAACTTATTTTTATTCTTTTATGCCAAACAATAATAAAACAATGTAATTTTAAATTTTTTGAAACTACATTTTTTTAGTGAAAACGAGTTGTGGCAGATTTGTGTTGACCTGTCACATAATTTATTTTAGGTCATGTCTTAAACATGTCGTGTAACACCCCTATATCCTGTATACGTACACAGCATGCTGATACGATTGTAATATACGTATACTGAATATAGAAATGTCACGATATACTAACAAAAGACTCATCCCTTTTTCATATAAAACATATGAACAAATCAAGAAAACATTTAAAAGAAATTATAAAAGACAAAAGATAAAATGTTTATTTAAAAGCAGCGGAAAATGTAACAAGTATTTACAAATCCTTATACATTAAAACTCAAGTTTTACAGAGCATAAAGCATATACATGTTTGGTAGTATGTCTTCGATCTTTAAGCTTCACTAGGTACACCTCAAGATCTAGTCTCTACTTGGCTTAGAGGGACTCTTCGGTTCTTCCCTGTTACCTGCATGATAAATCATAATCGCGCTAAGCCCACAACTTAGTGGTACGAACTACAATAATAATATGCTTCTGTACAATGACAATGTCATACATTTCAACAGTTAATATAATATTCACAAATGATATATTTTTTTATTTATTGTTCATAAGACTACATTTCATCATTTGATTCAATTATTTCATCACTCATAATTTACATTGACACAAAGACACATTTGGACCCAAAATACACTAATATGTTATTCAAAGTTCAGAGTTACTGCGTTGGTTTATAATCATAATCATCAAGCCTGTAGGTGATACACATATATCTCTATCCATGGATAGGGTAACAGACCCAGTCTCTTGGACCTCTACTTGGTAAATCTCAAGGAGATCCTTAACCCGGCAAGACTGTTACCAAAACAATTGTAACAGACCCAGTCTCTTGGACCTCAACCCGACTAATCTTGAGGAGATCCTCAACCCGGCAAGACTGTTACTATAAATCATATTTCACATTTATCATTTCAAATTTATCATTTCATAGGCATGCCGCCAAACTCAGAACTCTGAAAATTGAATCAACATATTAGACACAAAATCTTTTCATTAATATCTTAATTTCATTCTCATATTCAAAATAGGCAACCATGCCTCAATTATAACTCATTTACATCATCATAGCCAACAATCATGGCTCCTCATTATATCAATACAATTCATCATGTCATCATATCTTAATTCCTCATTTAAGTATTCACAATCAACTACATAGAACATCCATTAAGAATAATCATCATTGGTACATATACATAACAATTTACATTATTCATATGCATCATCAATGTTCACATTATATCAATCATAACATTATCAATAAACATCAACAATACATTAGATTTCTTAATACATTTACAATCAAATGTATGTTAAATCTCAACATCATATGAATGTATGCAATAATGTAGTTTGTACTTACCTTAAGCCAACACTTATACAACTCTATAAACTTCCTTCTTTCAAGAATTCTTCACTTCTCAATTTAGGGCAAATCACTTCCTTCCAAAACCTAATCCAAAATGATACAATACATGAATTCCAATACAATTTATCATTTATTAACCTCATCTTAGACCTCTATATCACACATTACAACTCAATACCACATGATATAGCCCATGGCCGTGGCCACCCCAACCCCCCACGGGCGTGGGGTAGAAACCAATTCTGCCCAAATTGTTCAACTTCCCACGGCCATGGCACCGAAAGGCCACGGGCGTGGCATCCAAAACGCTACTGCCTTCGACCAATTTCACATATTTTATGCTTACAACTCCAACAAACACAAACAACATGAAAATCTATGAAAATAATTAATCAAACTCAAGTTAAACACCACTTACCACTTCAAAACCCTAAAACCAACATCACTCTTACTCTTTCAATACCAACCTCCACTTAACTTATCATCTTCAAACCAAAACCAACACCACAATCAATTAAATCAAACACACACCAACATATTACCATTAACACAACCCTACTTTCAAAAATCCACAATCAAATTCATAAACAACTTCAAATAAAACAAGAAAAATCAAGAGAAACTTACCAAAATAATAAATCTTCTTGGATTTCCAACTTAATATCTTGAAAACTCCTTCAATTTTGAGTTTGGAATAAACAAAACTTACTCTTGCTCATTTGCTTTGGAGGGCCGGCCAACTAAAGGAAAAGAGAAGAAAATGGACAAGTGAAAGAGACCAAGTCAACCTTCTCATCTCTTTAAACCTCCACCAAGCATTCCAAAAAGAAAATTACTTAAATACCCTTATCTATATAATTTAACTTCCTTTCATTAACATGCCCTTTAGTAATTTCACACATAACAAATTAAATATCTTCTTCCTATGACCATCCATTTGACTTGTATATATGTTATATATATTCCCATATACACAACATATACACTTTCTTTTAAATTTCTTTTCTCTTCCAAATTAACATATACATTCAATTCCAATTAAAACAATAATATTAAAACTTCTAGGGCATATATTGGGATATTACATGTCGACTCATTTATGACAATAACTTGCAAAAAGTCAATTCCAATCCATTAATTTACGTGTCTTGTTTATCTTATTTGTATGTCATGTTAGATATGTATGCCATAGAGACAATCACTTTAGGTTATAATATGCATATTATATTTATTTATATATTAATGAATTAACACATCCTTTATTATTCAGTACTCATGTGATGCATGTAGTTGATTATATATCTTAAACTGTTTAATAAAGTCTCTAATATAAAACACAGTGTAAGGAAAATCATGATGATCCCATATTCCGGGGACCAAATAAATTCTACCCTGGTAAAGGAAGATCCTCATGGAAATAAGCGATATCATGATATGAGATTCTTATTACATGCAAGTGTGTTTATACTAAAATTATCCCTAGTTATAGTATTAACAAGATGAGACATTGTTAATGCGGATAGACTAGCACATGTTATACTTCTTGATTTGATCAAGCAGATGTTCTCATTAGCTATAAGCATGGTGATTCTTAGAGTTAACATGTGGATGCTTGTTGGAAGAACAAGTTCATTGGATGGCCCAACTATGAGATAATCATATGGATTTCTATTCAATGTCAATGATCTTATCTCATCATAGTAGTTTTGCAAATATCCTTAAACTTGAGGTCTCTAAGGTATCTTGGATATCAAGTGTTATACTTTAGTCCCATTCCTTGTTGTCTCATGAGAGATCGCTCATACGGTGGTCATTGGGTATTGCATGAGATATTTGAAGATAGTTGAGAGATCAACAAAGGATATATCACTCCTGATAGAAGGAGAGCATTACTCTGGGAATCCTTGGTCAAGGTGGATGGATCTTTGAGAGAGTCTCAAAGATGCCTTTTATAGAGTAATGGGCTTTGGGAATAAGAACTAATAAATTCGGGCTAGATGTGACGTAGTCAGTCTAGTAGGAGTTGACACAAAGTCCATGCTCTAAACTGAATGAGATATAATATGATGTAAGGAGTTTATTGCACGGTAACTAACTATGGAAAGGTTAAAGTCAAACCACTTTGATTTTCTCTACACTTGGGTAGTCATGATACATTGCTAGATATCATTCTTTGTCTGCTTAATATCAATTAGTTGATTGGAGAATCAATCCGAAATAAAGAGTTCATTTGAGGAAACCTTAATTTTAATTAAGTGTAAAATTGATATTTAACTACCAATGTATTTGGAAGACTAATGGGTCACACACTAAAAAGAGTTCAGAATTAATTAAGTTGGCTTTAATATATTATGAGATAATATATTTAATGCATTGGATCCATTAAGGAAGAAGAAAATGAGTTATTAGCTATTGGGCCAAGTTAAGCCTATTTGAGCATAATAAGCTATTAAGTTTAAAAGCCCTAATTAATGAAACCCTAGAAGACCAAAAGGATATAAATACCATCTTAATAGATGTGAGTATCACTCTTACCTCCTAACCAAAAGGAAAATAAGAAAGAGTTTCTTCTTTCTCTTAGTTTTCTTCTTCTCCACTTGAGTGTCTCTTCTTGCTAGCACAAAAATTCACTTAGGCCACTCCTATTAGGTAAGAATTAATTCTTCCCTTTTGTGGATACTATTAGAGACAATCCTATTCTTGGATTGTTGTGGTTTGTGACAACCCAATAAGAGGAGAGGGTGAAGAATTTATGAAGAACTGTTAGGTATACTCTCTAAATATTGTATATTCTTCCTTTAATTCGATTTTAATCAATATAAGATGATCTAGGGTTTAGGAATTTTTATTTTCTCGCGTATTGGCTGCCAATTTTGATTATTTATACTTTAAACTCACAACTTGTCATAACCTATTTTGAAACCTCTAATCATGAGTTTTGCCCAGTATAAAACCAACTAAAATGTACAATTAATATTTATATATATGCAATAACAACTACTAACTGCATAATTCTCTATATTTTTTTTTTCTTTTTGTTTGAACTGCGAATAGTCAAGGACTATTACTCTTGATTATGACTGAGCATGGATCACGAAGATCTCCGAACCGATTTGAATAAACCGAACTAAAAATATTCAGAACTGAAAAGTTCTGTTGATTTTTGACTTTGTTTAAACCAAACTGTACTTATTTTTTTTTAATATAAAATGATTCTGAATCTTAAGCTATATCCAAAATAAAAACTATTCTGAACTGAATAATCAAAATAATAATCAATTTTTTACATATGTTTGTTCGTTTATAGATTGCTGGATAGAATATCTTAGAAATTGCAAAACCTCCGAATTTGCGATGAAGGAAAAAATTTAGAGCCCATTATATTCACGTATACGTCAATCAATTGGCAGAAACAAACAAAGATTACATGAAGCAAAAACCCCAATTCAGAAAAAAGAAAAAAAAAACCAACGATTTGACATTTGATTGGAAAAAAAATAATTAAATACTGAATGCTAATGGTCACAACATAGAGAATGAGACATGGAGGAGATTTGAGAATTCGTTATTTCTCGTAAATTATAAATAATAATCAACAGACTATATATATGAGAAGTGAGTCAATTTTTAAGTTATTATAAGACGTCACTACACGTTTATATATAACGGAATTAACCGAGTCAGTAACCACCGGACTCTCCTCTAAAGAGACATCAAGAAAATTCTCTCCTTCAAGAAACACCAAGAAAACTCAAATCTTCTCGAAGAAAACACAAGTATGGAGAACCCCTTTTTCATTTACTTGGCGTTCCTGATAATACTCTGCGCAGCTGTTTCTCATGCAAGACCGCATTCTCAATCAGGTCTCCGTTCTCTTCTCTTCATTTTTTCTGTTGGGTGTTTCTCGGGAAAGTAATTTTCTTGGAAACCAAACGGAGACTATAGCTTTCTATGTACTTAACGTTTATTTATTTACTTCCTCAATTTTAATTGAACTCTGTTCGGTTATGGTCATCAAAATGCAAGAAAGGGATGAATTTGATTCAATTGAAATTGGTTTTATACAATCTTTAATTTCTTGGTAACGATATTTTTTTTTTGGTTTCTTTCTCTGTACAGAACCAAGTTATCTAAAATTCGTATTCAATGCCACAGAGTTTCCATCAGAAGACTACTATGATTACATTGTTGTAGGAGGTGGCACAGCGGGTTGCCCATTGGCTGCATCTTTGTCACAGTCTTATAAAGTTCTTGTGCTTGAACGTGGTGGGCTTGTCCATAATAGACCCAATGTAATGAGTCAAGAAGGTTTCTTGACCACACTTACCCAAGTTGATACATTTGATTCTCCTGCGCAAGCTTTCACTTCCGAGGATGGTGTCCCAAACGCCAGAGGGCGTCTTCTTGGTGGCAGCAGTGCCATTAATGCTGGATTTTATAGTCGAGCAGACCCAGAATTCTTTGAGAAATCTGGTGTCAATTTTGATCTCAGACTCGTGAATCAGTCTTACGATTGGGTTGAGAAGGCAATTGTGTTTAGGCCTGAGATAAGGAACTGGCAATTAGCTTTTAGAGATGGACTGTTGGAGGCTGGGGTTGATCCCTATAATGAGTTTAGTTTGGATCATTTGGTGGGTACTAAAATTGGTGGCTCCACATTTGATAGTACCGGGAAGAGACATAGTGCAGCTGATCTTCTAAATTATGCAAATGCTGCAAATATCAAAGTTGGAGTTTATGCAAGCGTAGAAAGAGTACTATTGGCAACCACTTCATATTCAAAGACCCAGATAACAGCAATTGGTATAGTTTATCGTGATCGGAAGGGAGAGTATCACCACGCAATGGTTCATGAAAATGGGGAAGTGATACTATCTGCTGGTGCCATTGGAAGTCCACAGTTACTGTTGTTGAGTGGTATAGGTCCTAGGCATTACCTATCCTCTTGGGGAATTCCTGTGGCATTAAACCTTCCATATGTAGGGCAATACATGTATGATAATCCTAGAAATGGAATCTCAATTGTGCCATCAATCCCACTGGATCATTCTCTCATACAGGTGGTGGGCATAACTGAGGTGGGGGCTTATCTTGAAGCAGCTTCTAATGTTATCCCATTTGCATCCCCTGCTCGTTCTATTTTCATTAGGCCACAATCTGCACCTCTGTATCTCACAGTGGCCACACTTATGGAAAAAATCACAGGGCCTCTTTCTATTGGCTCACTGAGGCTTGCTTCAACTGATGTGAGAGTGAACCCAATAGTTCGATTCAATTACTTTTCAAACCCAGTGGACGTAGAAAGATGTGTAAATGGAACCCGCAAAATTGGGGATGTTTTGAGAAGTCGTTCCATGGAGATATTAATGTTTCATGAATGGTTTGGAGGTCGAAATTTCAGATTTGTAGGGCCTGCATTGCCTGCTGACCAATCTGACTATTTGCAGATGGCTGATTTTTGTAGGCAAAGTGTTAGCACCATATGGCATTACCATGGGGGATGTGTTGTGGGGAAAGTAGTCGATCATGATTATCGGGTATTTGGTACTGGTGCACTTCGAGTTGTTGATGGTTCAACACTTACAGTATCTCCAGGGACTAATCCTCAGGCTACTCTGATGATGCTTGGAAGGTATTTACAATATTATTCAATTCTCTGTTCAATAAGTACTTATAATAAAATGAACCACTAAGTCTCTCCGCTTAGAGTTCGAGTCCTAAGCGTTTCCACACCTGCATAATTAATAAAAACAGAACTTATAAAAATGTGGTGCAGAAACTGGAACTTACTTGCGTCTCTTTTTGGCAGATATGTTGGGCTGAAGATACTCAAAGATCGGATGAGATATTAAATACTGAGAGAAAGCATAGAATTCTATTTCTCTGTCTGTTATTTGGTTCCTATAGATGAATCATTCATTAAAAATAACAAAATGTATAAATGAAATTTTTGTTGCAAATTTTGAAACAGTTAAAGCTGTAGCTTGAGCTTATTATGCTTTGAGGTCTGCCACTCAGCAGTATGATAATTGCAAATTTCAGTATGTCATTGAGATTTAGTTCTTTTTTTTTTTTTTTAATTTAGCTGTAGTTAATTGTTTTTTTTAAACAGCTAGTAATGTATGTATATTGTAATGCTACATGTTAATTGATGAAAATCACAGAGTATCTTTGATTATTTTCTTTTCATTTCCGAGAACCTGACCCGTTAAAATGAGAACTTCACTAATTTAAGAGCAATTATTAAGATTAATTCATTTTATTGTTTGTGTATGTTTTGAATTTTGTTTGACCTTTTATTTTCATAGTTTGTTTTATGTTTTCTTAGAATGTTTGGGGATTTTCTTATGTATGACTTATGCACGGCCCTGCACATCTGTCGGATTGCATATGAATTGTTCGCGATACTGTGTCCTGATTTCATCCAACTTTATGGATATTTTTGTATTTTGAATTTCCTGACTTTGTGAGAATTTCTAACCTTCTACAAATTTTGGTTTCTACTTTTTATATGCCGATTAAATTTTTGTGAGTTATGTATCAACATCATAGCTATATCTAAATGTTCCACGGTTTGTGGGTGCCTTGGTTTATTTTACTTATTTATTTTATTTGTTTTGTTTATGAATTTTAAGGAGTTGTAAGGGTATATTTCTATTTTGTATGGGTATCCATTTATGGTTTATGTTTTGGATTATTTATTTTATGAATATAATGTTTATTTTTTTTATTTTAAATATTATTTGTAATATAAGTAATATCGTAATAATCTAAAATTTTAATAATATTTAGATATAAAAAGGAGCCCAGTTCTAATGAACCAGACATTATGAGAGTACTGAGTCATTTCTCATATTCTTCATGCGTATCTAACTTTCTAAACCTAATAGAGGTTGAGAATTCCTTAAAAATCAAGTCATCCACCATTTCTACTTTCTTTTCTGACTCGTCTGAGTAGTGACTCCTATTCTTCGGGTTCAGACGCGTATTCTTTAAGGCTCAGAACCTAATAATGTTGAAGTCGCAAGAACCATTCTATCTGGTTGGGGCTGAAAATTTTCGTCCATAGTTGCAACTCCATTAGAATAAGAGACATTGATTTCGTTGGTCTTTATATTATATTATTTTTATTGTTATAAATTATTCATTATATCACTTAAAATTGCATTGTATGTGCGTGAGTTAGGATGCCTTTGTGGAATCGTGTTGTGTGTGTGTGTGTGTGTGATACCATGCTTTAAGGTATAGAGATAGAGTAATGTATAACCACTCACAGCCTTATACCTCTTAGTATATACTTACTGTGGGAACTTGAGCTTTTTACTCTAAAAACTAAAGCACATGCAGTTGACCTAGTAATTTTTCTTAAGTTTACCCTAAATATTTGTTGTTTGACTATAATTAACATATTTTGGCCTAAACTAAGACCCATTTGGTTTGTTTTTTTTTCTTTCTTAATATGACCTAATTATGGTGCAAGTCCAAAATTATTTTATAGCCCAAAAATTCTTTTAAGTTAAATGTCCAAATTATTTTCAAAACTTTTCAAGATAGGCTTAAGACCTTTTCAACAAAGATAGGTCAACAAATAATTTTTTATATTAGGGCTAAGCACAAAGCCAAAATTAATTTTTGAAACAAACTATGTTACAATAGGCTTTGAAATATTTTCAGAGGTAAGCCCAAAACTATTTTTTTAACTTACGGCCCAAGAATAGAGTCCAAAATTATTTTTCCAAATCAAGCTCTCACTGAGCATTGGAATTAAAACTTTTCTACAATGGGACAAAATGTTTTTTGATAGGCTTGTAATTAATTAGATCAATTATGAGATATTAAAATTAATTGTAGACATAATTTATATTAAGAATTATCAATTGTAGATCGTGTTTGTGGCATAGACCATTATTTATTTTTCTAAATGATAAGAAATTGATTTGTAATAAGCCCATTAATTAGGTTTTAATCCCATATGCAACCGAGATGCTGCTAAACTCTTAGTAGATTAAAGGATTAATGCTTTATTAATGGGATTTATCATAGTTTGACTTCTGTATTTGGAAATATAACTATTGGTTATTCCATCTGAGTGAATTCTGAAAACAAATATCCCCTGTTAATAACTTTAGCATCATAAGAAACCATATTCATGATGCATCATTATCGAAATCTTCTATGCTAAAAGCTAATAGGAAATTTGTTGGTGGACATCGTGAGACACTATTGAAAAGAGTACCTGTAATACCCTTATACCATATATACGTATAATACACACATTCAGTGTATATAAACTACGGATATACGGTATAAAAATATCACAACCCAGTTCAATAAATATTTTCTTATTCCCAATTTAAAATTTCAAACACCTTAAAATATATATTTAAATAGTAAATAAAATATTTTTTATTAATTATATGTATCCAAAATAAATATTCCATATAAAAATCTCTGAGAAAATTTAAAAGAGTTTTATCTGCAAATTTAACATTCCAAAAATTCAACAATTACCCAACTTGTATAAAAACACTCCCCAAATAAACCAGTCATACACACACACACACACACACACACACATATATATATCAAAACATTCTTTATAATTTACAATATATATATGCCAAAAAACATAATATCAAAATGTACTATAATATAAAATGTATACATACTGGCAAAATGGCTTAGATCTTAATGTTGTAAAAACACTTCAAGCTCAACAAACACAAGCCTAGACCTAACTAGGTCTAGTAGAACTCTCTGACTTTACCGGATCACCCTTGTCACATGCGCAACGAAATGATATCGTGCTAAGCTAAAAGCTTAGCAATACAAATATTGATAATAATAAAACTTTAAAATAATGCCGCTGCAAAATGTTTATGTGCTATGTCACAATGTGGCACCCAAGCTCACTTTTAAACATATTCTTTCATCATTTAACAATTCACATAAATACATACATAAGCATGGACCCAAACAAACTAATACATTATTCAAATCATAAAGTTACTGTTTTGGTCCATAATGACACCAAGTGTCTAGTCCCGAAGGCAAATCTAGTAATGCTCAAAAGCTAGTCCCGAAGGCAAATCATATTACAGTGTCGCCAAGCGTCTAGTCCCGAAGGCAAATAATGAGGATAACCTCATAGGATGCCGCCAAATACAGAATCCTGAAAGTTGAATAACATACTAGGTACACAATTATTTCATATTTTCCATCATCAATTTATCACATTTCATCATTGCATCACAATGTAGGATATTCTATAACAAAATTACATTACCAAACACTTTGGGTCATTTTCACATTTTACACATAATTCACATTTTACTCAATCTAGCCATTAATAATGGCTTTTCATAATACATATAATGTATACATAATAATTTACATATCATGATACAATGTTCATGAATGTTCACTGTATCAAGTAGCTTGATACATTTTTCATCCAAAATGTGTTAAGCCCAATTTAATGCTAACATATCTAATTTATCAAAAGTCCATACTTACCTTAGAAAGAACTCCAAAACAAGCTTCAAAACACCCTCCAACCTTCTCTTCCAAGTTGCCCTTCAACACTAGGGTTGGGCAAACTACTTCCTCTCAATGCCTATACCAAATGTGATCATAAATAACCATTTAAGATCACATTCTAAGGCATTCTCAACATCAAACCATAATTAAATTAGTGTTTTAAGTTTATTGATATCATTAAAAATATATTTTAATATGTTTAAATCAATTACATTACTTGTTAGGATTAATTTCAACAAATCCATTACACTTTGGGGCCTTTTAATCATTTAAGCTGGAATTTACAAATGAAAGACAAAGAAAAAATTTATTTTGGACAATTTTCTCAAGTGACACGCCCAATGATACGGGCATGTTAATGACCGTGTCATATATCCACTCTTACAACAACTTTGACAGACCCAACGACACGGGCATATCACTGGCCGTATGATTAATCTTGCATTATAGTAGCTACGACACACCCAGGGACATGGTCATGCCATCAATGTTGAAACACAGCATCATTGACACGCCCAATGACATAGCCGTGTCAGGCAAAATTTCTGCATTTTGTACATTCAACCACTTACACACAACTATTTTCAAACTCAACTTAAATTCAACTATTTCTTTATTCCAACCTTAAAATCATTATTAATTACTCAAAAAAACTTCATACATATCCAATTAAACAATTAAAACATACCACTCCAAAAATCCTAAATCAACATAATCCTATTTTCATGGAAATTCAAAGAAAAAGTTGGAAAACTTTCTTGTTACTTGAATTAAAACTCAAGCTTCCTTCACCCCTTGTGAAAAACTAACTAAACTTTCTTGTTGGTTTGAAGGATGAAAATCTCCCTCTCTCAAGCACCATAGAAATCGGCCAAGACAAGAAGAAAGGAGAAGGAAGAAGTGTTTTCTAGAAAAGTGACTTTCTCATACTTTTCCACTAACTATATAAATATTAATTATTTTAGATTTTTATATAAAATATTATTATTTTATATTTTAACTTTTCTACTTTAAACTTCTTTTACCATTTTACTTCTTTTTATATGTAGTATAGATGTTATTTATATTTCTATCTCTTCTATCTAAACAATCATCAATCTTTTACTAATTAATGTATAAATAGATTTAATAAAAAAATCAGGGCATTATAATTTTCTTCCCCTTAAATAATTTCATCCCCAAAATTACCTATAATTAGCTCTGAAACAATTATGGGTGCTGACTCTACATCGCCTGCTCACTCTCCCATGTCGCCTCTTCAGTGGCATGATTCCTCCCCTCCAAAGGACTTTCACAAGTGGCACTTTCTTATTCCTCAATTCTTTCACCTCTCGTGCCAAAATCGCAACTAGTTTTTCTTCATAAGTCAGATCTGGGTTCACTTCAATGGACTCTACTGACAAAATATGAGATAGGTTTGACCTGTATCTTTGAAGTATAGAGACATGGAAGACATTATGTATCCGGTCTAACTCAGGGGGCAGAGCTAATCTGTAAGTCACCGGTCCAACTCTCTCTAGAATCTCATATTGTCCTATGAAACGAGGACTCAACTTCCCTTTGCGACTGAATCTCAAAATCTTCTTCCATGGAGACACCTTCAGGAATACTTTATCTCCCACAATGAACTCTATATCCTTCCTCTTCAAATCTATATAGGAATTATGTCTGTTGAAGTTTCTCTTAGACGAACCCGAATCAATTTCACTTTCTCTTTTGTTTCCTTAATCAAATCAAGACCAACAGTTTACCTTTTCCAACCTCATCCCAACACAAAGGTGTCCTGCATCTCCTTCCATACAAGGCCTCATAAGGTGACATTCCAATACTAGACTGATGATTGTTGTTATACGCAAACTCAACCAATGACAAGAATCTATCCCAGCTCCCTGTGAAATCAATGATACAACTCCTCAACATATCCTCTAGAATCTGTATCACTCTATCTGACTGCCCATCTATCTGAGAATGGAAAGTAGAACTAAAATGTACTAGAGAACCCAATGCATCCTGCAAACTCCTCTAAAATCTCAATGTAAACCGGAGATCTCGGTCTGACACCAAAGAAATTGGGACTCCATGCAACCTCACTATCTCACTGATATACAGCTCAACCAACCTCTTAAATGAGTAATCCATTCGATTTGATCAATAATGACCTAGATTGCATCATGTTTCTTCTGGGTCAAAGGCAATCCAGTCACAAAATCCATCATCACTCACTCCTATTTTCACTTTGGTACTGACAATGGCTGAAGCAACCCTGAAGGAGCTTGGTGCTCAACCTTCACTCTCTGGCAAGTGAGACATCTGGATACAAACTCTGCTATGTTTCTCTTCATACCTAACCACCAGTAATGCTACTTCAAATCTCGATACATCTTGGTACTACCATGGTGCATAGCATAAACTGACTGATATGCTTCCTCTAATATCATCCTCTTTAATCCTGCATCATCAGGAATGCACAACATATCTCTGTACCATAGAATGCCATCACCTCTCACATGAAAGTCTAGAAGAAATGGTACTCATTTCAGGATAAAGACTCTCTTAAGGAGGTCTTGGGATAGAAATGAGGGAGGTGACCCTTAATTGGGCCAAATACCTGGAGTGAAAAGATCGAGTCGTAAGCCTCAGGGACAAATCCTGCCATGGACCCATGAGGGAAAGTGGTACTATAGCAGTCCCTGGAAGCAGGATGGGTGAAAAGACTGAGTCGTAAGTCCAGGGCCGTTGGGATGTTATAGTTAAAAAGGCGCTAGAAGAAATGGTGCTCGTTGAGTGATAAAGACTCTCTTAAGGAGGTCTTGGGATCGAAACGAGGGAGGCGACTCTTAATTAAGCCAAATAAACAAATCTTGCCATGGACCCATGAGCGAAAGCGAACTGTGACATGCCCAGTGCTTGGTTGGGCCTAATGCCCTTGAAGCTTGGAGGCTGGGGTGTTACATTCAAAAGGTGCCTTTTTAACTGTAACATCCCAATGGCCCTAGGCTTACGACTCGGTCTTTTCACCCAGCCCGCTTCAAGGGACTGCTACAGTACTGCTTCCTCTCACGGTTCCACAGTAGGATTTGTTTATTTGGCCCAAGTCAAGGGTCGCCTCTCTCGTTTCAATCCTAATACCTCCTTAAGAGAGTCTTTATGACCAAACGAGCACCATTTCTTCTACTAGAGCCTTTATGTCAACTCTCGCCTTTTACAGCCAGCTTTTAGTAGAAGAAATGGTACTCGTTTTGTAACACCCCGATACCCTATATAAGTACTATACATATACTTAGTATACATACAGTAAGTATATAAAGTATAAGGATGTCACTCTTCGTTATCTTTTAAAAACCTGTAACAGAGTTCAAACCATAATACGTTAATTTAAATAACATTTACAAAATCATTATCTTTATCAAAACTCCATTTATACATATAAATACTCTCTCATCAGAAATACATCATAATTAAAAGTTATACATGTATGCATTACCCTCTAGTTGGTCTCGACAAACTCTTACTCTTCTCGTGGCATAACAGCTGGACTTCCAGATCAACCGCATATCCACCTGCGAGATTACACAACCGCGCTAAGCTCGAGAGCTTAGTAGTACAATATAAAATATAAACATACATTATAGAAATTCTAACACATAATAATACTATATTCATTCCATATACCATTAGTTCTAATCATGTTTTTCTCTTTTTAATTTGCACCTTTCATATATCTCGACTAATTTCATATATTATGTACATATATACATACCATTATCACCAATTCCAACCCATCACTAATACTCACAATCAATTTATCAATACACACATTATACATCATACCAATCATGAATCACATTTCCAATGAAGACAATCATTATCACCAACCACAATTCATTAATAGTATCCACAATCAATATATCAATACACACATTACATATCATATTTCATAACATTACTTTATTCACAATTCACCAATCATGATTCATTATTAATACTCGCAATCAATATTTCAATACACACATTACATATCATACCAATCATGAATCACATTTCCAATGAAGTCAACCATAGATCTCATTACTCATTTCTTTCAACACTTGTATATCACATTGACAACAAAGACAGACTTGGGCCCAAAAGACACTAATATGCTATTCGACTTTCAGAGTTAATGCTTTGGTTTTATTATCACATTTATCAATATCATAATCCCAACTAGGCTTCAAGAATTAGGTTCAACCAAGCTTCAAGGGGAACAAAGCATGCTAAGTCTCAACCCAACTTGGCTTCAAGAACCAATCCGACCTAGCTTCAAGGGTTGTAACATCTCAATTAGGCTTCAAGGACTAGACCCAACCAAGCTTCAAGGGGAGTAAAACATGTTAAACTTCTACCCAACTTGGCTTCAAGGATCAAGCCCAACCTAACTTCAAGAGATTGTTACTATCATTAGGCATGCCACCAACAACGAACTCTGAAAATGGAATAACACATTAGTCACACAATTCATTTATTATCTCATTATCCATTTCATTCTCAAATGAATCATCATCTAGGCAAACATGCCTCATTTATCACAATTGAATCATCATAGCCAATCACAATGGCTTCATATCACATTTGAGTTATCATAGCCAATCACAATGGCTTCACATCACATTATATCTCAAATCACCTTATACACTTCATCATTCAAGCATACATAATCCATTTCATTGCACATGTATCTTAAATTCATTGTCATATAAACCATATGTCCATTTATTTCATTTTGATCATCATTATCAATTATGATAACATCACATTTCATCATTCCTCAAGACACATTAACACCATTCATTATTAAAACATTTATCATAACAAGTTGCATTGCACATACCTTTTTGGATGATCATTATAGCTTTCACACTATACAAATAACAACATTAGTCACATTATATTAACAATATAGTAATCTACTTAACACATTTATACCAAAGGTGTTAAGTCTCAAAATCATATAAAAGATTACATCTATGTAAGTTTTGTACTTACCTCAAGAACTACTCCCATCAATCCATATATTTCCTTTTCCAAGAATTCTTCACATTAGGTTAATGCAACACAACCTCTTCAAAACCTAATCCAAAGATAATTATTCCCATAAGAAAATAAGAATGATGATTAACTAGGGCAACCTCAACACATGACACGCTCACCAACACGGGTGTGTTCATCAATTACTTTCTCACAGTAGCAAACACACTCAAGGGACACGGCCAAGCTTGTGGCCGTGTCTCCCAACACAAGCTCCAACACGGCCAAGACTTCCTTGGCTTGGCCGTGTCTCTCAACCAAAACAGGCAGTGGCAGACACAGTCAAGGGACACGGCCAAGCCAGTGGCCGTGTCTCTCAACACCAAATCATACCGAGGCAGACACGGGCAAGGGACACGGCCAAGCCAGTGACCGTGTCTCTCCCAATTGATCCAACACGGCCGTGTCTCCCATCATCCTGGCCGTGTCTCTCAAAGGATGAAGATTTCCAACAAGACCAAAATCATATATTCAATGTATTTCAATTTCAATAAACACAACAATACCTCAATTATTCAATTCTCCAACTCATATATGTAAAATCTTTACTAACCAATTCCAATAATCCATCATCATCCTCACAATTAACCATATTTACATCATCTAATATCAATTCAACATATCTATAACTTTAATCCTTCATTAATATCACCATCACACACCAACCCTAACAAATCCAAACTCAAACAAGAGGAATCAACACAAAGAATTGAATACTTACTTGAATATCTTGACAAATCTTCAATCTCTATCTTCAATTCTCTTAAAACCCTAAGGTTTTGATGAAGATCATCACCTCTCTCTATCACTCTCTCTCTCTCTCTCGTGCAAAAACCAAAAGAAGAAGAAGAAGAAAATATCCTTTCCTTTTTTCCTCTTCTCACGTTAACCACACACACATATATATATATATATATATATATATGATAATAATAATAATAATTTCCAAAAATCCTCCACCACACCTTTTCTTCTCTTGACTTTCTTTTGACCAACTTATATGTTTTATATATTAACATATATACAACATATACATTCCATTAACACAATCATTTCCTTTGTAAAAACATATATACCTTTAATTCAAATCACACAACAATTGTATTAAAACTTCTAGGGCATATATTGGGATATTATAATTCTCTCCCCCTTAAATAATTTCATCCTCAAAATTATTAGTACCATAACAATCCGTTCTTAAGAAAATATTATCTTAACTTCCATATGAAGTTAATTATATGCTTAAATTATTATGTCATCAAACCATATAATTTCAACTCTCCCCTATAGAATCAACCATCTTCTCTAAATTCCATAATTCATCATTCTATATGTTTATATAAATATTATTACTTCCTTAATCAAACATTCAAAAAAAACTCATTACATTTCCTATTAATATCTTTATACAAGAATCAGATCATTTTATAGCACACTTATGCTTCGTCCAATCTTTATATTTAATATATATTGTTCCTTCATCTCTTTGTAATTACCCTCTTAACTTTAATCTTAGAAACCATTGGCTTATATCTGAGCATTAATTATCCTGTCATTACAATCACTGTCTAAATAGACATTTATCAAACCCCAATGGATAACAAGATCCTTATTTTTCACAAATGGAATTACTTCTTTAACATGCTTTTCACTTCACTTACATAATAATACATTACCTCTCAACTTATTTTATAAATAACCAATCTTTCCCCTTTTTCATCATGATTTATAACTACTAACTCTATTCATTCATGTTTAATCACACTTTAAAATTTTTACTTCACATACATTATCATGTAAATAATTATACTCTTAGTACAATTATACATATTAAATCTCAATAATAATTCATAATCTTAACCAAATCCAGATCACTTGATCTATCTGTCACAATATACCCATGTTCCAATCTTATTCAATTCCAACCAATGATTAATTAATTTAACTTATCATGAAATTTCACAATTTTCATATAACTTAATTCCGTTAGGGCAAACTTATATTCAATTCCTGATCTCTTCCGATCCATTTTCAGTCAAATCATCATGATAACAAATCACTTCGAATTATCTTTCAATATACACATAATTTATTCTCTATTATCTTATTATAATTCCCACCATTTCTCATAATAATTTTATACCATATTTACTATCTATAATTCATTCACTCAATCCTCGAGTTCATTCACTTAAACCTTAAGTTACATACCATAAACATATTCAGTATCACTTTCAATCACATTTTATAATTTCTCCCTTTTTAATATCTCTTCACATTTCCTATCATTGATATATTTATTTTAATTACCTTTTTGTCATATTATCCATAACTCAACGCATTTCCATAATTTCCTTTTTCTCTCTATACCTTCACAATTATAACCAAGTTCTTAACATAAAATGAGAAGGTACAACTTTATCCATCATAACTTTTAACTATGCTTCTCAAACAAAATTTTCAATCTCACCAAATCTGTATTACAATCATTTTATCTAAGATCCAAATCCATGGATATCAAATTAACCGATCAAATATTTTGAACAAAATACATGGCTTTAAGAGATTAATATTCAAGCCTGGGACTTTCAAATCAATACTGTTCTTTTATAACTTTATTCTCAATCCTTACAAATACAAGGCTAAGGTGTATCTCAAGAATTACATATTCCTTCTTTACATTTTTGGTATAACATAAGTTAACACATTCCAACTCCGTTTCAAACCAATTTGCACTCGATTATATGATCTTTATCAACTTAGTTCATGTTTCAACAATATTACTATATACATATTCAATCATATGCAGTTCTTATACAATTTCTATTCGTCACTTCATTTCTAATCCACTTACAATCTCTTATAATATACAATTTGATAGAACTTTCCATATGTGAATACTTTGGGACTTTAAATATCATATGATCATCAAGTTCAATGCTCACCATAACAATTTCCACTGTCCAATATTATTCAAATCCATTCCATACTTACTTCCACCACATAATCCATCTAGCTTTACACAGTTCAAGACCTAATCTCTCTTAGGTCCACTAATACATACAACATCATTTCCATATCACTAATTTTATAATTATACCACATACATATTCATAGGTCACCTTCATAATGTGATTCATACATTTGTTTATATATCCTAATTTCATTCATATTGAACACTCAGTTCACATATCATATACATGTATACACTTAATTATATACTCTTATTTTATTTTCCTTTTTCATACATTCAATACAAATTTAATGTTTATCACTTCTTTTAAACACTATCATTCTCATTCTTCCAATATGATGTAAAGTATTTGTTCACACTACAAATACATATCCTGACTATAATAACATTTCACATCCATCTTAGTCACATTCCCAATGTGACATCTCTTTCACTTTCGTCTTTAAAAGCATTTAATATACTTCCATATTTATTCTTACCCTTTGCAGTATAATGACTTAAAATAGCTCATTTTCGTTTGCTTATCCACTTCCCTTTACTTTAAAACAAATTCTCATACTATCAATCACATTACTCAATTCATAATTCTTTCATATGCAATATTAGTTATTTCATTTAACTCATGTATTGCATATACATTAAACCATCAATATCCAAATAATCTTTATCAAATTCCACTAAAACTTTAACTTTTTAACTTACTACTTCGCTTAAGCTTCAACTTGCCAAACTCATCTTTTCTTAATATCAACTTTAAAAACAAACATCTTATATATATATATCATAAAGTAATATCAAAACATATAATTTTCACAATTATTAAGCTCATTTCAAAAATCTCAAATATCACATATTATCATCATTACCATGAGCTTTCACAATATCCAAGCATCTCACATTTCTAACATTGAATTCACAATGTTTACATTAAAATAACAATACCAATTTATATTCTTACTTAACCAATATTATCTCTTTTTCCTTTAAACAAAACCTTAACTTTATATATATACCCCAAACTTTAAATAGTCACACTTTGTCTATACTAATCAACTCATTCAATATCCCACCATACTCTCCTCATTTTAGCAACATATTTTTCAATATTAACAATCCAACATTATTTCTTCTGTCTAGCAAACCCAACATAAACTTTATTATACAAAGGTTCAAAGTATAGAGGAAAAATTACATACTTTAATTCTTGATTTTGATTTCAACTCATTTTCAACTTTATTCTCCTTTTCATTTCTTTATATTTCAACACATTTAACAATTCACTTTACTTGCATAAATTTCCAAGATTTTTTTTTATCAATTAAACCTATATAAATCCATATCATTTCTTTCTCTAGCTTTACATTCATGTAAAACATCATTCACACACTAGCATCCATCTCATATAACACAGATATTCTACCATTCATATAATGCTACATCCGAGACCAACCTAGGTGTTAATGCATATGCATGTATTACCAATTACATTTCAAAACTCTTCTTTTTAATTCTCTTTAAGCGTTTCAAATTTTTTTTTTAAGTTCACTTAGGCCGAGAATCTCGAACCTAAGCTCTGATACCAAAATAATTGTAACACCCCGATACCCTATATAAGTACTATACATATACTTAGTATACATACAGTAAGTATATAAAGTATAAGGATGTCACTCTTCGTTATCTTTTAAAAACCTGTAACAGAGTTCAAACCATAATACGTTAATTTAAATAACATTTACAAAATCATTATCTTTATCAAAACTCCATTTATACATATAAATACTCTCTCATCAGAAATACATCATAATTAAAAGTTATACATGTATGCATTACCCTCTAGTTGGTCTCGACAAACTCTTACTCTTCTCGTGGCATAACAGCTGGACTTCCAGATCAACCACATATCCACCTGCGCGATTACACAACCGCGCTAAGCCCGAGAGCTTAGTAGTACAATATAAAATATAAACATACATTATAGAAATTCTAACACATAATAATACTATATTCATTCCATATACCATTAGTTCTAATCATGTTTTTCTCTTTTTAATTTGCACCTTTCATATATCTCGACTAATTTCATATATTATGTACATATATACATACCATTATCACCAATTCCAACCCGTCACTAATACTCACAATCAATTTATCAATACACACATTATACATCATACCAATCATGAATCACATTTCCAATGAAGACAATCATTATCACCAACCACAATTCATTAATAGTATCCACAATCAATATATCAATACACACATTACATATCATATTTCATAACATTACTTTATTCACAATTCACCAATCATGATTCATTATTAATACTCACAATCAATATTTCAATACACACATTATATATCATACCAATCATGAATCACACTTCCAATGAAGTCAACCATAGATCTCATTACTCATTTCTTTCAACACTTGTATATCACATTGACAACAAAGACAGACTCGGGCCCAAAAGACACTAATATGCTATTCGACTTTCAGAGTTAATGCTTTGGTTTTATTATCACATTTATCAATATCATAATCCCAACTAGGCTTCAAGAATTAGGTTCAACCAAGCTTCAAGGGGAACAAAGCATGCTAAGTCTCAACCCAACTTGGCTTCAAGAACCAATCCGACCTAGCTTCAAGGGTTGTAACATCTCAATTAGGCTTCAAGGACTAGACCCAACCAAGCTTCAAGGGGAGTAAAACATGTTAAACTTCTACCCAACTTGGCTTCAAGGATCAAGCCCAACCTAACTTCAAGAGATTGTTACTATCATTAGGCATGCCACCAACAATAAACTCTGAAAATAGAATAACACATTAGTCACACAATTCATTTATTATCTCATTATCCATTTCATTCTCAAATGAATCATCATCTAGGCAAACATGCCTCATTTATCACAATTGAATCATCATAGCCAATCACAATGGCTTCATATCACATTTGAGTTATCATAGCCAATCACAATGGCTTCACATCACATTATATCTCAAATCACCTTATACACTTCATCATTCAAGCATACATAATCCATTTCATTGCACATGTATCTTAAATTCATTGTCATATAAAACATATGTCCATTTATTTCATTTTGATCATCATTATCAATTATGATAACATCACATTTCATCATTCCTCAAGACACATTAACACCATTCATTATTAAAACATTTATCATAACAAGTTGCATTGTACATACCTTTTTGGATGATCATTATAGCTTTCACACTATACAAATAACAACATTAGTCACATTATATTAACAATATAGTAATCTACTTAACACATTTATACCAAAGGTGTTAAGTCTCAAAATCATATAAAAGATTACATCTATGTAAGTTTTGTACTTACCTCAAGAACTACTCCCATCAATCCATACATTTCCTTTTCCAAGAATTCTTCACATTAGGTTAATGCAACACAACCTCTTCAAAACCTAATCCAAAGATAATTATTCCCATAAGAAAATAAGAATGATGATTAACTAGGGCCACCTCAACACATGACACGCTCACCAACACGGGCGTGTTCATCAATTACTTTCTCACAGTAGCAAACACACTCAAGGGACACGGCCAAGCTTGTGGCCGTGTCTCCCAACACAAGCTCCAACACGGCCAAGACTTCCTTGGCTTGGCCGTGTCTCTCAACCAAAATAGGCAGTGGCAGACACAGTCAAGGGACACGGCCAAGCCAGTGGCCGTGTCTCTCAACACCAAATCATACCGAGGCAGACACGGGCAAGGGACACGGCCAAGCCAGTGACTGTGTCTCTCCCAATTGATCCAACACGGCCGTGTCTCCCATCATCCTGGCCGTGTCTCTCAAAGGATGAAGATTTCCAACAAGACCAAAATCATATATTCAATGTATTTCAATTTCAATAAACACAACAATACCTCAATTATTCAATTCTCCAACTCATATATGTAAAATCTTTACTAACCAATTCCAATAATCCATCATCCTCCTCACAATTAACCATATTTACATCATCTAATATCAATTCAACATATCTATAACTTTAATCCTTCATTAATATCACCATCACACACCAACCCTAACAAATCCAAACTCAAACAAGAGGAATCAACACAAAGAATTGAATACTTACTTGAATATCTTGACAAATCTTCAATCTCTATCTTCAATTCTCTTAAAACCCTAAGGTTTTGATGAAGATCATCACCTCTCTCTATCACTCTCTCTCTCTCTCTCGTGCAAAAACCAAAAGAAGAAGAAGAAGAAAATATCCTTTCCTTTTTTCCTCTTCTCACGTTAACCACACATATATATATATATATGATAATAATAATAATAATTTCCAAAAATCCTCCACCACACCTTTTCTTCTCTTGACTTTCTTTTGACCAACTTATATGTTTTATATATTAACATATATACAACATATACATTCCATTAACACAATCATTTCCTTTGTAAAAACATATATACCTTTAATTCAAATCACACAACAATTGTATTAAAACTTCTAGGGCATATATTGGGATATTACAAAACTCTCCTCTTTCTCTCTTGTCTTTGAGATGCCCGGCTA
This sequence comes from Garcia nutans, assembly GCA_947685225.1. NCBI lineage: Eukaryota > Viridiplantae > Streptophyta > Magnoliopsida > Malpighiales > Euphorbiaceae > Garcia > Garcia nutans. The sequence goes on along the minus strand of CANTUV010000034.1, from coordinate 30,311,701 downwards.
CCAAGGAAGAAGAAAAGAAAATGAAGAAGCAAAGTCAAATTTTGCATCTCTTTAAACCTCCACTAAGCATTTCTAAAAAGTCAATTACCTAAACACCCTATACAATTTGTTTTGATTTCCTTTAAAGCACTTGCCCTCTTTTAGTAATTTCACAAATAACCAAATAAATATCTTCATCCCTTGACTCTCCATTTGACTTATGTATATGTTATTTATACTTCCATATATACAACATATACTCTTTCTTTTAATTTCTTTTCTCTTGCAAATTAACATATACATTCAATCCAATTTAAAACAACAACAATATTCAAACTTCTAAGGCATACATTGGGATATTACAATTCTCCCCCTCTAAAAAGAAATTTCATCCTCGAAATTACTTGATATCAAGTCTGAAATAGTTGAGGGTACTGATCTCGCATTGCTTGCTCACTCTCCCAAGTTGCCTCTTCTCTCCCATGATTCTTCCAGAGAACCTTCACCAAAGGCACTTTCTTATTCCTCAACTCTTTTACTTCATGTGCCAAAATAGCAATTGGTTCTTCTTCAAATGTCAGATCTGGACTCACTTCGATAGATTCAAATGACAAAACATGAGATGGATCCGACCTGTATCTCCTCAACATAGAAACATGAAATACATTATGGATTCTATCCAACTCAGGTGGCAAAGCAAGCCGATAAGCAACTGGCCCAACTCTTTCCAAAACTTCATACGGTCCAATGAAATGAGGACTCAGCTTCCCTCTTCGACTAAATCTCAAAATCTTTTTCCAAGGAGACACTTTCAAAAATACCTTATCTCCAATCTCAAACTCTATGTCTCTCCTTTTCAAATCTGAGTAAGATTTCTGTCAGTCTGAAGCTGTTTTCAACCTATCTCGAATCATTTTTACTTTCTCTTCGGTTTCTTTAACCAAATCAGGACCAATTAACTTACCTTCTCCAAGTTCACTCCAACATAGAGGTGTCCTACACCGTCTACCATACAATGCTTCGAATGGTGCCATACCAATGCTGGATTGATGACTGTTATTGTAAGCAAATTCCACAAGTGGTAAAAATTTATCCCAACTTCCAGGGAAATCAATGACACAGCTTCTCAACATGTCCTCAATAATCTGTATCACTCTCTCTGACTGCCCATCTGTCTGTGGATGAAAAGCAGTGCTGAAGTGTAATCGAGAACCCAAAGCACCATGTAAACTCTTCCAAAACCTTGAAGTAAATCGTGGATCTCGATCAGACACTATAGAAATTGGGATACCATGCAACTTCACAATTTCATGGATATACAGCTCAGCTAACCTTTCCAGAGAATAATCCATCTGAACCGGAAGAAAATGAGCTGTCTTAGTCAACCTATCAACAATCACCCAAATAGCATCATGCTTCTTTTGTGTCAATGGTAAACCAGATACAAAATCCATGGTTACTCTATCCCACTTCCATTCAGGCACTGACAAAGGTTGAAGTAATACTGTTGGCACTTGATGCTCAGCTTTTACCCTCTGACATGTGAGACATTTGGACACAAACTCCGCTATGTCTCTCTTCATACCGGACCACCAGTAATACTGCTTCAAATCATGGTACGTCTTTGTATTGCCCGGATGCATAGCAAATACTGATTGATGTGCTTCTTCTAAAATGATCCTTCTCAAATTAGCATCATCAGGTACACACAATCTGTTCTTAAACCAAAGACTCCCATCACTCCTCACAATAAAATCTCGACTCTTTCCATTCTGGCAATCTGAAACAATCCTTTGAATCTTCTCATCAGCCAATTGAGCCTCTTTAATCTGCTCCAACAATACTGGTTTCAAATGCAACTATGCCAACAATGCACCATCATCACAAGATACAAAACTAGCATGCAACGCTCTCAACTCAACAAGCAACGGGAGCGAATAAATAGTCAAACCTGCTAAAGACTTCCGACTCAAGGCATCAGCAACAATATTTGCCTTACCAGGATGATAATCAATCAAACAGTCATAGTCTTTAATCAACTCCAACCATCTCCTCTGTCGAAGATTGAGCTCTCTTTGGACACCCAAATATTTTAAACTTTTATGGTCTGTATAGATAAAACACTTCTCCCCAAACAAATAGTGTCTCCAAATCTTCAATACAAACACAATGGCTGCTAATTCTAAATCATGGGTCGGATAATTGAGCTCATGCGGTTTCAACTGTCGAGAAGCATAAGCTATAACTTTACCTTCTTGCATCAGAACACAACCCAAACCATTATGTGAAGCATCACTGTAAATCACATATGGTTTATCTTCCACAGGTAAAGTAAGAACAGGCGCTTGAGTCAACATTTCTTTCAACTGATCAAAGCTAGCCTGACATTGATCTGTCCACACAAATCTAACTCCCTTTCGAAGTAATCTGGTAAGTGGAGTAGCTATCAAAGAAAATCCTTTCACAAACCGTCGGTAATAGCCTGTCAAACCCAGAAAACTTCTAACTTTAGTCACAGACTTTGGTGGACTCCAATTCAAAATAGCTTCAATTTTACTTGGATCAACTCTAATACCCTCTGCTGAAACTATATGACCGAGAAAAGTTACTTGATCCAGCCAAAATTCACACTTCGACAGTTTAGCAAACAATTGCTTCTCTTTTAAAATTTGCAACACAATCCGCAGATGCTTGTCATGCTCCTCCTTATTACGTGAATATACCAAAATATCATCAATAAAAACTACCACAAACTGATCCAAATAGGGCCTAAACACCCTGTTCATCAAGTCCATAAAAACTGACGGTGCATTCGTCAAACCAAAAGGCATAACTAGAAACTCATAATGCCCATACCTTGTACAAAAGGCTGTCTTAGAAACATCTTCAGCTCTGACCCTCAATTGATGGTACCCTGATCTCAAATCAATCTTGGAAAACACTGCAGCACCCTTTAATTGATCAAAGAGATCATCAATTCTAGGCAAAGGATATTTATTTTTAATTGTCACCTTGTTCAATTGCCTATAATCGATACACAATCTCATAGTACCATCCTTCTTCTTCACAAACAAAACAGGAGCTCCCCACGGTGAAACACTAGGGCGAACAAACCCTTTATCCAACAACTCCTGCAACTGTACCTTCAATTCTTTCAATTCAGCAGGTGCCATTCTATAAGGAGTAATAGAGATAGGAGTGGTACCAGGCAATAATTCAATACAAAACTCCACCTCTCTCTCAGGAGGCAACCCTGGCAACTCCTCTGGAAACACATCTGGAAACTCTGCAACTGTGGGTATATTATCAATTTGAGAACCCCTTACTCTAGTTTCCACCACATGAGCAAGATAAGCATCACACCCCTTTTTTATCAACCTCCTAGCTGCAACAGTTGAAACAAACAAGGATGCTAGCTGTCCCTGCTCACTAGATACTATCACCTCTCTACCATCACCGGTTCTCAAAGTAACAACTTTCTTTTTACAATCTACCACAGCTCCATGTCTAGATAACCAATCCATGCCTAGAATCAAATCATATTCCTTAAAAGGCATTTCAATTAAATCTCCAAGGAACTCCTCACCTTGCACCACTACTGCACTGTCTCGGTGCACCTTACTAACAATCACACTATGCCCTAAAGGATTTGTCACCAATACATCAAATCCTAGGGATTCAACATGCAATTAAGACACAGGCAAAACAGATGCACTAATATATGAATGTGTAGATCCTGGATCAATCAAAGCAAGTATTGAAATACCAAATAAAGAGAAAGTACCAGCTATGACTGCCGAAGCATCTGGCTGCCTCTGCATTACATAAACTTGTTGAGAAGGCCCAGCCTCATCTAGTCTAGTATCCCTGGATGAAGATCCTCTCTGGCTATACCCAGGTCTACCCCCTCTGCTAAAACTTCTGCCCCCTCGACCACCTCTGACACTAGGTCGAGAAACTACAGAATCTGCTGACCTCTGTTCTTGCATCTCTGGACACTCTCTAATAAAATGATCCGGAGATCCACATCTAAAGCACACAGCTGGTCCACTATTCCTCCAACAAGCACCCCTATGTGTTCCACCACACTGAGCACACACAAGTGGAGTGGATCTCTGAACTATCGGAGTAGGAGCACTCGCTATTGAAGCTGTAGGTCTCGATCTCTGTCTCTGAAACTGAACCGACCTACCAACCTGTCTCTGACTCCGACTGATTCTGGGAACAAAACTTCCCCTACCTCTCTTCACAGAAGAAGACCCTGCCTCAAACTGGGGTCTACTAACCCTGATCTCTTCCTCTGAAGCAGCTGCTGCAATATTCTGAGCTCTTTCCACACTCCTAGCTGCTGCAACCAGTTGGGAAAAGTCTTGGTATCTAGAACCAGCCACAAGACACATAATTGAGGGTCGCAATCCCTCCTCAAACCTTCTACACCTGTCAATCTCGTTAGAAATAATTCCCCCGGCATAGTGGCTCAACCGGATAAATTCTAACTCATACTCCGTCACAGACCGGTGATCTTGCCTCAAGGTTAGAAACTCCATCTTCTTCACATCTTTATACTCCCTTGGAGTATACTTCAATTCAAATTCTCTAAGAAAATCAGCATAGGACAAAGTAGGTGGATCATCCATAGCATGAGGCACTGTCTTCCACCAATCATATGCGTCCTTCTGCAACAATGATCTTGCATAATCAAAATTTTCTTCTGGAGTGGCTTGTAACTGAACAAATATTCTCTGTACTTTATCTAGCCACTGCTCAGCTACAGCTGGATCAATAGTACCTAGAAAATCTTCTGCTCCATACTTCCTTAATTTATCATACTGTCTCACTGATACCAAAAGCTGTGGGGGTGGTGGCGGTGGTTGCACTGGTGCTTGCCTCAATATCTCTACCACATGCCTAAGCCAAACTGGCGGAACCTCCTCACCAGCTGGTCTCCCCGACACAGAAGCAGGTACCTCTCCAGCACTATCCACTCTAGCTCCCTCTCTAACCTCATCAGGAGCTACACTCTCCGCACTACCCTCTACTGACTGACGCAAATGAGAATCCATCACAACCTATGTCTGCAAACACAGCAGAATACATCCCATTAAAGATCAGAGACTGCCAATACCAAACATGTATGTTATTCAAAAACTAACTTTTAAAGTCAAAATATTCTTTTTCTTTCATTTTACCTAGGTTGAGAATCTTAAACCTAAGCTCTGATACCAAAACAATTGTAACACCCCTATATCCTGTATACGTACAAAGCATGCTTATACGATCGTATTATATGTATACTGAATATAGAAATGACACACTTTATAAATACACAAATCATATTTAAAGTAAAACTAAAAATTTAAGAAATACCAAATAAAAAGAAATGAAAATCATAAGACACAATAGATAAAAATGTTTGTTTATTACACAACGGAAGTTACATCCAAAACTTACAAATATAAATACATTAAACCTCAAAAATTACAAAATATGAAATATATACATGATTGGCAGCTTGACTCTCTGATCTTTAAGCTTTAATCCAACTCTTCACAATCAAAACAACCTCAACTAGGTCTAGAGGAATCCTCCGTCTCAACTCTATCTCCTCTATCACCTGCGCGATGAATCATAATCGCGCTGAGCCAACAACTCAGTAGTACAAACCATAATGTTATTATGCTCAATCAATAACAATGATATACACTCAAACCATAAAGATCATACTCAATATACAATATTTCATGAATATTACATTATTTCATCACACTATAACATCATTCATAACATCAACATGACATAGACACCTATGGGCCCAACAAGTGTTTAATATGATATTCAAAGTTCAGAGTTACTGCTTTGGTCTATAATCACAATGATCAAGCTCGTAGGCAATGTATCTCATATCTCTATCCATGGATAGTGTAACAGACCCAGTCTCTCTGAACATCAACTCAACAAATCGAGGAGATCCTCAACCCGGCAAGACTGTTACCAATCATATATCTCATAATCACAATTCTCATAATGTAACAGACCCAGTCTCTTGGACCTCAATTCAATTCAAATTGAAGAGATCCTCAACCCGGCAAGACTGTTACTATTCATAATTTCATAGGCATGCCACCCAAATCCAGAACTCTGAAACTGAATAACATATTAAACATACAATTATATCATTATTCTCTTTCTCAATTTGTATCTCAATATCAAATAGGCAATCATGCCACAACACTTTCATTTGTATAACCATAGCCACTCACAATGGCTTCTCATCACATTTTAAATCATCATGTCCCAATTCACAATATAATACATCGTCTTTCACATATCCATAATTAATCACATTGAACATAATCATATATGCATACATGCCTCAATCATCTCATTTCACATTATACATATATTACATTTCACAAGATTCACATGAATGTATGCAACAATGCAAGGTTTGTACTTACCTCAATAACAATTCACACAACTCTAAACACTTTTCTTTTCCAAGATTCTTTTACTTCTTAGATCAATGACAAATCACTTTCTTCAAGACCTAATCCAAAATAATAACATACACTTGCTTAGGAATACACATGAGATAATCAAATTAAGAGTTAACTAGGGCAAACCCTAAACATGACACGCTCAACCGCACGGGCGTGTCCCTGACCGTGCCCTAACTCCATAAAACAGAAGCTTTTACATGCTCAGAACCACGAGCGTGTCACTGGGCGTGTAATACATTCTGCCTCTCTGAAAAATATCAACACGTCCAACATCATGAGCGTGCTCATGGCCGTGTAAACTCTCCAATCTCATAGTAGCTATGACACGCTCAATAACACAGGCGTGTTACTGGCCGTGTCAAACCTACTGCCTCCAACACAATTGACACGCCTAAGAATCTGAACGTGCTCATGGGCGTGTCAGGCCAAAAACTCAGATTCCGGCCAAAACAATAAAACACTCCTTTTCACCAACATCCACTTCCAACAAACTTAACAAAACATACCCAAAAACCATCTTAAACTTACAAAAACACCAAAACAACTCCACATCTATAACAAACACAAATCACAAATATCATCACAAAACCCTAAACACAAATACAACACTATCTCTTCCAACCAACTTACTCTTTTCTTCAATCCATCTTTAAAATCCATCATCAAACAACCAAACACTCTAAAACACATCACAATCAAACAATACTCTCTACTGTCACAACAACTTATCAAACTCAAACACCACTCAATAAAAAAAAAACAAGAGAAAGCAAGAGAAATCAAGAAAAAGAACTTACCAAAGTTGATAAAACTTCAAAACTCTTCAACTCAATCACTTGATTCTCCTTTGAATTTGGTCTAAGAACTCAAAACTCTCCTCTTTCTCTCTTGTCTTTGAGATGCCCGGCTACCAAGGAAGAAGAAAAGAAAATGAAGAAGCAAAGTCAAATTTTGCATCTCTTTAAACCTCCACCAAGCATTTCTAAAAAGTCAATTACCTAAACACCCTTATACAATTTGTTTTGATTTCCTTTAAAGCACTTGCCCTCTTTTAGTAATTTCACAAATAACCAAATAAATATCTTCATCCCTTGACTCTCCATTTGACTTATGTATATGTTATTTATACTTCCATATAAACAACATATACTCTTTCTTTTAATTTCTTTTTTCTTGCAAATTAACATATACATTCAATCCAATTTAAAACAACAACAATATTCAAACTTCTAAGGCATACATTGGGATATTACACCTTTCTCAGTCTCCTCTTGGTTCTTGCATTTCCTTCTCTTTTTATTTCATTCCAAGCATCAAACCCATTCCTTCCAACTCACACCACTCTCCCTTGTCTCCCACATTCCCTTTGTTTTTTTCTTTCTTTTTATCATTTAGGCCAGCTTTTCCTTTCTTTAATATTTCTTTTGGCAAAAGCAAATTGTTTGTCCCCCACTTGTTCCTCAATCCGTGCAAAAGAATTCAATATTTTATAGGTGACACGGCCAAGCCATGAGTGGCTTGGCCGTGTCTCCCATTTCTCTTTGGGACACGACCAAGCTAGTTGGCCATGTCCATCACTGCCCCTTCTTTCTTTCTTTCTTTTCTTTGTTCTCAAGGAGTGACACGGCCACTAGCTTGGCCGTGTCATGTGGGTGTGTCACCTACTGCTTCTTCATTTTGCTTCATTTCTTTTGGTCCTTCGTTTCTTGGCTTAAGATGGGACACGGCCATGAGTGGCTTGGCCGTGTCACCTGCCAGTGTCAGCTTCTGCCAAATTTTTTGTTCTTTCTTTGGTTTCTTTGGTTTTACTCCTTAGGTGAGACACAGCCAGTGGCTTGGCGGTGTCTCCTGGCTGTGTCAGCTACTGCCTTGAAATTCCTTTGAGGGACACGGCCAAGCTTGCTTTGGCTTGGCCATGTCTTGCTTGATTCATGCTCTTTCTTCATTATTTTGATCATCCAAGGGAGTTTTTGCACTTTAACCTAAAACAAACACTTAAAACAAACTTTAAACAAAAATCAAATGAAACATTAACTAAAAACACATAAAGATCATACTAAAAACAAGTATAAAATTGATCTCATCAACTACCTTTGCCAAAACCTCTGCCACAATGACCCCCTCTGACACAGGTCTAGAAGTTGCTGTATCTATCTGTCTGTCATCTGGTGGCTCTATACAATCTCTGAGAAAATAGTCTAGTGATCCATAAATGTAACACACTATTGGTGCACCTATCCTCCAGCAAATACCCTTATGTGCTCTACCACAATGAACACACGTAGGTGGAGCAGGCCTCTGAGTCACTAGGGTTGGGGCACTAGCCACTGAGGTTATAGGTCTCTGCTACTGTGATGACCTTTCAGGCTACCCTTGGCTCTTACTGAACCTCTGAGGATATTCCCCTCAGCCTCTCTTTGATGATGAAGACCCTGCCTCACCCTGGGGTCTCCTAGCTCTACTCTCCTATGCTCTGGCTGCTACTGCAAGTCCTTGTGCCCTCCTACACTCCTGGCAGTTGTGACCAACTAAGAGAAATCCTGATACTGGGAACCTACCACTAAACACATGATAGAGGGTCTCAGCCCCTCCTCAAATCTCCGGCATCTGTCAAACTCATCTGATATAATCCCTCCAGCATATTGGCTAAGCCGGATGAACTCAATCTCATACTCAGTCACTGTCTTGGTGTCCTACCTCAAACTCAGGAACTCCATCTTCTTTGTATTCTTATACTCCCTCAGAGTATACTTCTTCTTGAATCCCGCAGAAAATCGGCATAGGTCAAAATTGGTGGATCAACTGTACCATGGGCAACCGTCTTCCACCAGTCATAAGCATCCCCCTACAGAAGTGATCTAGTATAATCAAACTTCTCCTCTGGACTATCCTGCAGCTGAATGAATACCCTCTAGATCCTATCCAACCATTGTTATGCTACATCAGGGTCTGTAGTGCCAACAAAATCTATGGCTCTAAATTTTCTCAGCTTGTCATACTTCCGGGTCAGCAATTGCTGCTGTGGCTGCGGCTGTTGAAATAGAGCCTACCTCAAAAGTTGCACCATATGCCGTACCCAGCCCGACAGAATCTCCTCAGCTGCTGGTCTAACATGCACAGAAGCAGACGCCTCACCAGCATACTCAACACTAGCTCCAACTCTACCCTCATCAGGAGCTACACTCTCTATACTACCCTCTGCAAACTAGTGCATCAGAGATGCCATAACTACCTATATTTGCAAATACAGCCGAAATTGCCACATCAAAAATAAAAAAATGCCGGTGCCAATACATGTATCACTATTTAAAATCCTCATTTTCTTTCTCTAACAACCCACCTAGATCGAGAACCTCAAGCCTAGGCTCTGATACCAAAATACCCTATATACATATAATATACACATTTAATATATGTAAAATACACATGTATGGTATAAAAATATCACAATCCAGTTTAATAAAAATTTTCTTATCCCCAATTTAAAATTTCAAACACCTTAAAATATATATTTAAATAGTAAATGAAATATTCTTTATTAATTATAGATACCCAAAATAAATATTCCATATAAAAATCTCTGAGAAAATTCATCAGAGTTTTGTCTGCAAATTTAATATCCCAAAAATTCAACAATTACCCAACTTATATAAAAACACTCCTCAAATAAAACTAGTCATATATATATATATATCAAAACAATCTTTATAATTTAGAATATATATACTCCAAAAATATAATATCAAAATGTATTATAATATAAAATATATACATGCTGGCAAAATGACTCAGATCTTGATGTAGCCAAAATACTTCAATCTCAACAAACACAAGCCTAGACCTGACCAGGTCTAGTAGAACTCTTCGGCTCTACCGAATTACCCCTGTCACCTATGCGATGAAATGCAATCACTCTAAGCTAAAAGCTTAGTGATACAAACTTTGATAATAATAAAACTTTAAAACAATGCCAATGAAAAATGCTTATGTGCTATATCACAATGTGGAACCCAAGTTCACTTTTAAACATCTTCTTTCATCATTTAATAATTCACACAAACACATACACAAGCATGGGCCCAAACAAACTAATACATTATTCAAATTCCAGAGTTACTATTTTTGTCCATAATGACACCAAGTGTCTAGCCCCGAAGGCAAATCATATCACAGTGACGCCAAGCGTCCAGCCCCGAAGGCAAATAATGAGGATAATCTCATAGGCATGCCGCTAAATACAGAACCTTGAAAATTGAATAACATACTAGGCACACAATTATTTTATATTTTCCATCATCAATTTACCACATTTCATCATTTCATCACAATGTAGGATATTCCATAACAAAATTGCATTACCAAACACTTTCGGTTATTTTCATGTTTTGCACATAATTCACATTTTACTCAATCTAGCTATTAATAATGGCTTTTCATAATACATATAATGCATACATAATAATTTACATGTCATAGCACAATGTTCATGAATGTTCAATGTATCAAGTAGCTTAACACATTTTCCATCCAATATGTGTTAAGCCCAATTTAATGCCAACATATCTAATTTATCAAAAGGTTGTACTTACCTTAGAAAGCACTCCAAAACAAGCTTCAAACCTCCCTCCAACTTCTCTTCTAAGTTTCCCTTCAGCACTAGGGTTGGACAAACTACTTCCTCTCAATGCCTATACTAAATGTGATCATAAATAACCATTTAATATCACATTTTAAGGCATTCTCAACATCAAACCATAATTAAATTAGTGTTTTAAGTTTATTGATATCATTAAAAATATATTTTAATATGTTTAAATCAATTACATTACTTGTTAGGGCCGATTTCAAAAAATCCGTTACACTTTGGGGCCTTATAATTATTAAAGCCGAAATTACAAATGAAAGACAAAGAAAATGGTTATTTTGGGCAATATTCTTAAGTGACATGCCCAACTACACGGGTGCATCAATGACCGTGTCATCTGTCCACTCTTACAGAAGCTTTGACAGGCCCAACGACACGAGTTTGTCATTGGCCGTGTTATTAATCTTGCATTACAGTAGCTACGACACGCCTAGAGATATGGCCGTGTCACTGGTCGTGTCAGGCAAAATTCCTACATTTTGTATACTCAACCACTTACAACCATTTCCAAACTCAGCTTAAATTTAACTATTTCTTTATTCCAACCTTAAAATCATTATTAACTACTCACAACAACTTCATACATATCCAATTAAGCAATTAAAACATACCACTCTAAAAATCCAAAATCAACATAATCCTATTTTCATGGAAATTCCAAGAAAAAGTTAAAAAACTTGTTACTTGAATTAAAACTCAAGCTTCCTTCACCCCTTGTGAAAAACTAACTAAACTTTCTTGTTGGTTTGAAGGATGGAAATCTCCCTCTCTCAAGCACCATAGAAATCGACCAAGATAAGAAGAAAGGAGAAGGAAGAAGTGTTTTCTAGAAAATTGACTTTCTCATACTTTTTCACTAGCTATATATATATATATTAATTATTTTAGATTTTTATATAAAATATTATTATTTTATATTTTAACTTTTCTACTTTTAACTTTTTACCATTTTACTTTTACTTCTTTTTATATGTGGTATATATGTTATTTATATTTCTATCTCTTCTATCTAAATCATCATTAATCTTTTACTAATTATTGTATAAATAGATTTAATAAAAAAATCAGGGCATTACAACACCCTATGATATTTTCCTTTCAAATGAGTAGTGTCAATGGTGATTACCCATCTATGATACTCGAAAGCTTTAATGGAAGCATCAAAGGCAAGGAAAAGACACAAAAATCTATTTGTTTTCACCGTGCTTGAGATGAATAGCAGTACCCAAGATATAATCAAAGAACCTTCTAAACAAAGCGCAAGGACCCAATTTGCTTACCTTATGGACCAATTACTAGATTTGGGCTATAAAGGTTCAAGGATGCAATATTTGGGATGTTGTAAGGCATGTAGAGTGATTTGTCAATTATTGAAAAATGTAAAGAGGACTCTAACTATAAGCTTGGGATCTTAAAGCATTGTCAAGGCCTAATCTATTTATCTCAAGAAGGCCATTTAGGCTAATGTGCTTAAGGCCCAATTTGAGTTTAGTTTATTTTAAGTCCATTTGTATTTTGAGTTTTCTATTTATTTGTTGTGTTGGAGTTTATGTAATTTGGACTTAAGATTGTTATTTTATATTGGACTATATATTATCCAAAGCCCAAGGTGTGTGCAGGATTGTTTGTTAGGTGTAAGAATGGATTTGTGCCTACTACTAAACAGCCCAATTAAGGTATCTATTACTTATACCCCATGTAAATAATCTTTATGGTCATTTGTAATAGATATACACCTTTTTGAATAAAAATTTATATTACCCTAAGAGAGTTTTTTTTTGGTTCTTGATTCTTGTTTGAATCAACTACAAGAAAAACATGATTTTCAATGGATATTTGTAACATAATTTATCCATTGCAAATTTGTAATGGATTTGCAACTACTTTGCAATGAAAAATTATAAAAATAATTTTTAAATTTTTTGCAACGGACATTGTGAGTAGGGATTTTTGCCCCCTTCTTCCGGTGGAATGGTTCTTGAGACTTCGGCACTGTTAGGCTCTGGGGCTTAGAGAACACATACCTAAATTCAAAGAATAGGAGTCGCCACCGGGACGGGCCAGGAAAAAAAGGGGTGGATGGCTTAATTCCTAAGGAATCCCCAACCCCTACTGGGTTCGAAAAGTTAGGTACATATGGGGAAAGTGAGAAGTGACCTAGCACCCCTATAGCACCTGGTTCATTGGAACTGGCCTCCTTTTCAAGTCTAAATATTATTAAATTCTTACATTATTATAATATTGTTCATGTTACATGCAATTAAAAATAAATAAACATTCATTATCAATTAAATCGACCAACAAATGGGCACCCATACTAGATGTAAACTTGTCCTTACAAACATCCAAAATTCATCAAAATAAATAAATTAAGACACCCACAAAAAGGTAGAAAATGTCCTTTACAATAGTTTGGAAGTCCATAAAATAAATTAAATAGGACACCCACCAATTGGTGAAAATATGTCCTTTACAATGGTCCAAAATTCTTAAAATTAAAATAAATAAGTAAAATAAATAAGGTACCCACAAAGTAGAAACATGCTTTTTAAATTCTTAAAATCCATATAAAAATTACAATGAAACATAAATTATCATACAAAGAATTATAAAGCTAGGGCTAAACTAAAAGGAATTAAGATTAATCACAAAAATTACAATCTACAATGCAAATCTTAATATTAACCCCTAACAAAATATTTGCTTGCGGAGAATCGATGACAACACCCCCAAAAGGTAAAAGATTTATAAGATAGGTTTTTATTGTGGAATTAGGGTTTGATCATGGAATTAGGATTTGATTGTATAATTAGAGTTTTATCACACAATTTAGGGTTTTAGCATACAAAATAGGGTTTTAATCCTAAATCTAAGACTCAATATGCAAGATTAGGGTTCTAGATTATAAAGCTAATATGCAATTAATATTATACTTAAACCTAAAGCTACACTTTGTTACACAGAATTTCAGAACTGAATAAATAGTAATAAATTTTATGATATTAAACAGTAAAGAAGATTACTAAAACTTAATTAAAATGAGTTAGTAAGTTTATACCTGCATTGTTAGCTCCACCAAGGTAAACTTATTGAACCACGTTCACTGTTTGAATGGTTAGAAAGCCTGGATTGATTGACTTCTTGGCTGCTATTCAAACAATTTGAAGATTGTTTGTTAATCCTCACAATATTGGCTACTGGATTGCTCTCGATCTCTCTATCTTTTGCTGTGTTAATTGCTATGAATGGTCTTCTCTATTAATTGTTACGAATGGATTCTCTATGTTTTACTGATTGTGGCTTTTTGATTGCTCAAGGTGGCTCCCCCATTTTAATTATAGCTTCGTATTTATAGCCAATAGTTAGGGCAACTCTTTGGCTCATTAATCCGAATACATTTTAAGTTTCGGCTTCATTAAGATACCTAATTTTGCATGAAAACTAAATTAAGCCAAAAATATGGACACATATCATACTTGGCCTAACCAATTCGATATGAGCTTGGCTCATATCAAACTTGCCAAGTCCAATTAGATATGAGCAAGCTCATATAGAATTTGGCCTATCTCATATCAAATTGGACAAGGCCAACTGAATCGAGTTGGTCTATTTATTAAAAAGAATCGGCTCAACTTTAATTTGGACTTATTTCAAACTTTAAAATTTTGAACTAGCTTTAATTCAAATATTAAAAATTAGACTGGATTTAATTTGGACTTTTTTATTGAAACAAAACTTGATCTAGCCTTTTAATTAGAACCAAAGTTGAATTGGGCCAAAATTAAGGGTCTACACACATCTATTATAAACGTTGTAACCGATTTGCAATGCTTTTGTAATGCAGGTGCAATGAAATTTTGTAACCAAAGTTCTTTCATTGCAAATCATGGCGTGAAATGTTGGCACCAAAGTTTGCAATAAAAGCTGCAACAGAAAATATATGTTGCAAAGTTTGCAACGGAATTAAGCCATTGCAAAATTTTCAAAAAGTTTGCAACAGAATTTGGCAATTGCAAATATGTTACCTAGATTTTTTTCATATATTTATATGAGTGTTTGAAAAAAAAATTCTACTTTTGTTAATGTAATAAATATTGTATTTAGATATTTTTTTAATATTTTATTCTTTTTAAATTAATTAAAAAAATTTTAAAATTACATAAATATTGATTTTATAATTTATTTAGTTAAAATATGTGTTAATTATAATAAATGATTTTTTAGTACGTGTGGTCATTTTATTAAATTACGGTTTCTAATTATATATTGCTATTACTCCTAATTAAATTACAATTATAATCAATTAAATATTAACAATTTATGTAGTATAGACATAGTCCGAAATCTATTCATTTCTTAATGATCCAGCTTTCTTTGAAGTTAATTGACTCAAAAGTATAACAAAAGCTCAATTTTTTTTACGTAAATGTCATTACTTATTTACCATAACTTGTTAGATTATTTCTAAAGTTTAGACTTGGCCAAATATTCGGGTACTCGCCCGACCCACCCGCCTTCAGGTTTTAACGGACTTGGATATATATATTTTTTACATAAGCCCGACCCGACCCAAACCTGAAATTACATGTATTTTTTTCAAGCGGGCCTGAACATGCTTACTTTCTATGGGCCCAGCCTGACCAACATATTATATATATATATATATATTATATTTTAAATATTTTAAGGGTACTATTTAAATAATTAGCATATTATGTAAATATAATTATTTCTTATTTCTTATAAATTAAGTCTAATTTCAATTTTTTTAATATTTATAGATTATGAAATAATTATTCAATATATTAAAATTTATTCATTAGTTACTAAATATTTAATATATATATTTTTATTTTAATTGGTCTAAATGTGGCCCGGGCTTGGGCTAGGCAAATAATTTATGGGTTGGGCTTGGACAAAAGATAGAAAAAAGTTTTTGAGCTAGGCCGGGCTCGGGCTCAATCATATAAATTTTAGCCAGCATTGAGCCTGGCCTGGCCAATGGCCACATCTACCAAAGTCTAAACTAGATTATGGTGCTAAGCACAAATTTTAAATATTCTCAAATTGATTCTAATAATTGAACTAAAATTATCTAAAATTGAAAACTCTTCTTGCTTTTTGACTTTATGTAAACCAAATTATATCAGTTTTTATAATATAAGACAATTATGAATCTTAGATTATATCCTGACTTAAAACTATCCAAAACTAGTTCAAATTGAATAGCTGAAAATAACAATCGATTGATTACTAATAATATAAAAATATATTTTATTTTATTGATTTATTACTGTTAGCCAAACCATAGGCTTAATAGAACCTATTTTGATCTTAGGCAATAAAATGGAATAGTATTAATATTTGTATCAAGTTAAATATACAGGAACTTAAGATTTTGAAGAATTCACATTAGGCCCAACTGGACCAGATAGAAGTTCGACTGGACCATAGATTGAAATTTCAAGAAAATTCATCTAGTAGAGATCACAGTAATCAGTACTCCCAAAATGTCACTATACCTTGACTGGTCCGCCAGGACAACAGGAAGTCTAATCGAATTGAGGATAGAAATTTACTCCAAAAACATCTAGTAGAGTTCATGATTAGATGGCACTCTCAGGTTCTCAAAGTACTTATCATCCCAACTAGACCAAGCTTCAATATGACCGGACCAATCCAGAGATGAAAATTCCAAGAAGTTCTAGTGAGGTTCATGCCCAGTGTTACTCTTAGATTTTTAGTATACCACTCACGGTTCGACTGGACCAAGGATACACCGATCGTACCAGTGAATTAGAATTAAAAAATTATAGTCGTTATTTTTCCATTCAATTAGTGGATGCCACGTGTACTAGCCATTATAGGAATTTTTGACAAAAAATCAAAGAGGTCCACCGAATTAAGCAAATTTTGACTATACCAAGGCCAGTCCGGCAGGACCAAGGGTGGTCCGTGTAATATCCCTAATTATGCTCTAGTAGTCTTGGTGTTAGTGTTGTTGCACTTGAATTATGTATATATGATAAGTTGATAAGAAATTGGAAGAGAATGTTTTTGTATGTGTTTTGGAGAAGAAATTTAGGGTTTAGAGACAAATGTATATATTGTGTATATGATGATATATATAACATATAAATGGGTCAAAGGAAGAGTCAATGCAAGAAGATATTTTTGTGGAATGTGCAATTACATATAAGGGCTTATATGAGACAAAAAGTTAGTTATATGATTGAGGGCATTTTGGTAATTGCTTGGATAAGATCCCTTGGTGGAGATTAAAAGCAAATTTGACTTTGTGTCTTCATCATTTTTCCTTCTTTCTTTCAAGAGGTGCCGGCTCTCCAAAAACCAAGAGAGAAAGAGAGGTGATCTTGAGGTTTGAAGCAATTTGAAGAAGGAAGCAAGGGTTTTGGTTAAAGATTTGTGGATTTCTTCATCTAAGGTAAGATCTTTTCTTTAAATTCTTCAATTCTTTTGAAGTGGTGTGAGAAAGGAATTAGGGTTTGTTGGTTTGATGATGAGATGAGTTGTGTTTAGTGAAATTCTTTTTTTGTTTTACAATTAGTAAAGGCTGTGACTTGTATGATTTTTAATTAATTATAGAAAAATGTTTTTGAAGTGAATTTTTGATATGTTGTGCCTCTATGAGTCTAGAATGACTGAAAAATATGTTGATTCGATTTTGGAATGGTTATGAGTTTAGAAAGATTATTTTTAGTAGAACTGTTCCAGCAGGTACCTTAACTGAGACAGCTATATTTCGGGATTTTTAATAAAGTGTAGAAAACTCATATCCAATTGAATTTTGGATATGTTGTTGCTTAGTGAGTCTAGTATTTGAGAAAAATAATTTGGAACCACGTTGATTGAATTTGATTTATGGAATTCACAAAGTTCAGAACTGCTGCCAGGATGCAGGGCAATTGGGGCAGTCTGGTTAGGTGAACTATTTGACCAAGATTTTGTGTTCAGTTTGATCTGAAATTTTAAAGGAATGATTTTAAGATACAAAACTAAATTCTGTAAAAATTTTAGAATTTTTAATCAAGTAGATTATTTTATACAATTTTTCAAAATAAGGATAAAATGGAGTCTAAAACCAGAATGTATTATTCATATGAATCATATCAATTGTTCTTTGCCCTAATTGCATTGTTGAGATTGAACAATGTTATGTTATGCATTGTGAATGGTTATGTGTTTCATGAATAATATACATTGAAATTGAAATGATAATTCAAATAAGACATGATATGAGACAATGCCATTGTGATTGGCTATGATGATGATATTGAAAGAAAGAAGGCATGTTTGCCTAAATGTGATGAGAATTTGAGAATGGAAATGGTAACTATATAATAAATGAATTGTTTGTTTAATATGTTATTCAGTTTCAGAGTTCTGGATTTGGGTGGCATGCCTAAGAAATGATGAAAGGTAACAGTCTTGCCGGGTTGAGGATCTCCTCATATGTGTTGAGTTGATGGTCCAAGAGACTGGGTCTGTTACACTATGAGAATTGTGAATATAAGATATATGATTTGTAACAGTCTTGCCGGGTTGAGGATCTCCTCATATGTGTTGAGTGATGGTCCAAGAGACTGGGTCTGTTACACTATTCATGGATAGAGATACATGTATATACATTGCCTACGGGCGTGATTATTGTGACTATGAACCAAATCAGTAACTCTGAACTCTGAATATCATATTAAATACTTGTTGGGCCCATAGGTGTCAAGGTTATATGAATGTCCTAAATAATGTTATGAGTTAATGAAATGAGATGTTGGTTATTGAGTATGATTGAGTAATGTTGAATGTGGAAAGATGTTGAAATGTGGTATACTCATATGACTATGATTTGTGAAATGCATAATTATGTGTTAACTTTATATTTATGATGTTGATCTTATCAATAACATATGTGGCATTGCATTACATTTAAGCATACCATTAACATGTTTTATCTTACTAAGTCGTTGGCTTAGCGCGATAGTGTTTAATCGCGCAGGTAATAGAGTGGATAGAGTTGAACCCGAGAGTTCATCAAGACCAAGTGAGAGTAGACCTTGTTGAATCCATTTTTGGAGCTTAAAGATCAGAGCAGACTTGCCAATCATGTATATTTCTTTATATTTTGTAAAGAAATGTTTAGTATGTAAATATGTAAATATTTTATAACTTCCGCTGTGTAATATTTAAATATAGGGGTTGTCACAAAACCTTTATTTTATGTTGCACTAGAAGTGTAAATTCTTTTTGCAGGTTGTAGTTGAGGTTACAAGGGGGATTTATTGGGAGTGTACTGAGAATGATTTTGTTTGCATTGGTTTGTGTAAAATGTTTTTAAAAATAAGAAAAAAACCGATTTTGTCGACACTTGGGACTCAATTTTTAGGCGAAACTATGGCAAAATTTTTGAAAAAAAATCGGAACTAAAATTTGACTAAGTAAAATTGGTAGCAACATTAGGTTAGTGTGGCGCCTCTACTCAGCTTACACATGTAGGTCGGGAAGGGGTGTTACAGTCCGACCATGATTTTGCTCTGAATAATAATTGAAGTGGGAAATAAGGCCTAATCATATTGTCACCCACCAATTCACTTTTCAAATAGCTAGTTGAAGGCTTAAAGTCTATAAATAGCTCAAGAGACTTCTTTTCTAATAACAATTGAGTATTGGATAGCCAAGATAAACACTTTCAATTGTTTTGTATTAAAATTTACATCTATTGTATTTGAGCATTAAACATCATTGTAGAAGTTTAGTGCGAGCTTTGAAATACTATGTTTAGAGTGAGCTTAGGTAAAACTCTTGTTGGGTTATGAGGAATACTCAAATCCATTATAAAAGTTCGGTGTGATATTATGAAAATACCAAGTTAGAGTTGAGGTTGTAAAAACTCATTGGTAGTAGAAAACTCAACAAATTGTTGAGAAAATGGATGTAGCATTGAGGAATTTAAACCACTATAAATTTCTTGTATTCAATCTTCTCTACTATACTCTTTTCTTGTTTTTTTCAAATTTTTAATTTTCCATCACTATATCAAATAAACAATTCAGTGCCCCCCTCCCTTCTCTCTTAGTTGCCATTAAGAGACAATAATTATTATTAAAGGCTCAAAAATTTGTAAAGCTTAATTGTGAAATTTTGATCCTTAACGGTAGTCATTCCTCCTCCAACCACTTCTACTTCCACCTCCATTACCAATGCTTTTTTCTATGGAAACCTAAATTCACATCTTAAACCCTATTTTGATGAAATTGATTACTCTTGTTGGAAATACAAGATGTATTTGTTTCTTGATAGTAAAGGATTTGAGTTGTGAAAGTGTGTGGTTAATGAATGGAAATCTCCTACATAAGAAGTAGGACGAGTCCAAGTGCCTATCCCTAAAGCACAATGGATTGAAGCTGAATAAAGAACACTTTATAAAAACAATCGAGCCTGCTCCATCTTGGTAAATTCTATATCTAGAGAAAAAGTTAAAAGAGTCCAACATCTTACTAGTGCATATAACATTTAGAAAATACTTGAGAACTATCATGAGGGTACCACCTATGTAAAGTTCACTAAAATCCAAATTCTTATGCATGAGTATGAAATCTACAAAATGAAGCCAAAGGAGAATGTCACTGAGAACTTGCAATTGTTAATGATCTGAATAAATATGACAAAGTGTATGCTCAAGAAGATGTTAATAGTAAAATCTTGAGAGCACTAAGAGCACATCCAAAGAAGAACTTCTAGTCAAAGGTTTCTTCAATTAAAGAAGCTCATAATCTTAGCAAGCTACAGATCGATGAGCTAGTTGGAAAGCTTTTCACCTTTGATATGCATATTGAAAAAGAAAAAGACAAAGGTAAAAGGGAAAGAAGAAAAAACAATTGCTCTCAAGGCCATGAAGGATGAGAGCTCAAGTGAAGATGATAGCGATGACTATGAGAAAATGGATATAATGTCAAAAAGAGTAAGTGAATGGAAAAGAAAGAGGAGGATTCAAGCTTAAAAGGGAACATTCTCTAATCCTCTTTCAAAGACAAAGAAAAGAAGAATGAGATTAAATGCTATGAATATGGCAAATTGGGTCACATCAAAACCGAATGACCCAAACTTAAGAACAAGAAGAAAATGGATAAGGAAAAGAAAAAAGCTTTCAAGCCTACTTGGGATGATGATTTCTTTATTGAAGAAGAGGAAGAAGAGAAAGAAATTACAAATCTTTTGCCTCATGGCCTTAAAAGATGACAATGACTCTAATGAAGTAGGTACTTCATCGTTAAACTTTAATATAACTTGTGATGATGTTGTTGATGATAGCTTGGATGATAATGACTTAGTTGAGTAAATGAAAGTTCAAAAATATTTCTCAAAAAAGAAA
Source organism: Garcia nutans (assembly GCA_947685225.1). NCBI lineage: Eukaryota > Viridiplantae > Streptophyta > Magnoliopsida > Malpighiales > Euphorbiaceae > Garcia > Garcia nutans. Next base: position 30,290,187 of record CANTUV010000034.1, on the reverse strand, counting down.
GTTTATAACTAAGCTAGAAAAGGACTTTGTTACAATAAAAAAATTATACTTTAGAACAAAAAGCCTCCAATGAAAAACTAAAAATATCATTCAATGAACTTTCAAAGAATTCCTCTAGCTTAGATAAAATTTCAAAAGAAAATCAAATCTTGAAAGAAGAAATAAGTGAATTAAAAAAATTCTTTTTCAAAATTTCATAAAGGAAAGGAGGCCTTAGATATTTTAATTAGTGCTTAAAATCTACCTTCATCCAAATTTTGTTTAGAGTTTAATGACTCTACTACTTCTACATCCAGTGCACCTATATTCATTAAGGCTTCCGCACTTCAAACTTCTAGAGTTAAGGATAAGAAGAACACTAGTGCACACACCAAGCCTAAGAGTCTCAAAAAGACTAGTCAAGGCTCACATGGCTCTAGAACTAAGCCTCTTAGAGCAAATCATGCATACATATACTCTAGAAATGTGCAAGTGCACTCACATTTCAATCATACTTGTGATTACCAACATCCACAACATCATTCAACAAATTTTGTAGTAAAAAGGATGGAGAAACCTAAAATTCTATATAGATGTCATTATTGTATGAAATAGGGGCATATAAATATATTTTGCTATATTAGGAAGGCACATCTCAAATTGGAGGACCCTTCAATGACAAACCCTTAAGGACCCAAGTTTATTTGGGTACCTAAGCAAAGATAAAATCTATTGTTTTATAGGTATGCATAAAATATACAAACAATGAAAGCATATGGATAGTAGACAATGGATGCTCAGGGCATATGACTAGGAATGCAAAACTCTTCATAAACCTTACCTATAAGTAAGGTGGTAACGTAACCTTTGGAAACAATGCTAAAGGTAAGATTTGCATATTTTAATTGAGAATGTTGGTTAGTTGATGGTTTACAGCATAATTTATTAAGTGTGAGTTTATTGTGTGATAAAGGATACAATGTCCATTTTGACTCAAAAGGATGTAAGATTGCATCACTAAATTGTGAACTTGCATTCAAATGAGGAAGAATTTGTAATACTTAAAAAATTGACCTATGCTTTAACAATGCCTTTGAATTTCTAGTTACAATAAGCAATGATGCTTGGCTTTGGTATAGAAGATTGGAAAATGCTATTATGGGCTAACTCTAATGTCTCAGTAAGGAAAAGCTTATGGATGAACTACCAAAGATGAAATTTCATAAGACTAATGTAACACCCTTATACCCTGTATACGTACAATACATATTTTCAGCATATGTAAAATACACATATACGATACAAAAATATCACAGACCGGTTTAATAAAAAATTTTCACATTTCCAATTTAAAATTTTAAATTCTAAATATATAAAATTAAATAGCTTATAAATATTATTTACTTGTTATAGGAATCCAAAATAAATATTGTATATGAAAATCTCTAGGAAAAATTTGCCAGAGTTTTGTCTGTAATTTGGACATCCCAAAATTCAGTAAAACACAACCTGCAAAAAGAAAACACTCCCAAATAATTTCAAATCATCATCTCAACCATACTCCTCAATTTCACCAAGTTTCTCAAACATTTATATATAGATATATGTAATTTAAAATACATTTACTCCCTCATTTCAAATACATTGACCCAAACATTCTTTATAATATACAATACATAAAATCCAAAACATAATATATTATGCATAATACTCAAAATATACAATAACATAAAAATATATACATGCTGCTGACAGTGTTTCTAATCTCGATAACAACTCAACAAGCTCAACTACAAGTCTAGACCTGACCTGGTCTAGAAGAAATCTCTGGCTCAGCTGAGTCTACCCCGTCACCTGTGCGATGGAAACAATCGCGCTAAGCCAAAGCCTAGTGGTACAAACTTTGATAATAACAATAAAACTCAATGCACTGTTAATGCACAATGCATATATATGTCACATCATTCCATTTTCTTATATTTTTCAAATATTTCATAATCACAATTCACATATAAACAAACACAAACATGGCCCAAAGATAACTAACATGCTATTCAAATTTCAGAGTTACTATTTTGGTCTATAATGACACCATGTGTATAGCCCCGTAGGCAATATATCAATGGAATATTCCAACTAGGCATGAGCTTACGACCCGGTCTTTTCACTCATCCTAGCTTTAAATTTTTATTTTTGAGGCTTACGACCTAATCTTTTCACCTCAAAAATATTTTCATAATGACGCCCAACGTCTAGCCCGTAGGCAATCATAGGCATGCCGCAAAACACAGAACTCTGAAAATTGAATAACATACTAGACACAAAATTTATTCATATTTCTCATTATTAATCTCTTTCTCATTTTTACATATTCAATCTAGGCACATTGCCTTATTTTCATATTTTTTTTCTCACTTTTCTCATTTTTCACATCTTTCTCATTTTTCTCACTGTTATCAATATCAATTCATTTCATTATACCACATATCTCATTTTTGCAGTCACAACACATTACCCAATTACTTTGGATGTTTTCACATAATATACATATTTCACATTTTACACAATTTAGCCATTATCAATAGCTTTTCACAGTGCATTTAACACATATATGACATTACAAATATCATAGCACATTATTCATACACAATCAATGTACCAAGTAGCTTAACACATTTTTCAACCAAAATGTGTTAAGCCCAAATGTCATGCAAATATAAACAATATATTCAAAGTTTATACATACCTCCACTAGCAACCCAAAGCAAGCTTAAAACAACCTCCAATCCTATCTTTCCAACTTGCCATTCACCACTTGGATGAAACAAAACAACCTCCCTCAATGCCTAAACTAAATGTGATAACAAATAATCATTTAGTATCACATTTAATGGCATTTCCAATATTTAACCATAATTAAACATCACTCCTATAAATTTCCAAAAATTTAGCATTTCCTTACTTTAACATTAGAATTCCATTCTACTACAATTAAATTAGTGTTTTAAGTTTATTTATATTATTAAAAGCATATTTTAATACATTTAAATTATTTACATTATAAAAATACACTCTTATATACAAAATCTCAAAAATGGCATAGCCTTCTCCCTTTGAAGGTTTTCCATTCCAACACAATCCATTACTCATTTCAAGCTTATATTCATCACTTTTAACACTAAACAACTTGCTTAAACAAATAAAATCACACAATTCAACCACTTTGGAAAATCACTTTTCCAAAACCCTAAATCTCCATTTCCATTCTCAAACTCCAACCAAACACAACCAAATCCAGTATTTGACTTTAAAATACTTGTTTATGAATCAAAATAACACATTTAGAACCAATTTACACAATCAAGGCTCATGTTTTCAAAATCCCAAAAATCCATAACCCTAAATTCTCTCTCTTCACCATTCTTTATCCAAACTCCATCATCTCTTCAATCTAACCTTAAAATTATTGTTAACTACCCAAAATAACATCATACACACCAATTTCAACAATTATAACATACTACTTCAAAAGTCCAAAACTCACATAAATCAATTTTCCATGGAATTCAAAGAAAAGAGTTGGAAACTTACTAATTGATGAAGAAACTTCTAAAACTCTGCTTGAATCCATAAAATTCTTTTAATCCTTGGTGTATGGAAGAATCAAAATCTTGGTTTAGACTCCCATGGAGTTTCAGCCCTTGTGGAGAAGAAGAAGAAGAAGAAGACTTTTTAATTTTCTTTTTCTTTTCATCTTTATTTTAAACCATATAAATATATATTAAAATAATTTAATAATTAAATTGGGAAGCAACTTAAGAGCTCCTTTAAGTCTAAAACTATTATAAGTACCACTAGACCATTAAAATTGATTCATCTATATTTATTTGAACCTAAGAGAGTTTCTAGTTTAAGTGGTAAACTATATGTATTTGTGCTTGTGGATGACTATTCTAGGTTTACTTGGGTTAATTTCTTGGTCCATAAGAATGAAGCTTTCAACTTTTCAAATTTTTTGCAAAGAAATTTCAAAATGAAAAAGGCTATGTGATTACCTCTATTAGAAGTGATAATGGAAAAGAATTTGAAAATGAAGATTTTGAAAACTTTTGCAAAGGCCTTGGAATTTTACATAATTTTTCTACTAATAGGACACCGCAACAAAATGGTGTGGTGGAAAGGAAAAATAAAACATTGGTAGAAATGGCTAGTACAACGCTCAATGAGTATAATCTTCCTTCATACTTTTGGGCCGAAGCCATTAATACCATATATTATATTTCAAACAAAGTTTTTTAAAACATCTTTAATGAACAACACTTCTTATGAGTTATGGAATGAAAGAAAACCCAAAGTTTCATATCTTAGAATATTTGGATGCAAAACTTTATATTAAATACTAAGGAAAACCTTGGAAAATTCTCATCTAAATTAGACAAAGGAGTATTTTTAGGATATTCTTCTACTAGCACAATATATAGAGTTTTTAATAGAAGAGCTCTAGGAGTTGAAGAATCAATACATGTTATATTTAATGAATCCTCTGAGCTTGATCATAGGAAAGATAGTTCTCTTGATGATTTTGTAGGTATATTTGAAAAGCTTGAGATTAATGAAACTCCTAAAGAAGATATAGAAAAGCCATCTCAAGAAGAACCTAATGTTGAAGACACTTAAGAGCTACCCAAGGATTGGCAATATCTCAAAGATCACCCAAAAGAACTAATCATTGATGATACAACAAAGGGAGTAACTATTAGATCCAAGCTTAGATTACTAGATTCTAATGTAGCTTTTGTTTCTCAAATTGAGCCAAGGACTATTGAGGAGGCTCTTAGTGATAATGTTGGGTGATTGCTATACAAGATAAACTCAACCAATATAAGAGAAACAAAGTATGATAACTTGTTCTTAGACCCAAGAATAATCCAATTATTGATTGCAAATGGGTATATAGAAATAAGCTTGATGAAGATGGACTCATTACAAGAAACAAAGCCTGATTGGTAGCCAAAGACTATAACTAAGAGGAAGGCATTGATTATGGAGAGACATTTACCTTTGTAACTATATTAGAAGCTATTAGAATTCTACTTGCATTTGCATATTTTATGAATTTTAAACTTTTTCAAATGGATGTCAAAAGTGCATTTTTAAATTATTTATCAATGAAGAAGTTTATGTGGAATAACCTCTAGGTTTTAAAGACTATAGACTTCCAAATCATGTTTTCAAACTCACCAAAGCCTTATATGGATTAAAACAAGCTTCAAGAGCTTAGTGTGATAGGCTTAGTGTATATTTGTTAGAAAATGGATTTTTCAAAGGAAAAGTTGATAATACACTTTTTGTTAAAAAGAAATTGGATAAAATTTTGATTGTGCAATTTTATATTGATAACATTATATTTGACGCTACTAATAAGGCATTGTGCCAAAAGTTTGCTTCTTATATGACAAGGGGATTTGAGATGAGCATGACGGGTGAACTCAAGTTCTTTCTTGGTCTACAAATCAGGCAATGCAAGGATGAGATATTCATCAACCAGTCCAAGTACACCATGGAACTTTTTAAGAAGTTTAGCATGGATAGTTACAAGGCAAGCAAAACACCAATGAGTACATCCTTGAAGCTAGACAAAGATGAAGTTGGTAAGAAAGTAGATGAGAAGAAATATAGAGGTATTATTGGATCACTTCTTTACCGCTTCTAGACCTGATATAATGTATAGTATTTGTTTGTGTGCTAGATTTCAATCAAACCCTAAGGAATCACGTTTAAATTCATTGAAAGAATTTTTAATATTTGAGTTGAACATTAAACTTAAGACTTTGGTACCCTAGGAATGTATCATTTAACATCTTAGGTTTTTAGGATACAAATTTTGCTGTTAGTCTACTAGATAGAAAAAGTACAACTAGTGTATATCATTTTCTTGGTGATTGCCTAGTTTCTCGATTTAGAAAGAAACAAGTTTTGGTTGCTCTGTCTGCCATAGAAGCTTGCTTTTATTGCACACAAGTCCTTTGGATGAAGTAAGAACTACTGGATTATGTTAAAGTGTTTGGTCACATCCCCATCAAGAGTGATAACACTAGTGCCATCAATCTATCCAAAAATCCAATCTCACATTCTAGGTCAAAACAAATAGATATAAGACATCATTTTTTAAGAGACAATGTTCTAAACCACAATGTTGTTTTAGAGTTCATCGACACTCAAAATCAACTTGTGGATATTTTTACTAAACCATTAAATGAAGAAAGAATGAATTTCATAAAATAATATATAGGAATGATAGATGGAAGTACTTTAGATTGATTTGAATGTATCTTGTTTTGTGTTGAAGGATTGTTTCGAATTTATTGATGACTTGTTGATTGACTTGAATGTGCATATCAATGATGAATTAGAATTGCATATAAATGTATTCATTTTGCATGCTCTAATTCTTTATTTACATCTATTTTTATCTTACATTTAGGCCACAAATTGAGATCTACACAAGTTGCCTTAAAATTTCCTTAATTTTTAAAATTTTAAAGAGTCTTGATCAGACCACCCCCTTCGTTCGATTGTACCTTAAGCCAATTCATCCAAACTCTAAAACTCTACATTGCCCCCATCAAACTAAACACTAGTCTGATAATAAAAATTTAAACTTTTTGATCGTTATACTAAAAAGTGATTGTCCTGTCCAGACTGTACTAGTTTCCATCTAGACTATACTAAGTTTGACCAAGAAACCCCCCAATTTTTCAAAAAAAAAAAACAATAACAGTTTGAAGCTATTTGAAAACATCCCAAAATAGCCCCCAACTGCTAGAAATGGTTAGTTTCAACCATAAGTTCCCCAAAACACTATAAATATGCCCCTTTAAATTATTTTTTATGAATTTTTATCCAACTATTAATAATCTTAATCTCAATTCTCTCAAAATATCTCAAATTTCTTTACTCCTTCAACATTCTTTTTCTTCCTCTATGGCATAAAATTAAACAAGAAGAAAGCCATAAGAAAGGAGAAAGGGAAAGGCATTGTCATTTCTTCCACTCTCATAGAAGAATCTTCAAGAACTAGAACACATAGGCCAAGACATTTCAATAAGGAAGAAAACTAAATAAGAAAACTAACCCAAACAAAGTCCTCTCTCTCTCTTTTCTTAAGAAGCTATAGGTTTGAAACTGAAATTAAAGCCTACCTCTCAAACCTAGGATTGGAGAAATTTGTATTTTTGGCAAGTGATGACTTAGGGTGGGAGTCTCTTACTAAAGAATTACTCATAACCTTGGTTGTTGAGAAAAAGAATGTAGAACCCTTAGGCTTCTATGGGATTACCTTTAGACTTTTCAATCAAGAATACTAAATTAGGTTAGATGATTTTACCTCAATATGGGGATTCAACATGAAAGGTATTATTCACTCTTCTGATCCAACAATTGCATATGAAATCCTTCTCAACTTTTGGAAAGAAGTTTCCATTGAAACTGATTTTCATAAACAATCAAATCCCAAGAACCTTAGGACCCTCATTCTTTGTCTTTTACATAGGTTCATAACCTACACCATTAATGCAAGGGGTGAGAGTAATGACAAGGTTACCCATAGAGACCTTATGTTTTTCTGTTGTTTTGTGAAGGGGAAGAAAATTCAAACCGGAAAATTCTTAAAGATTTCATCCTCACAATGAGAAACAAATCAACCGGAACTATCATGATCACCTCCTTCATTACCCAAATTGCCAAACATGTAGGTGAACTAACTCCTATAAATAAAGCAATCCTCTCCAATCCTCTTGACCCTTCCAAAGCCCCCCATTAACATCAAATATCTAAAGCACTACAAGTGCATCATAGAAGTTGATGGAACCTACCATTATGCCTTTGGTGCTCAAGGGGCCATTTCTCAACAAAGGAAAATGATTAGGACTGTAGATGAGAAACTTTTCAAATAGAGATTAGTATACCCTAAACCCCTAGAGGGCAAGGTTCTATCCTCTCCATTCTTCAAGATATTTGAAGTCAAATTTCTTCTCAAAATTTCAAAGCGGATAACATAATCACAAGGCTTTCCAATCTCTATATGGACATTAGTGTGAGGCTCAGCCCTAGTACGCCTTTTCAGACCAACCCGTAATGGATGCAAAACTAGAGTATTGAAAATTGGGCTAAATTTCACAAAAAAAGTGTCGAGACGCTTAGATCAATAGCAAAATAATTTTGAAAATGAGTCGCCACTCAAATTTTATTTTTTGAAAAGGGAAAATGTAAGAAAAAAAAATCCTAAATTGACTCTAACATTATCCACAAGGATAAAATCACCAGCCTTGAACCAAAGAATAAATTTGGGGGCTAGATTTAGGCTTTTAAGTAAAAATAGTTTGGCCTTGGATTAAATAAGAACTTAGAAAATGAGTTTCATGATATGATAGTTATAATATGGGATGGAAAATGATTCATACATACAAAAAAAGATAAAATAAAAGGCAGAAATTAAATTAAAGATTATATTCAAAAATAAAAAATAAGGAGATCCCACCTCTAGCCTTATGAATTCTAGGTTCAACACAAATTCCCTAACTAATGTTGCTAACTTGAGATTAAAAACTGCTTGCCTTAACTTACTCTTTAGGTCTGTCACACTTATGAGAAACTTTAGGTGACTTAGGTTTCCTAAAAAAAATAGTTTTAATAACAATAGGCTTAAGGGGAACATTTATTTTAGAAAGTGGACTTGATACTTGGAGTAAAATTTCAAGTAAGCCTACATATCCATTTGAATTGGATTCAAAGCCCATACAGTTCTAACCATCGCAAGATGGTTGGTTTAGGACTCAAAATGGAGTTTTTAACCTAAGGTAAGCCTAAGCCTACACTGATTTTAGGTCTAGGAATTGGGTTCAAATTAATTCTAGGTCCAACTAGATGAAACCTAATTTAGAAAAATAACCTGAGGATCAACTGAATGAAACTTCATTTAGAAAAATAACCTTAGGATCAACTAGATGAAACCTAATTTAGAAAATAACCTTAGGATCAATTGGATGAAACCTAATGTAGAAAAATAACCTTAGGATCAACTAGATGAAACCTAATTTAGAAAATAACCTTAGGATCAACTCGATGAAACCTAATTTTAAAAATGGTTCTAGATGAAACCCTAATTTGAAAATGGTTTTGACTTGAAAAAGAAAAGTTGATTTTAATTTTTTAGGTTAATTTCGAAGATCAAATCATAATCTTCAAAATTAGGGGAAAATGATGAATTATGATTCTAATTTTGAAAATCAAATGATCTTCAAAATTGAGGCAAAATAACAAACTTAAGTTGAGTTTTGAGAATTTTGACCTTTTTTTCTTAACGGCTAGCTTGGTAGAGGCTTGAGAGTGTGATTGGATCTTAATTTGACCATGGTCGAGATTTTATTTGGCTAAGGAAGCAAAATAAAATAAAATTGAGGGTTATGGTTTTGCTAATGAAGTAATTTGATTTGGTTTCTTTTAAGGAAAACTAGACCAAAAGAGACCAAGTACCCAAACTCACTAAGGAAGAGAGAATCTTTTTCTTAAAGAAAAAAAAGAGAGGAAGAAGAGAAAATTAGACAACTTGTAAGTAAAATCATAAAAATCTGAACTAGGGCATCGTGACACCAAAAGGTGTGCCGCACGACACTTTTTAGCCTTCCTATGGAACCACTAGGTGCTGTATGAGCTATTATGAGGGAGTGATGTTACCGAGTAGCAACATGATCAACGGGCTGGTTGCACTTTCATAATGGGCCCAAGATTGTGCAGTAATTATTTTAGGGCCTGTTCTCCTCCACCCGACATTTGTTTTGAGTGATTAGAATTGCATTGTGACCGTAACGAACTGAATTTTAATTTTATGATGATAATTTTTGGGTTCACAATTAAGGATTTGCAAGGTGCTATAGGAATCCCTCAATGCATGATTTGGGATAATGAAGAAGCCAGTATTGGAGGAGAAGAAGAAGTTGGAGAAGAAGAGGGAACTTTCTTTGAAGGAGAAGAAGGTGAAGAGGAAGGAGAATAAGAACAAGATGATGATGATGATTCTCCTCATTACTCTTCCTACATTTAGATTTTTTCTCTTCTCTTGATATTTATGTATGGTCAACTCCATATTGTGCTCCTAATTGTAAAAGATCATACATATATGCTTATTTTCTATTTCATCAGTAAAATTTTCTATTTTTTAAACATATTATGCTACTTAATTGTTACTTGATTGCGTTTACTATTTTAGCCTTTGTCTTAGGGTGAGAGAGAAATAATAAAATTAAATTGATTAAAAAGCTAAAATAAAAAAGGGGGAGAATAGAATAATGAAATTATATAAAGTATATGTTTAGTATCAAAAAGGGAGTAATAGTTTAACCAAATAAGAATGAAATTGAATTACAAATTAAGAAGAAGCAAAAAGATTTAAAGGAAAGCATATGTTAAGTTAGAGTATATACTCTTTAGAACTTTGCGAAGAAATATACTCTTTAAACATTAAAACTTTGTGAGTTTTTAAAACCAATTCAATTTAATTGCCAAATTTAGCAAGGGGGAGATTGTTAGCTAAACTCTTAGCTTAATGAGTCTATTTTGATTTTAGGCAATCATATTGAATAGTACTAATATTTGTATTGAGTTAAATTTTAAAGGAACTTAAGATTTTGAAGAATTCACATTAGGGTCGACCGAATCATAGCTTGAACATTTAAGAAAATTCATCCTGTAGATATCACGGTTATCAGTACTCTCAAAATGTCATCGTACCATGACTCATCCAGCAGGACCACAGAAAGTCCAATCGGACTGAGAATGGAAATTTTCTCCAAAAACGTCCAATATAGTTCATAGTCAGATGGTACTCCCAGATTCTCAAAGTACTTGTCATTCAGACCAGACCTGGCTTCAGTCCGACCGGACTAATTGAAAGATGAAAATTCTAAAAAGTTCCAGTGAGGTTCACACCCAGTGGCACTCTCAAATTTTTATCATGCCATTCACAATTCAAATAGATCAAGGATATACCGATGGTACCAGTGAACCAGAATTTAAAAATTATAGTCGTTATTTTTTTACTTAATTAGTGAATGTAATGTGTACTAGCCGTTGAAGGAGCTCCTAACAAAAAATCAAAGAGGCTGACCAGACAAGAAAATTCTAACCATAGCAAGGCCAATCCGACTGGACTAAAGGTGGTCCGATCAAGATTTTGCTCTCATCAATAATTGAAGTGGGAGACTAGGGGTAATCATGTTGTCACCCACTAATTCACTCTTCAAATGACTCGTTAAAGGCTTGAAGTCTATAAATAGCTTAAGAAACTTAATTTCTAGCAACAATTGAGTGTTGAATAGCCAAGTTAAACACTTTCAATTTCTTTGTCTTAAAATTTATATCTATTATATTTGAGTATTGGGTGTGGACATTAAACACCATTGTAGAAGTTTAGTATGAGTTTTGAAATACTAGGTTTTAGAGTGAGCCAGAGTAAAACTCTTATTGGGTTGTGAGGAATACTTAAATCCATTATAAAAGTTTAGTTTGATCTTGTGAAAACACCAGGCTAGAGTTGAGCTTGTAAAAACTCTTTAATAGTTGAAACTCAATAAGTTATTGAGAAAGTGGATGTAGGATTAAGGAATTTGAGCCACTATAAACTATTATGTCCAATCTTCTCTACTCTACTATTTTCTTAATTAGTCCAAATTTTTAATTTTTTATAACTATATTAAACAACCAATTTACCTCTATCTCCCACTTGGTTGCCATCAAGGACAACAATTACTTAATATTTAATATTATGCAAATAATTAAAATAATTATTACATATTTTATTAATTTAAAGAAAGACTTAAGTTTGATTATTTCTTCAATATAACAAATAATAAATTGAAATGACTTGCTAACACATATAAAATTGAGAAAGAGTAATTTTCACATACATGTAAAGACGAAAGATATTATTTTATAATATATTTTTTTGAACAGGAAAGAGAATTACAAACATCATGACTAGTTCTTCAGTACCCACTTCTCATACTTCCTCTTTAGTTCTTCCTCCCTCTTGTAAATAGTCACTTACCAGTAAAATAGATCACCTTGTAGAAATAACTCATCTTCCAGAAGAAACAAAGGTAGATGATACTAAACTTCCTTTGTTAAACCCCTATGTTATATTAAAAAAAATCAATTATGTTCGTAGTATCAAGAACCTTATCACTTCTCGATCTCCTCATATAAAAGAATATGTATAGTCTTCGGCCTTAAGCCACTGTACTCTTTCTTCAACCTCTGCTGAACAGTATGTCACTCTTAAAATCCCAGATTCCTTTATTTCTCAATGGCAGAAACAGGGATATTCTCATCTCCATCTTGGAGCTATCAGAATAGTCCTTTCTTATCATGGTACAAAGGAATTACCAGTGACTGCTCGACCTTTTCTTTTGGACACCAGATATGTAGACTTTTAAAATGTTGTAATTGGAACAATTTTGACAACACTCAATGTTGGGAGTGTTGCTCTTACCTTCTTCCCCAATTACAATTTGTCTTTAGCAGATTCTTTTCCGTCTGAAGCTTTGAAGGTATAAGTTCAAATTACTAGTGCTCCACAAGTTTAGAATTCTGTATCAGCAACACTCCACCATCAACTGGTATATAGGTTACAAGATCATGCAATCAATATAACTACACCTGGAGTTTTCACAAATGCTTTATACATCTATTCAGATACAGATTCTACCCCAACAATTTTTCAGACTCCTAGACAATTGCCTAGAGAAGAATTGTCTAAGCTCATTCCTTTGGAATGGGTTACAAATTATGAAAAGATACAACAAAAGCAGGAACCTGTACAATCTACAGATTCTAGATTCATTAAACAAGTTGATGGAACTGTCAAAACCGTTTTCTCTGCTCCCTCAAGTACTGGCTCTTCTCCAGCAGTTTTCCACAACTGTATGATTACTCCAGTTTCTTTTCCCAGAGAAAAAGGTGTTGCATCCATAGCTTTGATGCTATAGGTAGACAGATCTATGCAGCAAAAATGAAGGGACATTTCATTTGGGATTCTTCTAGGTGACCCAAGATGTATGTACTTTGAAGATGGTGAATCTTACACTCCTCCCATTAGACTTATAGGTCCTAAGAGATTTTTCTCTTCCTCTAAAACTCAGTGCTCTCACCAAAAACATCCTCCACCTCCACCAAATAACCAACCTTGGATAGCCATTAAAACAGAAATCCAAAAGAAAGAATACCCTCTTCCTTTATCCTTTAATGATGAAGTCTTAAAGGTTTTAGAAAAAGAAGGATTATTGGAAGTTCCCAAACCTCCAACCATTCAACCTAAAAAGTATATCCCAAAAACTCCAGTTCCACTAGTTCTTGCACTACCTTAGTGTATGATGTTTAAACCACCTTCATCAGAAGATTTCTCTCCACTATAGAAACAAACCAACCCACAAACCAAAATAAATTTCCGACCTTATATCCAACACACCACAATATTTCCCAGTGGATAGACTGAACAAACCACTCAAGTTGAAGAAGTGCTTAATTGGCATTCTTTGAATGTCCAAACTCAAAATCAGTATCTCCAGATAATTGATACAAAGATAGATCATTTGTCTTCTAAATCAGATCAACACTCAGCAGCTCTGACCACTATGTCTATTGAGATTTAGTAGCTGTATCATAGCCTTTCCACTACAATTTCTCAATTAGACACTGATTTAAGACTTATGATACAAAGAAGAGAATCTGGCCCTCTGTTTTATGAAAAAGACAGAGAGATACAAAGATTAAAAGCACAAATCCAACATATTGAAAGAGATCTTCAACTTAAACACCAACAACCTTCTTCACCAGATTACTTTAACCCTTTTCCCAATATTTCATACTTACCACCTCCAACATCTTAAACACCATTTGGTTCTTTTGCTAAATTGTTTCCACCAGCAAAACCACAATGATCATATGTCCCATCTTCCTCTGTTCCTCCAACTACAAAAAAGACTTTTGCTGAAGTAACCATTACTTTTGTCCCTACTGTCTCCACTTCCACTTATAGACAAGATGAAGTCCCTAAAACTTCATTCCAGCAGATGGCCTTTAATGCTACTTCAGATGATTCCTCACATGACTCTGATTCTTCAGAATTTGAACTAGATGTTACTCAGTTACTTATGGTTGATCCTCCTAGAGCTTCAAATCCCAAAAGTCCACCTCCTCCTCATGTAGATGAACAAGAAGAATAATCAGGAGTAGAAGGAATGGAACAACAACCAGAATACATCAATCTCAGTACCAGAGGTTCCAGTTCAACCAATGGACCTTGGTTTACATTTGATGATCTTCCTCCTTCTAAATGGAGAAGCAGAATTTTGGAGTTTAATGCTTGGATTAATGTTCAGATGGTAAAACATGGTCTCATTCTCCAACAAGCCTTACATGAGTTTGTTGTAAGAATAATAGGATCAATCAGAGAATGGTTCCTTAATCTCAGTGAATATGAAAGACTTCAATTCATCAACAGTTATTCAGTTGGTGTTGCAATTTCAATCCTTCATAACATTTTTGTTGGATATTATAATTTGATTGTTAAAGCTGAACAGTAGGATTTTAACTCCATGAAATGTTGCTCTCTAAAAGAAAAAGATCATGAGAAGCATTATGAAAGGATGACAAAGAAGTTTTATCAGTTGAAAGGAGCCTCAAATCCTAACATGAAGTTCACTTATGTTGCCTCTTTACCAGATGAGTTATAACCAGAGATACAAAGAATTGTTCAACAATCTAGAAACGAGATTCCACAATTGTCTCTTGGTGAAATTCATCAAATCACAATCACAGTTGTGAGACGACTTTGTGAACAACAGGAATTCTTCCAGAAATGGAATGATGATAGAACTATCTTGAAGAAAGTCTGTAAGAGACCAAAATTGAAGATTAAGTGTAAAGACAGAGACAAAAGATGTGTATGTGGTCCAAAAAAGAAATCTCATGTGTAGAGATATGCTCCCTCAAGCACTTTTCCTAGATGATTTAGGAAAAGAAGAAGATTCAAATTCTTCAAGAAGAGATCCCCTTTTTCAAAGAAGAACATATCTTCAGATAGATGTTTTATCTGTGGCAAGAAAGGGCATTTTGCTAAGAATTATCCTAAACAGACCTCCAAGTTTGTAAAATTGCTCCAACAGATTCAACATTCTTCTTTAGTCTCTCTTCCAGATGATGCAGAGATTGAATCAGTACTTTTTGAGAAAGATGAACCAACAAATGAAACTTTATTTGTCTTAGAAGTTTCTAATACTGATTCAGACTCAATTAAAGATGATGATGATCCTTACAGTCCAATCCTTCATGTTGACCATCTAGGTCTTCCCTCAGTCTTACCAGTTGCTAAAGATTTACCAAATCCTTTGGTAAATATTTCATTGCTTCCTTCCAAATATGATAAACCAATTCCTTTGATAGCTTTCATGGATACAGGTGCTCATAAATCCACGATGAACCCATCCATTTTACCAAATTCATATTGGAAGCCTCATACGGAACACTTCAGAGCAGCTGATGGACAAGTGTTTTCTACACACTTGATTACTCGCCAAAAAATTGAAATTCAAATTTTCCCTCCCTGTACAATTTGGACTCATGTCATTGGTTCAGATCTTCTTGACAAAGACCTTCTTATTGGTTTTGATATTTACTGTCAAGCCAAAGACCTTCAGATCCTTCCCACTGGCCTTAAACACAAGAACAAGTTTAAAACCTATACCAACATTGCTAAACTATATTCATTTGCAGAACTCCCTTCTGTATATGAACATGAGAAAGAATTGATTCTTCCTTCTTGTGCAAACTCTCACCTAGACTTTAAACACTCTCACCCTTTGTGGAAAAACCCTGATTTTTTCATTTCTCTTCCTTTTAAGAAGAATGAAGACATAAACCCTACTAAAGCCTCACACCCTGGAATGTCTCCCTCAGACCTTGCCCTTGCTCATCAAGAATGTCAACAGTTACTGCAACAAGGACTTACTAAGCCACTAAGTCTAATTGGGTTTGCCAGGCTTTTTATGTTGAAAAAAGAGCTGAACAGATCAGAGGAAAAAAAGGGCTTTTAATTAATTATAGGCCTCTTAATTCGTTCTTGGTAGATGACAAGTTCCCTTTTCCCAAGATCTCTACTCTCATGGTACATTTGAAAAATGCTAAGATCTTATCTAAGTTTGATCTTAAAGCAGGATTTTGGCAATTGGGAATCAATCCAGAAGACAGACCCAAAATAACTTTTTGCATTCTTGATGCTTAGTATCAATGGACAGTCATGCCTTTTGGTCTTAAGGTTGCTCCCTCTTTTTTTCAAAAAGCAATGATTAGAATTTTCCAGCCCATTATGCATTCAACTTTGATCTACATTGATGACATCTTACTCTTCTCAGCTACAGAAGTAGCCCATCATCAATTGTTACAATAGTTTGCCTCAATTGTCCAATAATATGGGATTATGTTGTCTGAAAAGAAAAGTTCATTGGGCTAGACCACTGTTGATTTCTTAGGCCTTCATTTTGAAGATGGATCCTATCCACCTAGCCCACATATAGCCCAAGAACTTCTTAAATTTCCAGATTCAAACCTTACTCAAAAACAGATTCAATAGTTTCTTGGTATAATCAATTATATCAGAGACTTCTTTCCAGCCATTGCCTAACCCATTAGCCATCTTTCTAAACTTCACAAAAAGAATCCACCACCTTGGACAGAAACTCAGACCCAAGCAGTCCAAAACCTTAAACACATAGCCCAAACACCTATCCCTCTTCACATACCTTCTACTGGACTTCAAATTTTACAAAAATGATGCAAGTGATGAATTTTGGGGTGCCATTTTCCTTGAAGAACTTAATGGAAAAAGATATTATTGTGGATATGCAAGTGGACAATTTAAAGACAGTGAAAAGCATTATCACTCCACTTACAAAGAAATCTTAGCTGTTAAGTATGGAATAAAGAAATTTGAATTCCATCTTATTGGCTATCACTTTCTCGTCCTTCTTGATAATACCTCTTTTCTCAGAGCTCTTGAATTTAAACAGAAGACCTTACCTCCTCATCAATTGTTAAGGTTACAGGAATGGTTTTCCAGATATGACTTTTCAATTCAGCATATAAAAGGTAAGACAAACCTCATCCCTGACCTCCTATCTAGACCAGCTAAACCTATCCTCCTCCTTACCCAGAAACCCTCTCTTCCTTTAATCATGATGAATAGACCATCTAGTTCTATAGCTAGTTCTAAATTTCCCAGTTCACCCAGTAATACTGATAGACACCTTGATTACCAGTTTCTACATTTTCCTCCTGGTCTTCATCCATCTAGCCCAACTTCTATTCAGTTTTTTGCTAGAACTCACCTTTTGATTTATCTTTCTGAGGTTCATGATTATTTTCATATTAATCGTGAGCTTAATTTGTTTTATCCTGAGTTCTCCTGGTATCTTGTTTACTATTTGTCTCCTTCAAAACCAAAAATAATTTCTGAATTATGGTTATTATGGTGTTACTCAACACTATATCACCATGCAATTGAAATTTCTCTCATGAGTATGATCAATTTTCTCCAAAATGACAATAATTCTGGATCTTTACCTTGGAGATACCTCAAATGGTTTGATTCCATTCCTAATTGGATCAAAAAGCTCAAAAAGATTGCTCGGTACTATAAAGTATGTGATAAACCAGAAGATGAGATAAAGAATTTTCATTTTATCTTTATCTTCCACCGGCCATATTTTTAGTATCCCAGAACAGGTGTTCTTTAGTTTCAAAACCTTGCTTTTGAATGGAAATTTTATGTTGGTCAGATTTTTCAAAAAGAAAGAATGCAGACAGACCTTAAAATGTTATTATGTCAATTCAACAATGTTCGTTTAAATGTTAGGACTCCATTAATCTGTACCTCCCTTGTTCCTGATTTAAACTGGACTACTACTGTTGAAAAATTTCTGATGAAGCAAAAAGAAGTTTTGAATAAGCACTTCAGGCTCAGATCAGATTCATAGAAGAAACCACTGAGCTTCCTTTCCAGGTCACCGGTGAATATTTTGTTGATTATGATCTTGATTTTGGTGGACCTCTTAGTCAATCAGACTCTCCACCTGCTCCTCTCCATCATCCATCAGATGTGCCTTCCAGCTCATCTCCGCCAGCTGTTCAAAGGAATCTTGATGACTCAGAAATGACTTAACAAGATATTGATGAAGCTATCATCAATGCTAGCTCACCTCCTAACAGACAAGACATGGACATCATATCACGGGAATATCTTGATGCTTGCAGGACACAAGATGACAATCCCATGGTCCCAACTTTGTATAACTCAGATTCTTCTGATTATTAGAATATGAATCTATCCCCATCACACTTTATATAATGGCCTTACCGTGTTTATTTTCTTGTAATAATTCTGAGTAGTGGCCTTACTGTATTTGTCGTGTTGTAATAATTTCTGTGAGTGAAAATACTATTCCCTCACATGGCTTGTCTCTTTTATCTTTTCTGATTAGTGTGTCAGTGTGCTGTGATGTAAGCACTTATGCAATGTTTTTGTTTGTTTCCTCGTTCCTCCTTCTATATAAGGAGCTTTGATTGTAAGAGGATGGATACAGAGAGTTTCCACTTTTCTTATCCCTCCAGTATGTTTAATAAAAGTATGAGTTTCTAAGCTAAATTCTCTCTTTCCTCTATACTTTCCTGCATATTATTTGATGAGTATGATCCATTGATATGAAGAAATACTTTTGAGAGTTGTTTGGAACCAGCATAGAGAGTCAAAAGGGCACTGTCTTATTGAATGCCCAAGGAGAGGCTATGTGTGGACTATGCATGAGACTTGTCTGTGTCTGTGTTTATGAGAATATGCAGACTCTTCATTTGTGTTCATAGAGTCAGTATGCTCTGGTCTTGACTCTGATCCTATATATGGTATACTTCATACCTTATACTTGCAGAGATTTGATCATCAAAACCCTCTGTGAGCATGGACACCCCCAGGTGGTATCAAAGCGTTATTTGTTTTCTTAAATTATTTTTAAAACAAATAAATTTTCAATGACTAATTTTAAATAATTAATTTCAATATACTTTTAGTAATTAATTTTAAAATAAATTAATATAGAAAGTTAAAGATTTTTGTAGAAACGAGCATTTATAATTTTATCAAAAAATTGGCTGATGATTAATTCACTATGAAAATCTCGAGACATATTTATTCAAAGGGAAGATATTATATATTTAAAAAAAGATGTGTAAATATTTAATTATCTTATAAAACTTAAATTCAATGATGACATTATTTATTTACGGAGTTGTAATGATACGTTAAATTATTTTTTTTATGTAATTAAACTACACCATTTTACTTAATCAAATGCCCCAATCTTCTCTTAAAAATGAAAACTCTTCTTCCTCTCATTTGCGCTGCTACTCTCTATCTTCATCATCTCCATCTTGCTCTCTCTGTTAACTCTCTCATCATCTCCATCTTGCTCTCTCTATTAACTCTCTTGCCATCTCCATCTTGCTCTCATCTGTGCCACTACTCTCTCTCCATCTGGGAATCTCAAGAGAGAGATGGGCACACTCTTGCTGCGAGAAAACCCTATTTCGGACTCCCAATTGCCTGCCCAATTTGCTTCACTATTTCATCTATCTCAAGTTAGCTCATTTTCCTTTTCACTTGGATTGTAATTCTACTTATCTTGATTCAGGTATGTTTTAACAATATCAATCTTTCCTTTTATTTATTTACTTTTTTGGTGTTTTGGGTTCTTTTCAATTTATTTTTTTTGAGAGCCATCTTTAATTCGCTTATGTTTAGCTTTAATGTGTTCATAAACATTTTATGTTTACTTTATGCATTCCATTTCCTTGTCTAAATAATTGCCTTTGTTGCTTCATTTTTTTTCATGTTTCCCTATCACTTATTTGCAAGAGATGTCACTAGTTGTCTAACAAACATTAACGGATTTAGTTGGTATATTGTTCAATTGTTCTTAGGACATGCTAATCTACTTTAAGTACTTGAATGAATAGATTTGTAAAAATTTCAAGGGATATTTAACTAAATTCTTTAATTTACCCAAATGTACTCGTGTCAAATATAGATACTTGGAGGCACAACTTTGATGCCTCAAATTAGCGTAAAATCTAAGGTCCATTTAAATAGCTAGTCATCATCTATCCAAATAGATCTAATGGAATTTTGAAAACAAACAATTCTGGTGCTAGTCATTTGCCCATTGCTTTCAAATAAAAAACCTAAAGAAAGAAAACAAAAAAAAAACTATCTTATAAGTTAAAAATCAATTTGGTTAATTAAGACTATCATTATTATTATTTATTAGTGCCTTTGTTGATGATGGCTCTACTACATGCATAGGCTGAGAAGGAAAAATGTTCAAAGTTTGTTAATTAACTATATTATAAGTTTTTTTTTTCTTTCTCTAGATTTTCTTTAGGTTGTTGGCTGAGACTTAGTTTTAAGGTTGTTTACTAAGATCATTTATGTTCTTCAAATGCATGACAAATTATTAATAGATTATTGTTAGCAATTTTTATAGTTATATATTTTGTCATTTTTTTATTTTAATTAAAATTTAAAATTTCAATTAATCTTATAATTTGATAAAAGATAGTTCTAATATCACTGACTTAAATTTTTTTTCCTCGATATTCCTCAGATTGAGAATATAATCCAATCCTTGGATAAGATTTTTCTTCTTTGATTCAAAATAATTTAATGTTTTCTTTATTTTTTTAATTTAAATAATTACAAGTATAATTATTAATTTAATCAATAAATTTATTTAATTATTTAAAAAAGTAATCTTAAAAATAAGTGTTTAAGATTGTAGAATTTTCATTCCAAAGTGTATTAAACAGTTGCTAGACTTGGTGTTTAATATCAAAAAGCTTGTATTTGGCATATTGGTTTCTGCTTTTCTATACAGGTACATACATGGGTCTCAATTTTTCTGCTTCTTTTTAAAGCTTCGTTTTGCATTTATCATTGGTTTCAATGGCTTGATCTATATATTAACTTACACCCATATGGGCTTTTTCTTTTTTTCTTTGATTAGTTCTTTTTTCCCTATAATTTACTCTTCATCTCTTGTTAGTGAGTTAATTTATATCCTTCTTCTTCTCTTGATTGCGTGTTTTTAATTGTTGTTTTTTCAGAGATTTAAAGGGGACATAAATTTTGTGTGCTAATCTAAAGTTCAATTTTTTTGTTTAATTTCTCTTGTGGGGGTAGTTTTGACTATTTTCATTCGAAAGGCTTAAATGGGAATCTAAGTTTTGTTTTTATTTTTTTTTAGATAATATCCATTTTGTTCCTCTCGTTTTTGGTGTTTTGTTGCATTGTGTGGTGTATGTCGTGTGGGGTCTATTTTTCAATTTTTGTTTTTATCAAGTTTGTTTCTTTATTCACTATATATATTAACATCATTTTTTTTAATGATAATACTACTAATAAGATTTATCATAATGCTAACATTGTTTGAAGAGCAACTATTAATGATTTATGATGACTTACATTTTTTTTATTTAGGGTTCTATGAATTAATTTTGATTATAATAAACATTTAGATAATATATTAGATAACTTATAGTTAATGTAGTTTGTAATATATTACATAAATATGAGTTCAAATCGTGAATGGATGTATAAGAGATTAGCGGACGAATTATTGAATCGACAAATCATTATAGGCATGGATGAATTTGTTGAATTTCCTTTGAGTTATCGTGAGAGAAGAGATGGTGATAGAATATGGTGTCCATCTAATAAGAAGAAGTGTAGGAATCAAAATTTTGCTGATGTACATACCGTAAGATACCATCTATACCAATATTGTTTTGTGCAACATTATTATGTCTGGTACTTTCATGGAGAATCTCAGAATTTGACAAGTATGGATGGAAGTATTTTGTGTCCTTCATATGAAGCTGAATTATCAAATGTAGTAGAGTAGATGGTCTTTGATGCTGCTGGTCCTAAATTTGACCCTAATGTTTTTGCGAAGAACCCTAATACCGAAGAGCAAAAATTTTATGACATGTTGAACTCTGCTAATTAAGAATTGTGGTCTGGATGTGAAATGCATTTCCAATTGTCAGTTGTAGCTTGGTTGCTAAATATCAAGTCTGAAAATCACTTGTCTGAAAGCTAATATGATGAAATTTGTCAATTAATTAAAGAATTATTGCCAAGGAGAATATGATGACTGATTGTATAGGCTTGCCTGTTGAGAAAATTCATCACCTTTAAACTATTTTTAAATGTCAATTTTCTTCTATTCTTTTACTAATTATACCATTAATATCATGATATGTGTGTTGTACCTTTCATAGAATATTTCTCAATTAATTGCAAGCCTATGAACCACACTTGAATGATGTAGAAGTGGATAAAAGGCTCGAACATGACTTTCCATCTTATTTTATGATATTTGTAGGTTCCAATACATTATAGTTTGCTTTTATTCAATGATTTAATTTCATTGAAATTCCTTATGGCTAACAAAGTTATACCAAATAGGCATGCAACAATGTTGAAAATTAATTCATCAAATCTTTAGTAGAAAGCCTATTTAGAATTGCATATTGTTATAGAGGATATTATCTCAATGGGTTTGGGTTTCATACAGAAGTATATGGTTCATCCCATGCATAATGTAATAGTGGTGTTTACATTAAAGGTAGTAATTACACATTGGATGACATGGACTATTATGGTCACTTAATAGAGGTGGTTAAGTTGGAGTATCCTAGTTGGCCAATTAAGAAAATGATGTTGTTTAAGTGTGAATTGTTTGACATTAGAGAAAATATAGGAATTATGATTCACAAACATTATAAAAGCTACATAAGGAGATACGTAAAAAGTGATGAAGAACCATTATTTTGGCGATGCAAGCATCTCATGCATATTATGCAGATTATCCAAACTTAAAGCGTAACAGTCAAGCATACTAGGCTATTTGCAAAATAAAAGCTAGGGGGATTATTGAAATGC
Organism: Garcia nutans; assembly: GCA_947685225.1. NCBI lineage: Eukaryota > Viridiplantae > Streptophyta > Magnoliopsida > Malpighiales > Euphorbiaceae > Garcia > Garcia nutans. The sequence goes on along the minus strand of CANTUV010000034.1, from coordinate 30,267,104 downwards.
CTGCTGAGTGGATAGAGACAAATATGGAGCCATTCCAGGAGGAAGAAATAAAGGCTTAACCATTTGAAACCATATCAAAAAATGAAACCATTAATGTTACTGAACTAAGTGGTGAATTAATTGAGATTCAGGATAATGATATTGAGTCGGAAGAAGAAGAAGAAGAAGAAGAAGAAGAAGAAGAAGAAAACGATGATGAAGATGATATATATGTTGGAGGTTAAAATAATTACTTTACAAATTATTCACTTTCTAAATAATTTCTTGATAATGATATTTTTTAGTATTTTGTATGTAGATATAGCTGGTCAAGGATCTCATCCGAGTAATGTAGGAGGCAAAGGGGCATTAGGAGGTAAGGGTCTACCTTCGACACCACAACCACTACCCCTATAGAGGAGTCTTCCATTGATGGAGTATCTTCATCAGCTATTCCAGCTGATGGTTTACTTGCTACACCTCTTCCACAACCTACATGTGCTAATGATGGGAAGACTTAGATTATCATATACGGAGGAGGAAATTAAGTACAAAAAAGTATTTTTCCTCTTTTATTTTTCACCTTCATCTTTGGTTTAATTGAGCATTTTTATGTTATTTTAGGGTTCTATGGCTTTCTATGCATTCACGTCCAAGACATTGACTTTTAGAAAGAGACTTCACATAGAAAGTCAAGATTGGACATGGTGCCTCAGAGCACCAAAGACTTCTATTGGGAGGAGTTTAAGGTAAGAACAATAAAGACTCCTATTTATTTATTTATTTATACTATTGAGAGGAGCATCAAAGACCTTTATTTATTTATTTGCTTGCACAAAAATTTGTTTCACAATATTGTTAACATGTATGTGCATAAATATTACTGTTGGGACTTAGAAATTGAATCTCAAGTGAAGGAAGAATGGGAGAGTTTGATAAGAAAAAATTATTTGATTTATTTATCTTGGTGGATGACTTTGGTGAGGGGCACTGATCGAGTGCCTAAGGGAGTACGCTCAGAAATTTGGGAAGCTTGGCTTTCTCATTTTAGTTCTCTAAAATTTATAACAAAATCACAACAAGCCTCTCAAAACAAGATGAGTGAGACTAGAGGTGACTGTTAAGGCTCATCATGACATATTGGTGGATCCATTTCTCATATAAAACATGCATGGCGACTGGCGTACTTATTCCAATTATTTAATATGTCAAAAATTTATATTTTGATAATAAGTTTTATGTTTAGTTTAACACTTTATTTAAAATTTTAGGAGGAAAAATTACAACATCCTCCTCTTCCACATGAAATTCTAAAGCAAACTCATGCATAAGTCAGATAAACAATTTGTGGATCAGAGATCCAAGACAATATATGTAAGTTATTAAATTTTATTCAATGCAATTCTTATGTGTTTGTGTTGTTGAGTGTTGTAGACTTAGAAAATATATACCGATGCTTGATTGTGATTTTTTAATTCTCAATTGCTTGCATTATTAAGTGTTGTTAGATATGAATGTTTGGAATATAGTTTGTTTTATTTGCAGGGATTTTATGTAGGTCTTACAATGAGATCTGGAAAGCTTCGACTACGTTGAAATGCTATCAATTTTTTTATTTAATTAACAAATGCAATTTACATAAGTCATTATTAACTTTTATCCATTTATATTTTAGAGATATTTATAAGATTGTGTTAAATTATAAATTTTATGTTATAGGACTGTATCTCTGCTAGGCTCCAAACTCAATCTGCACCAACGGTGGAAATGATAGTCATTAATTTGTGGATGCAACTAAAATTTATATAGATGAGGTTAGTGGTGTCAAAAAGTAGCATGTGTATGATCTTGGTTCTGTTGCTTCTTATTACCAAGGATCAAATTTCTGCCTCTACTTTAATCACTTCATAGCCTTCACAATTTATATCATAGCAGAGAGAGATGATTTTAAAGAGGCCATGATGAGGAAAATGGAGCAAATGAGAGAAGAAATCAAGTAGGAAGTGAGACATGAGATGTATCAACTCAAACAATTATTGAAGAATCATTTTGATAGAGTTCAGAGTCGTTTACATGATTCGCTTTCTAGACATTTTTACAACTAGTGTGCCTCCAGAAAATGATCCGTTTGACATGTGAGGTTATGTTTCTTTATTTGTATTATTAATATTTTCATTTCTGAATTTTTTTTTGTAGTACGTATATGTTTGACTATATTGATATTTTCACTTTTATATTTTATTCGTACTACATATTTGTTTGAAATACAAATATTTTTAGTTTTATATTTTATTTTCATTATTCATATACATTGATTTTATATGCAATTTTGAAATATTTCTACTTATTTAAATATACAGTTCAATTGAATCAAACAAATTTAATAATTTAATAAAATAAAAAATAAAAGTTAGAATTTTGCAACGAATTTGCAATAGAATATCCGGTGCAAACATTTTTAAGAAAGTTAGCATTTTGCAATGGTTTTTTTCCATTGTGAACTTTGCAATGGATATTTTCATTGCAAAAATGTTACAATTTATATCAAATTTATCATGAAATGTGCAATAGAATTTGCAGCAAAAAAGTTTTGTTGCTACAATTTGCAACTAAATATTTCGTTGCAAATATTGTGCATTCTGTTGTAAATTTTGTTGCACAATATTTGCAAGGGAACATATTTTATTGCAATCCGATTGGCGATGCCACTTTTGGTCAAGAACTATTGTCATTGCAAATCCGTTCCAAAAAGTAATTTGCAACGGATTTTTCTTATTTTTTCAATGGATTTGTCCATTGCAAATATAAATTTTTTTGTAGTGAAAATATATAGACAAGAGCTAAAAACTTGAGTGTAGTGCCAATGTTTTCTTCCACCTTATTGCATTTGGGTCAAGATCTTAGGAAGGACTTGACATGGCTTTCTGAGGGGTTGTCTTCAAGCATAAAGGTTTAGGGTTTCTAGTCCTTACACTAGATGTTCACATTAGTTTGGTATCGAATTTTAAACTCTAAATCAAGTTCTAATCTATAATATTTTATTCTTATTTTTTATCAATTTTTTGTTGGTTATTTGTTTCTTTTGTTTCCTTGTTCTTTGATCTATCTTCCCTTTGTAGAGTTTTGTTGTTTGCCCTATCATCCTTTGTTTGTGTTAATCAAATCATAAAATCATCTCTTGTTGTTTCCTTTTTTTTTTTTGTGTTATCTTTGATTTTGATCCATTTAAATCAAATCTAGTCAAATTAAGTGTGTTTATCTTTACTAGAATTATAAATTTATTGGTCTTTTCTTTTAGTCAACATAAAAAGATAAAAAAAAAAGTGTTCTTAGTTATCCTTTGTTGCTCTTATTTGTTATCTAGATTTGCCATCACTAGATATAAATCTATCTATATAATTGTGTTAAATCTTGTTTATGCCTATTAAATTGTGTTCCTAGTATCTTGTTTCTGCATAAAAGTATCAAAAAATTGAAAAATTCCAAATAGAAATTCTTAATTTTTATCAATTTAACCTTTGAAATTCCTAAAGTTGCTATAATTAGTAGTCGCTTTTCTTTTCTCATGGTTGCTATTCCTTGTCCCACCAAATCCCGCGATCACTACACTAGCCAAGATCTTTAATGTTTCTCAGAATCTTTTTCCTCCAAATTACCTCATGGTTGCATTTCTTCTATCCCCATCATGAATGACCTTATGGGATGCGAACCTAGTTATCTCGCAGTTGCTTTTTCCATTGCTATGGTCATGAATTATCTCATGAACCGCAAACTCCACCACAATCTTTACTATCAAATTTTAGAACCTTTTTCACCCAACCTCCTCACGGTCACTCCTCTTGTGTCACGGTCATTATATTCCTCATAGTCACCATCCTCACTGTAATCTTTAATTGAAATTTTGAAATTTTACCCCTAAACTATCTTACGGTCGTTATATTATTATCCTGATTGCTGAAGTGCCCTCGCGGACGTGATCCTTCTCGTGATCTCTATTCTAAATTTTGATTTCTCCAAGAAAAGAAAAGTAAAGTATGAAAAATAAAAGTGAAAGATTCAAATAAGCCTTGAAATATTATCATTATCTCGAGTCAACCCTTAATAGTTTTTATGAATTAAATATGCCTTTTTTTTTTATAAAAAATGAGTCATTTGGACCCTTACTATTAGGAAAAGTTAACTTGTCATTAAAAATACTAAGGTGGTATTGTAAGATCCACTTATTTATTTTATACTTTTAAAAATAATTAAAAATAATTAAAATTATTTTTTAAAAAATAATTAAAATTATTTTTTAAAAAATAATTATATTTTTATATATTATAAAAATATGCATATTATAATCTACATTGTATTTTAAAAAAAATCAAAATTACAAATATTAGTTTTTTTTTATTGAAATATGAATTTCTATATGATAAAAAATTATTTTTTTCACAATTTTTTATTCAGAATTTTATATTTGTTAATTTTTTTTTATAAATTGTTAAACTTTGATAAGTAGAATATGATTATTTTTTTTCCAATCGCAAAATAATTTTTTTTATTTCTAAATACTTTTAAATTTAATAAAAATAAACTTTTTTCTTATTTGAAAGTTTTTAATGTATATTAATTTTTAATATATATTATTTTTATTTTATTTTATTTTTAATTTAATATTTTTAAAATATATATTTTTAATATTTTTAATTATTTAAATTTTCTTATTTTGATTATGTAAAAATATTTTTTTAATAATTTTAATAATTTTAAAAAATATAAATTGAGTAAATGGGTTCCACAATGGAACTGCAAATATTTTTTAATGGCAATGGTCTAAATAACTCTTTTTTTTTTTTTTTTACAAAAAGAGCATATTTGGTCTAAAAAATATTAAGAGTTGAGTCGAGATAATAGTAATATTTAGGAATTAATTTGAAACTTTGGCCATAAAAATAAAGAAGAAAATATAAGGAAAACATTGTAAAAAAGGAGGAAAGAAATTCAAAACTTGGAGTTTTTGTTCCAATTTTGTTTGACCTTTCTCTAGTATCTTGGTTGTTACCCATTCTTTTGTTTTTGGCAAGTGGGTATATCACTGATTCTATATAACTAATATTGGCAAGAGTGTGAGTAGTAAAAGGCTAAGTGTGAGCTTATTTAGAAAAAATCTAAAGAACTGAGTGTAAACACGAGTGAACTTGAGTGACATCTCATTTGAGTGAAACACATAAGGGAATGAAGTGAGGATTATATTTCTTGTTTTACTAATCTTTATTTGTAGCTCAAATTCTTTTCTATAAAGATGAGTGGACAAACTAGAAACACCCAATGAGACATTGAATGATTACAAGCCATATCTAATATACTACTTTGAGAGCCCAACCCAAGCGCCTTAGCATAGCCTGCAAAGGATGCAAGCCGAAATGCTGAAAACTTGAAATAAGTCTCAGACAAAAATGCTAAGGTCACTCTACCATTGTAGGCTATGCTTAGTTCAAGTAAAAATGGTTTAAATTAGAAAATAACTTTGAGCCACCACTTAAATTTATTTTGAAGAGGGGAAAAATTAAGAAAACCCAAAAAATTAACTCCAATCATATTCCAATGATAGAAAATCACTAGCCTCAAACCAAAGAATGGATTCGGGAGCTAGGTTTAGGCTTATTTTAAGTAAAAGAAGTTTGGTTTTTAATTAAATAAGAACTCACAAAATTAATTTCATGAAAATGATAATTATATTATGAATGACATTTATATTAGTGAACAATTATAAACATCCATAGGCAAGTAGTAAAGTTAAGTGTAAAAATTAAATTTAAATTTAAATTTCAAAACCCAAAATAAGGAAATCCTAACTCTAGCTTTATGGATTCTAGGTTGAGCACATATTCCTCAAAAAGACAATTTAATCAAACAAATAAATAAAGCTCATAAATGAAATTTTTTTTTTTTTACAAAAGTGGACTTGATACTTGGATTAAAACTCCAAGTAGGCTTGAATATTCCATTTGAATGAGAATCAAAGCCCATGCAGTTCTAACCATCTTAAGATGGTTGGTTTTAAACTCAAAATTGAGAGAGAGAGAGAGAGGTGGGGGGTGGGGGGGGGGGGGGGGTGGGTTGTTAACCTAAACTAGATGAACCTAAGTCTACATTGATTTTAGGTTTTAACTTAATAAAACCTAAGTCTACATTGATTTTAGGTTTTAACTTAATAAAACCTAAGTCTCTGTGAAAATTAGGTTTAACATGATAAACCTAAGTCTAAGATTAATTTTAACATGGTAAAATCAAAGTTTATATGAAAATTATATTTAACTTGATAAACCTAAGTCTAAAATTGATTTTAACTTGATAAAACCGAAGTTCATATGAAAATTATGTTTAACTTGATAAACCTAAGTCTAAGATTAATTTTAACTTGATAAAATTCAAGTTCATGTGAAAATTATGTTTAACTTGATAAACCCAAATCTAAGATTGATTGTAACTAGATAAAATCAAAGTTCATGTGAAAATTATGTTTAATTTAATAAACCCAAGTCTAAGATTGATTTTAACTTGATAAAATCAAAGTTTTTGTGAAAATTAGGTTTAATTTGATAAACCTAGGTCTAAAATTAATTTTAACTTGATAAAATCAAAGTTCATGTAAAAATTAGGTTTAACCTGATTAACCTAGGTCTAAGATTGATTTTAAATAAAATTTATGTGAATACTCGGCTTAACTTGGTAAATCTAAGTCTAAGTTGATTTTAACTTGAGAAAACCCAAATTTATATGGAAATTAGGTTCAAAATTTTTTTTAAGTCTAAAACTCAAAGGATAGGTCCAAGTCTATGGTTTAAGTCTTAATTAGGTTGATTTTAGTTCCAAAGGATGGGACCAAGATCTAAAATTAAATTCAATCTCAAGTGGATTTCAAGTTTAGAATTTTACCTTTTTTTGGCAACTTTGGTGGTGGAGGCTTGAGCACGTGTCTGGAATAAAGTTCTATGTTGATTTAGGATTCCTTAGTTGCTAAGGAAGCAATTGACTCAGGTTTGCTTAAAGAAAACAAAGAATGAGTTGACTAGCATCCAAACTTGTTAAGAAAAGAAGTTTTAGGCGATTCTTACTAAGGAAGAAAAAACCTTTTAATTTATAAAAGAAAAGTGGGAAGAAGAAAGAACCAACTAGCAATTAGGCTGCTTGGTTGGTTGGTGTGTGGAAAAGTGAGGCTTAGTAGCGTATTTATAAAGTTTTAGAGGGTTAAAATCTAAAAAAAATTAGATTAGGGTGTCACGATAGAAAATCAGGCCACCACAGTAGATTTCTTGCTCTCTGCAACAACACCCTCCATGGGCCCAATTCTCGCTCAACAAACTTCTGGAGGCCCATTTTCTCTTATTTGGCATTTGTTTTAGGTGATTCAAGTTGTGTCGTGACTGTAACAGACTGTGTTTTAATATAGTAGTGAAAAAATTAAGGGTTCACATCTATAAGCTATAGATAGAAGATAGTAGAAAATAGTTGATAAGTTGGGGAGATTGAAAGTCTTGATGGCTAAGGGACAACAAAACAATGCCTCTCATAAGCAAGCTAGGATGGTACATAGGAAAGCATGAGAAGAAATTATTCGGAGCGTAGACAGCCTTTTGGAGATAATGAAGAAGACTTAGAGGTAAGGCATAGATGTATAGAACATAACCATGATGGTAGTGTTGATATGAAGTTGAAGATTTTTTCCTTCCATGGTAAGTGGATCCTAAAGCCTACCTAGATTGGCAAAATAAGATTGAATTAGTATTTGATCACCATAAATACACAAAGTCTAAGAAGGTAAAGCTTGTCTTAGCTACATTTAAAGACTACGTAATCACTTTATGAGATAGCGCCATGGTCCATCGCGAATTCGCCATGGCTCATGGTAATTAGCCATGACCTTGGTTTTATATTTTTGCATTTTGTTAACATTATTTTTAACCAATTAATAGATTAGTGAGCTAGCTAAATAATTAATTAATTAACACTAATTAATAACTCTATTAATATCGAGATTGGACTTTTTTCTAGTTTCAAAATAATGGGTCTACAGCAACATGTACTATGAATGTGGCCATATATATCACTTAGACACATCCATATATAACATATGTATGTTCAACACGGCCATGTTTGCCCAAGACACTGTAATGTTTCATTTTATATAGATCTCATATAAAACACAAATATTAAACATGGCCATATGTTTTATGGACATAACTGTGTATATCACTTAAACACATTAATTAATTATGATTATGTGTATTGTAATGTTTGAAATTTTTAATCAATGATTTTATAAAATATATGGATAATGAACTGTGTATAATGTTAAGAGTGATCTGGGTATTTGAAATCGATGGAAAAATAGGGTTGGTTAAGGCTTAAACAGTTGAAAGTTAAATCCGGATATGGATTTAATTGATATTTTTGAAAAAGAATCTTTAAGCGGTAAAATTTTATAGAAATGCTCTTATGACTCTAGAATTAGATTTTTTTTTCCTAAAATTGGGATAAGAGATATGGAAAATAGAGTTTTAAATTAATTAAATAAATTAGTTTTACTGAAATAAAAGTCAGATTTAGAAATAATTTAAGAAAGTAGGAGTGTCAAAGTTTGGGTGTGAGCACCACATCTTACAAAATTCTAAATAATATATATATAAGTGTGTAGAATTTTCTTTCTTCATCCTTCATCAAACCCAAATTCATCCTCTTCACCATAACCAAATTTCCTTTCTTCTTTTTTATTCCATCACCATACCTAGAAATTAAAGGAACTTTACATACAACTCACTATTTTTAGGAGAATTTATTAGATTAGGAGGGAAATACTAAAATCATCATCAAATAATCAAAGGAAAATGGAGGAAGAGAGAGAAAGAGCTACTTAGTAAAAAGGTTTGTGCTTGTATATTGATAATTTGTTATTCATGTGTTTTTTATTTTTTATTTTCATGAATTATTTAAGTCATTTGAACTACTCTAATTGAATTTTTGTGATGCAAATTAACTAATTGAATTTATTAAGAAGGAAATTTGAATATGGAACTAAGGGAAGAGAAAATTGATTTAAGTTCATTTTTGAATATTTTGAGTGTGTATGTACAGTTTTTAGCTTAAAACTATATTTAAAAACAACTTTTGATTACAAGAATCAATTTAGGATTATGACAGGTTTAGGGTTTAGAAGTGGTATAGAACTAATTAGTGAAGAAATTGATTAGAAATTTATAAGTGGGTGAAATTAAGTGTATTTGTGTAGTTGTTAACCTAAAATTTTGCTTAAAGTAATTTTTGATCCATAAAAGAGTTAATTTACGGTTTTGGCAAATTTAGGGTTTAGACATAGTTATGGAACTACTTCTTGAAAAAAATTATTTTGAGTTCATAATTGATTATATTTATGTAGTTTTTAAATAAAAACTAAGTTTAAAGAAATTTTTGAACTTTCAAAGTATTGAATTTAGGGTTATGGAAGGTTAGGGTTTTGAGAAAGTTTAAAATTTTGAAATTGCTTGAACCATACTGATATTAAACCTAGCTTCCGGATTAAATGGCTAGTCCAAAGGTGGAGGTGCCTACTGTTTCTAGATGCTTTGTGTTACTACTATTACTGGACACTTTGTGTCACTATTGTTATTGGATACTTTATTTCACTACTGTTACTGGGTACTTTGTTTCACTACTGATACTGGAAAATTTGACATTACTGGGCCATTGGCCATACTGACTGATATATTACTGGGCATTTACTTGCCATTATTGTACCCGCTATCCGAACTTGGGATTTAAAATTTAGCTTATGAGGTCAAAGTAAATGAAATTTACTAAGATAAGAAAATTGTATAAAGTAATTAATCATTATAAATTATATTGAACATTGAATTCATTAATGCTAAAATAAGTTAATTTGCATTTAAAATTATGTATATGTCTTATTAATATTTTGAAGTGGTGAATCTATTTTTCTATATTTATGTTAGTTCAGTAATTATTTTTCTTATGTTATAATTTTTGGCAAATTATGAATATATAAGCACCGCTAAGCAATAGCTTAACGTGTTAGATTTATTTCTAACTCACAGATCATACAGGTAGGATAAATCCAGCAGAGTGAGCTTTAAAATTTTAAGATCAACTGCAAATTAAAAGATGTTAAATGAAGGATTTTGCATTATGTATCTATTTTGTTCACATAGCAATGTTGTAATCTTAAAGACAGCTGTATAATTATGGTTAATCTAGAGATGTGTATACCTTGTATAAATAGTTTGGTTTATAACTTTATAGTAAATTATATTAGTTATGGAAAAGTGTTTCATGTGCAAGCAAGTTGAAAAAAATATATAGATATTTGACCTAAATTATGAATGATTGTTGGTGAGTTGATGAGATTGAAGTTGAGACTGAATGTGAGAATATTATAAGTGTTTTCTTCTGCAGGTTTTATTTGATTGGAGAAGATGTTGGCACTCAAATTTTAGAGGAGACTCTACCGAAATTTTTATTGACATTAGTTTTAGTGTTTATTAAAAATAGATAATGAAAGGTATCTATGCATTGTGTGACATCTCTTATTAGTTCTTAATAGGATTGTCAAGGGTTTTTAGATGTATTATGGATATAACCATGTATATCACTATAAAAGGAAAATATTGTTTAAATAAAATCGTACTTCAAGTAGAACAAATCCTACTGAACTCATTCAAAAAATAAATAACAAACTTCTAAATAATATATAGAAAATGAAAAAATTTCATAAAACAATTATGTTAAAAATAAAAAAAATTAATTTTTTATAGAATACATATTATTTAAGATATCAAACACATTGTTTCTGCATTTACAATAAAAAAAAAGAAAAATTAAAACTTAATAATGTTGTAAAAATTCATATGTTTCTTTAAAATAATAGCTGAAAATAAGAATTTATTGTTTGCAAGTGTAATAACAATAGTTAAGAAGCAAGACAGAGAGTAAGAGAGTGGAGAACAACAATAAATTTAGAATTTAAACGAAGAAAAAAGTGAGCAAGAGAATGAAAAAGAACAAAAATGAGAATGAGAAAGAGAAAAAGAAAAAGAAAGAGAACAGTAGGGACTATTCAGTTGTGAAAAATATTTTCTATTTTCATTTTCTAATTTTGCTTTATGTTTTCTAATTTTTCAAATTTTCATTCTCTAACTCTTTTCTAAAAAAATATTAAAAAAGAGTCTATAAAAATTAGAGTGAGAAAAAAACTCTTATCTTTTTTAATAACGTGTTTTCTATTTAGAATATAACTAAAAATAGTTTTTAAAATTCAAATACTAACTAATAAATATAGAAAATTATAACCACTAATGTGTAGCTTGGCAGCCAGAAATATGTATTTCTTTCACCTAGGTCTCAGGTTAGAGTCTCAAAATATTTTTTTTAGTAGCCAGAAACATGCTTTAACCAATGTGTAGCTTGGTAGCCAAAAACATACAAACTAGGGTTAAACCTAATAAACTTAGGTTTTGGGTTAAAATAATTTGGATTAAATCATGTTAAGGTATTATACCAAATTAAAATCAGTATTGTTCTTCATTGGATGAATTTTCTAATCAATTAAAATAATAACTTTGATAACCATTGCCTAACATTAAAGAATAGAAGCAATACTGTAAGTCCAAGTAAATTAAATTATCAAACCTACAGTCTTAATGTGGCCAAATTAAGTCTGTTCAGCAAAGCTTATCATTCGATTGATAAGTCTAGATCCCAGTAATTCTTGGTCTATCGATGAACAAAAGACCAAGCTACTGCCTCCTTTTTTTCGCTTCTGTATGAATTGTCTCTATTGTTATTTCTGTTTAATTGTTGCTTTCATTCTTAAAAAATGTTATTGTCATCCCCTCTCTATTTTTTTATTTATAGGCAAAATTAGGGATTAATGATGTTCACTCTTGCTAAACCTATAAGGAGACTGCCTTAAAAATCATTTAGGATACTGAATTAAGCCGAAATTAAGAGCCATGTCGAATTGGATGTCCCAATTCGATATGACCAAGCCTCATATTGAATTTATTCATGTTCAATTCGATATGAGGTGGCTCATATCTAATTTATTCAAGTCCAATTCATTATGAGCCATGCTCATAACGAGTTGGCCATGAAAATGGCCAATCATCTATCATTTTGGGTCGATTTAGCTTTTAAATCAAACCAGACTTAATTCAACTTTTTAATTAGAACAAAGATCATACTGGGCCAAAATTAAGGATCTACACTATTCATGCTACAGATCTATTCAATATTAAAAGTAATATTCACTGTTCGTGCTATACTAAGCTTTATTGTTCATAAAAATAGAATTTTTAGAAAGGAGGTCTGGGTGGAGTTGCTTTTGCAGGTCTTTGGAATCTTTTGCTTTCATTTTTTGCTTTTGCTTTTGCAAATGTTTCTCATCTTTTATTTTATTGTGCAATTATTACTGGTGTAGTTCATAATGTTGTCCCGTACTTATTAAGTTATCTCCGATCAGAAAAAAATTATTGAGTTCTCTCATTGATAATTATAAGGGCATTTTAAGTTTCCACTAGCACTGATAAAGATTTAATTTACAGTAATCCTCTACAAGTTCTTTTTTTATCAATTAATCCTCTGTAAGTTCATTATTATTATTAGATTACTTCTTTATGTCTTTTCTTCTGCTCATATGATACAATAGTTGTCTTTTATAATTGATATTTGGCTTTCTTTGCATACTGCAAATTTTGGATATTAATACTTTGTTAGGTAAGTTTTCTTTTTTCCCCTGTAATTAAGTTCCATTATTCACTTTCTTTTGAGGTTAATAAACCTGCCTTAATTTCCTTGATTTTGTGTATATAATGTAACTTATAGCTTTAAAATGGAACTTTGAAATGTAGAATACGTAAACTGAGTTTGAAATTGCTCTCAATAAACCCCTCAATTTATGTAAGTTTGAACTTTTCCATGAGCTTTCTTCTTGGCTGAGCAGAGGTGAGCTGATGATAGACTCATATAAAAGAAAATCAGTTAATTTGCTCATTTTTATACTACTAATTTAATTAAAAAATATTATATGAATAATGATTGATAAGATTATATAAAAAATAAATATTATATAGATAGATAATTTGAAATTAGAAAATAAAATACTGTATATTTCAAAAACTTTTGAAATTACAAGGTGTATGTGTCACTTAAGTACATAATAATAATTATGTTTAATTCAAATTTTGCACACTAGCTACTTGAGCGGTAATAAATAAATTTTGGTTGCTTGAATTATGTATCCAATAGTTAAATAATTATTATATAATTAATTATTATATATTTTGTATTATTTCAAATATATATACAAGTAAAAGATAATACATATAATGCCATTTTATTATTTATCAAGTGACTCATATATAATAAACTTGGTTCACATATATCTTGGTTTTGATGAACTTGAACTGCTTTGGGTTTTGGACCCAATGACTTGATTTGGGTTCTCAACCCGAAAGTGGATTTGGGTGCTCGACCCGAGACTGGATTTGAGTTTTCTATCTGATATTGAATTTAGGTTCTCAACTTGAGACTGGATTTGGGTTCTCGACCCTTTGCTAGATTTTAGGTTCTCGACCCGAGACTGAATTTGGGCTCTCGACCATAGACTTGATTTGGATTCTCGATCCTAGATTTGATTGGGTTCTCGACTCGAGACTGGATTTAGGTTCTTGACCCGAGGCTAGATTTGAATTCTCGACCTAAGACTGAATTTGGGTTCTCGATATGATGCTGGATTTAGGTTCTCAACCCAAGATTGGATTTAATTTAGGTACTTAACTCGTGAATTAAGCTCTTCTAACTTGATCGTCATTTTTTGTCATTTGAGAAATTTGGCTTTCTGCTAGCCACTTGGTTCTATTATTCAATGGATTGACTTCAACTCTTCTAGCTGAACTGACCTTTTGTTATTTGAGAGTTTTGGCTTTCTTCTAAGCTGTTATTCCATTCTTCAATGGATTATGTTGACCTTCTATCATTTGAGAGTTTTGGCTTTCTTCTAGCCGGTTGTTTCATTCTTTAATGGATTGTGGGTCTTCACCCTTTAAAATGGATCTTCATCTTTAGACATCGGGTCTTCACCCTTCAAAAATGGATCTTCATCCTTGGACATTGGGTCTCCTTCAAAATGGATCTTCATCCTTGGACATTGGGTCTGTTTTGATCATTTGTGTATTTATTTTTAATGTAAGTTTATTGGCTTTTATTGATTTTTCTTTTAATTTGTGTTTAAAGTTTGTTTGAAGAAATTGATCTAGGTTGAAGAACAAAACAATGGAGTTTTAATTCAATTTGATGGATTTTTAAGGTGGAAAAACATGAGACACGGCCAAGACACTTCATGGGTTGGTCGTGTCCCTCATCCAAGGAAAGAGGCAGGAAATTTTGGCAGAGACAAACACACTCAAGAGACATGGCTAAGCCACTGGCCGTGTCATATGCAATGGCCAAGGCCTTGGCCATGTCTCACCAAAAGAACAAAATAAAGACAAACCAAAGAAATCACAGGCAGAAGTGAACACACCCAAGAGACACTGCCAAGCCATTGGTCATGTCACATGGCATGGCCAAGGCCTTGGTCGTGTCCCATTTAAAGAGCAAAGCAAGGATAGAGGCAGTGGAGAACACACTCAAGAGACACGACCAAGCCATTGGCCATGTCCCACTTGGAAAAGAAAGAAGAAATTGGGGCAGCTATGGACACGGCCACATGGCTTGGCCGTGTCCATAAGAAAATGAGTGACACGGTCAAGTCACTCATGGCTTGGTCATGTCTTATGAAGATTCTTTCAATCATTTTACATAAAATGGGGGATAAAATGAGGGACAACAAGTGATATCTTTTAAAAAGAAATAATAAAAGAATAAAAAGTTGTCTAATTTATAGGGAAAATATAAAATAATGAAATAAGTGGGAGACAAAGTGAAGTGTGTGAGTTAGCAAGGCATGCTTTGTGTTTTAAGAAATTAAAAAGAAAGGGAAGAGTGAAAGATATATACATGGGAGCATCTTCAAAGAAGGGAGGATCTAGTTCCTTAGTTCATCTTCTTTTTCTTGGTCTTGAGAGAGACCATGAACATCACCTTCATCTTCATCTTCCATTTTTTCCATAAATAAGATTCTTAATATTTTTGGGGATAAAATTGGGTGAGCAAGCTCTTATGAAGGTTAGGGTTTGAAGAAATATTGATTGAGGAGTTGGGGGATTGAGAGAGTGATTATTCCATCTTTCAAGAGGAGAGACATTGATTAAAGAAGGCTTGTTAGTTCTTCATCATATTCAAAGCGGAGCTATGAGGAAGACTAGAAGTTTAACTCTTAGCATCTTCAAAGGGGTATTTATATTCTCTCTTTTAATTCATTTCTAGATTGTTATTTTTGTTAAGAATATTAATATTTCAATATACAATTGTGATTTGATGAATATTGAGATGGATATTTGTTTTAAATTGATGATGATGAGCTAAATTACCCATGCCTAGGTTTGTAGTAGATTTGATTTAATGACTTGATTTGATATTTCCATTAATATATCTTGTTATTAGTTGATTGTATTGGATTGAATATTAGGTTGATAGATTAGCTACCTATTGATCTCTAGATATTGAATGAAGGACCGAGAGGTAAAATTTGATATTGAAATTATGCATTCAACTACCCTAAGAATGAATTAGAAATATAAGTTCTAGGGTTTATTAATTTGCAATTTTAAAACAATTGGTTGTTGTTAATTCATGAATGTGAAAACTAATGAATTGGTAATTACTAATTAAACTCAAGGAATAAATTAAAATACAAGGTTATATTGATGGATAATTTGAGAATTAAGCTTGATTAAATTGATCTACAACCCTAGGCACCATTCCTAGAATTGAAATAATCTTGTACAATTACACACATTCCTTTTAATTTTAATTACTTTTCACCACTACTTCAAACATCACACTCTTGCTTTTAAATTTACTTGTCAATCAAACTATTGCAAAACAATTTCTTCCTTTTGAGATGACCTTGGGACGATCACCGTTGCTATAATTATCTCGTATACTTGCGAGTGTCGCTTGTAGTAGTAATTAGTCGAGCGCAACAAGTTTTTGGCACCATTGCCGGGTAAGGCAATTGTTGTTAGCAGTTTGATTTTTTTATTTAAATTGTTTAATTGTTTAAAGTATTTCTTTTTGAATTAATTAGTGTTTATTATAAGGATGAAGTTTTCAAGGCACGAGGGAGTTTATGATGTGAATGCTAATTTTGAAATGGCATAGCAATTAGCAGAAATAACAAGTCAACTTAAGATGCGAAATGCACGAGGAAGAGCACTTATGCCTAGTCAAGAAGTATGTACAGCATGTGGCATTGTAGGACATAGTGCAAACATGTGTTCATTTGATTTTGAGCAATACCAAGAGAGGCAAGAGGAAGAATATGCCTTTGAAAGTTTCCAACCAAGGGGTAGAAATTACCCATATTCCAATCCTTATAATCCAAGTTGGAGAAACTATCCAAATTTTTCTTGGGAAAACCAGCAGCAAACTCCACCTCAACAATTTTTTCAACCTTACCAAAGAAGTTATTACTTTCAAGGATAATTTTCAAATCAAGATCAACTTCAGAAATCCACATTGGAAGAAAATTTGAATGCCTTTATTCAAATTAGCACACAAAATCAAGATCAACTTAAGAAACCCACATTGGAAGATAATTTGAATACTTTCATTCAAATTAGCACACAAAATCAGGATGGGAGCAATAAGAGGTTTGATACTTTGGAAGTATCATTGAAGAAGGTGGAAATTCAAGTTGGGCAACTGGCAAATCAACTCCAAGCACACCAAAAAGTGGAATTTCCTAGCTAATTAGAGCAGGTCAATACAATCACAATTTTGAGGAGTGAACATGTGATATATAACAAATTTTGTGATTCCTTTGATGTAGGTACTAATCAAGAAGAAAATGGCGAGGAGATATAACCCAACATAGAGGAACCAAGTCAATCAAAGGAGGAGGAGAATTTGGAAGCATCAACTTCATCAAAATTGCATGAGCCTCTAAATCCTTATATGCCACCAATTCCATTCCCAAATAGATTGAAGGTTGAGAAGCAAGGTATGCCACTTTCTAAAATCTATGACATGCCCTCCAAAGAAGATAGTGAAGATAATGTAGATTAGCTTGAGATGGCCATGACCTTGGAAGTAGAGCCTGAAATCTCCAATTCAGAATTTGAGGAGTGCAAGTTAATCTTAAATGATGAGGTTATTGAGAGGGGACTTCAGATTGCTAAAGTGGATGAGAACAAGATTCAACTAAACTTGGTTGAACTTATAAAGACCCCAAAACTTTTGAAAAATGATTTGATTGGGGAAAATAGTATGCAACCAATGATTATCTCTTCCACTCTTGGTGGTGAGAAAGAGTAAAAAATGGATATAACCATGTTGCAAACTGAAAAAGTTTTATACCAAGTTCCTATAGCATTGGAGGATCACCCTAAGACAACCTTCACATGTTTCCTTTGGACGCTTGCTCATCAAAGGACGCTATTTAGGTTTTGCTATACACCAGGTACCTTCCAAAGTTGCATGCTATTTATCTTTTCAAACATGGGCAACAATTTCATTAAGGATGGAAGGAGCACTTCATATCTCACATGGGAATGATGAAAATTAGGTTTCATCTGAACTCTGCTCTTTTAATTTATGTATTCTCACATTGGGGACAATGTGAATCTTTAAGTGTGGGGTGCAGTTTGTGTTTTTACTTCTAACTTATTTTAGTTTAAGTTTAGTTAATGTTTTTCTTTGAATAAATGAATTTTGAAAAGTTCAATTCTTATAAGATTGTTGATAGATGACCTTTGAATTTTCAAAGCATGAATTTGAGAATTGATTATAATTGGTACTTATTGTCAATTTTGATGGTTATTCTTGCATCACCTTTAAACTAGTGAGGAAATGAGCCTATTAAGTTAGATATCAACTAATTATTCTTTAATGTGTGTAAATATCTTTGATTGATGAATTGCTAGAACTTGCTTTGACATGCATTTTAAGAGTACATAAAAATTTCAATTAGGCATCAATATGATTAAGGCAATTAAGTGAACCCATTTTGGCTTAAAAAGACCAACCTTATATCCAACCTTAGCTAGGCAATTTTGAGCTTGTTTCATTTTTTCCTTTTCTTTCTTTTTCATAACACCATTAGCTTGAACCTTGTTGTTTTAACTATTATCGTTGCATTAGGTCAAGAGCATTTTAAGAGCATTTATGATTGAGTATTGTGTTAAATAAAGTGTGGGGCTAAATTTAGTGGGCTCAAAATTACAAGTTATTGTCTTTTTTAGTTGCAAACCCTTTCTTTTTTAAAAATAAAAATATATTTATAAAAAAATGAAAAAAAAAGGAGAGAGAGAAAAATAAAAACAATATAAGAAGTTGTTCTTTTTCGTAGGTTTGGAATAAGTTTGGGAATGATCATTGCAAAATTTAATAAGTGAGTTCCCTTGAAAAACTCTTTAATGTCAAGTGGTAGGTGAGAGGAAGGTATTTTGGGATTGTTGGATTATACATATGATCGGTTACTTCATTCTTGAAGTGCTCTTGAACTTAATGAAGAAGCTTACATTTCCTAAATGTCATGCTTTTACCTTAGCCCTAGTACAACCCAATGAAAGACCTTATGATTGATGTTTGATTGTAATTAGGTGGTGGAGATTTGATTGATAAGCAAGCATATAGAGATAATCTTTCATTAAATGTTGAGAGCTTAAACACTACCTGATTAAACACTTAAGAGGTTTTGTGAGGGAGTGACAATTTTTGGTATGCATGGATTGGCTGTTAAATTGCTTGAGTACTGATTGTTCTTGATTTGATAATGATTGTGGATTTAATAAAAATGGGAGTCTTGATACATTCTTATAACTCTTGAACTTGACTAAATTTATTTTGTTTAGTTTGTTTTGATTTTAACTTTGCTTGGGGACAATCAAAGAATTAAGTGTGGGGTAGTTATTTTGATCATTTGTGTATTTATTTTTAATGTAAGTTTATTGGATTTTAATTGATTTTTCTTTTAATTTGTGTTTAAAGTTTGTTTAAAGAAATTGATCCAGGTTGAAGAACAAAACAATGGAGCTTTAATTCAATTTGATGGATTCTTAAGGTGGAAAAACATGAGACACGGCCAAGACACTTCATGGCTTGGTCGTGTCCCTCATCCAAGGAAAGAGGCAGGAAATTTTGGTAGAGATGAACACACTTAAGAGACATGGCCAAGCCACTGGCCAAGCCACATGACACAGCCAAGGCCTTGGCCGTGCTACCTTATGTCGAATACCCATCTTGGTCATTAACTTTTCAAACCATTTATTGCAAAAGTGGCTTCATTCATCACTTACTATTGCCTTGGGGGTTCCAAACCTGCTTAAAATATTTTCCTTCAAGAATTTCAAAACAAAATTAGCATCATTGGTCCTAGTGGAGATTGTCTCAACCCACTTTAACATGTAATCAACAACAAGAAGAATATATTCAAAGCCAAACGACTTGGGAAGTGGCCCCATAAAGTCTATTTCCCATACATCAAAATTTTCCACCATAATAAATATATTGAGGGGCATTTCATTTCTCTTATTGATATTTTCTACTCTTTGGCATCTATCACATCTCATGCAAAAAATATAAGCATCTTTGAAAAGAGTAGGCCAATACAAACCACTTTGAAGAACCTTCTCGGTGGTCTTCCTTCCTCTGAAATGCCCTCCACAATACATGTTACGATAAAATTGCAACACTTGTGATTGCTCTTCTTCTGGTACTCATCTTCTGATAATTTCATGCTAGTAGATTCTAAACAAATATGGCTCGTCCCAAAATAATACTTATAGGAATGAATAAATCTTTTCCTTGCCTAAAAATTCAAATCTTTTCTCACAACATCACAAAAGAGATAGTTAGCAATATCGGCATACCAGGGTGCTTGAGTTAAAGCAAACAAGTGTTCATCTGAAAATTTTTCAAAAGTATTTTCACAAGCAATTTCTTTATCATGATCATGGAAATTTAATCTAGTACATCTGGAAATTTTTCAAAAGCATTTTCAACAAAATTAGCATCATTGATCATAAAGAATATTGGCTACTACTTTCTATTACATTCTCACTTCCCTTCCTATCTTTAATTTCAACTTCAAATTCTTGCAACATCAAAACCCATCTAACGAGCCTAGGTTTAGCCTGTGATTTAGTCAATAGGTATTTGAAGGTCGTGTGGTCCTAAAATACTATGACTTTAGAACATGTAGACCCTTAATTTTTGACCCAGTCCGGTCCATTATTTTTTATATAGTTCAAAATAATTTTTGTGGCATTTTAATTAAATAATATTTATTTTAGTATTTATTATTTATAATTTTTAAATGGTGAAGTTAATAAAAATAATAATAATAATAAATAAACAAAAATAAATAATAAAAAATAAAAAACAAACAAATAAAAATAATAAAAAAAAGGGCGATGAAAAAATCGGAGACAAAAAATTCATCGCCGAAAGTCAAATTGGCCAAGGCCAATTTCGCCCGTAGGAATTTCCTGTAGACGAAATGGCCTTGGGCCATTTCTCCATAGGAAATTCCTGCGGTGAAATCGTCCACAGGAAATTCCTGCTGGTGAAATTGGCTGGAGGCACCATTCCTCGCAGCCAGCGCCTCGCAGCTCTCAGTTCCTCGCCAACGCTCACAATTTCGCCAGCGAAATTTTTCCAACGCAATTTTTTTTGAAACCAAATTCTATTTGGTTTCGATTTATGTTCCTAATTAATTTAAGTTTTCTTAAACAATTAGACTTGATTATATGAATTTTTCTATAAATAACAATTGAAAACACAGAAAAAAGGGGACTTTTAGACTTTAAAAACTTTGAAGGAACTTTGGATTGGGACTGGAACTGGGGACTTCAAATTCAAGAGGAGCAACAAGCAAGCAATCGACAATTCATCAAAGGTAGCCACACTGCCTTTGTCTTTGTTCATCCATAAATTAATTTTGGTGGAACCAACTACGTAGGTTTGATCCTTCATCATTAATTACTCATGATCACAGTAGCTTTGTTTCTTTGATTCATAAGACTATAAACACAAAACTTTGATCTTTGAATATGTAGTAACTTGATCTTTGTTTCAAGAACCCTAATTTATTTCTTCTGTTTCCAAAAACCTTCAAAACCCTAATTTATTTCTTCTATTTTCGAAAACCTCAAAAATCCTAAATTATTTCTTCTGTTTTCCAAAAACCTCAAAAATCCTAAACTATTTCTGCTGTTTCCCAAAAACCTCAAAAACCCTAATTTATTTCTTTTGTTTTCTTTTATCTCCAAAAACCCTAATTCATTTCTTTT
Source organism: Garcia nutans (assembly GCA_947685225.1). Classification (NCBI taxonomy): domain Eukaryota; kingdom Viridiplantae; phylum Streptophyta; class Magnoliopsida; order Malpighiales; family Euphorbiaceae; genus Garcia; species Garcia nutans. The sequence continues at coordinate 30,245,670 of CANTUV010000034.1, read as the reverse complement.
GTTTCCAAAAACCTTAAATCGTTTATCTTATTTCTAAAAACTTTTAAAAACCCTAAGCTGTTTTCCTCTAACCTTTTTCCAAAATTTCAAAATATTTTCTTAAATCTCCAAACCCTAACCTACTTTACAGTTTCTAAAAATCATAATTATTTTATAAGACTCTAAACTATTTTCTTAAATCCTAAAATCAAATATGTTTTCCAAAATGTCAAAAACCCTAAGTCTCTCAAAACTAATACGTAAACCCTAGTTTTCCTAAACCCTAATCCTTAAAACCTTAAAACCTTATAAACCTAAACCTTAAAACTCAATACAGTAAACCTAAAATGACAATCCAGTAAGAAAGAGCTATAAACCAAATGTCTTAAGATTCTAAAATCCTAATTTCATAATGTTACCCCTAAACCCTAATTTGATTCATGAAACCCTAATCTATTCCAATGTTACAAAAATTCCAAAACCCTAAATGTTAATTAAAGAACTTTAAATAGAAACAGTAAACCCTAATTTGTATCTTTACTTGCTTTATTTTTAGATTTAATCATGTAGTTCATTATATGCTTTGATTTATTTAATTTTAATACTTGATTTATTTAATTTATCATTGATGAATGTTTATTTTATATTTTGATTGATGTTTAATATCTTTGATGAATAATTTATTTATGATGAATGGTTATTTACTTTTATCGATTTATTTTGATTTTCAAATGTTGTAAGAGGTAAGTTTCCACTTTGTGGGTACCTCATTAATTAAATTCTATGTAATTTAAATTGCTTTTATATTTTGGACCAATGTAAAGGACATGTTTCTACCTTTTGGTGGGTGTCTTATTTAGCTTATATATGGATGATGTAAGGGCATATTTCCATCTTCGGATGGGTGTCCATTTATTTGCTTTGTTTGGACATTGCTTTGATTTTAATATAATGATGCTTTATTTCAATTATTGCGTGTTTTATGGATAATATTATTATATTTAAGAATTTTATAATATTAAGACCTGTAAAGGAGGCCGGTTCCAATGAACCGGGCGTTGTGGGGGTGTTGGGCCATTTCTCACCTTACCCACACGTACCCAACTTTTCGAACCCATTAGGGGGTTGGGAATTCCTTAGGAATCGAGTCATCCACCCCTTTCTTTTTCCTGGCTCGTCCGGATGGCAACGCCATTTTCTCCAGACTTAGGTCCGTGTTCTCTAAGACCCTGAGCCTAAATAGTGTCGAAGTCACAAGAACTATTCTACCGGGAGTGGGGGCTAAAATCCCCGCTCACAGTGTCGACTCCACTAGGGACAAGAGAAGTTGATTCCATTGGTCTTTATATTATTCTATTCTTTCTTATAATGATATTATCCATTGCATCATATTAGTTTGCATCGTGTGCGTGAGTTAGGACGCCCGTGTTACCCGTGTTGTGTTATGTAAGGAATACCAAACTTTCACTCAAGGTATGGAGATCTAGCATGGCATAACCACTCATAGCCTCGTACCATTTGGTATATACTTGCTATGGGAACCTAAGCCTTTTAACCCAAAGACTAAAGCTCATGTTATTGGCCTAGCTACTTTCCTTAGATTTTACCCCAATTGCATGTTGTTTGACTATGGTTAATTTATCTTGGTCTAAATCATGGTGTAGACCCTTAATTTTTAACCCAGTCAGGTCCAATATATTTTAATTAGTCCAAAATAATTTTTTTATTGTCCAATATATTTTTTTAGTCCAAAACAGTTTTTGTTATTTTAAGTGAGTAATATTTGCTTTAAAAATAATAATAAAAAAAAAGTCAGATTGCGGCGAAATGGCCAAGGCCATTTCTCCCACAGGTGTTTCCTGCGGGCGAAATGGGGCAGTTTTTTTTCTCCAACGCAATTTTTCCGCAGCAGCTTTTTTTCGCCAGCGAAATTTTCTGACTCAAGTTTTTTCAAAACCTAATACAATTAGGTTTCGGTTTCCTTTTCCTAATTAGGATTAAATACTGTGAATAACTAGAATTATATTGAAAATTCTTATATAAATATGGACTAAACAAAACAAAAAAGAGAAGGAGAAAAGAGAGAAAATTGATCAGAAATTGGATCGGAATTTGAAGGGAACTTTGAATTTGAGACTTCGGATTTGAGAGCAACAAGGAAAGTTATTCATCAAAGGTAGCAAATGCTTTTGTCTTTGTTCATCCAGAAAATAATTCTTTTTGGTGGAACCAACGCAGAAGGTTTGAATCTTTAGTTTCTTTTTATTTCTTATAGTAGCTTCATTATTGATTTGATCCATAAGATTACACACGCAAATCTTCAATCTTTGAAGATGTTATAATTTGATCTTTGTTTCTAAATATCTTAAATAGTTTCCTTTATTTCTAAATACTTTGAAAATCATATTTCGTTGCTTTATTTTCCAAAAAGTTTAAAGTTATTAATTTTGTTTCTTCGAAACCCCAAAAACAAAATTTGCTTTCTAAATTTATAAAATCCTAAATTGAGTTCTGTTTCTTTCCAAAAGCCTTAAAAACTTCTTTTTTGCTTTTATAAACTTTAAATCGTTTGTTTATTTTCATAAAACTTCATAAAATTATCAAATTGATTTTCAAACCCTAAAAGCTTTATGCATTCACCGAAACCCTATTTCAAAATTTCTAAAACCCTAATTCAACTCCAAAACTCAAACAGTGGACTCTAACACCTTTAAAACCTAAACCCTAAAGTTTTCTAAACCTTAATCCTTTAAAACTTTAAAAACCATATAAACATAATTTTACACAGTAAGCTCAAAATGATAATTCATTAACCGTAAATTACAATCTAAGTGTTTTGAAGAGTCCAAACCCTAGTTTCATGATTTCACCATTCAAATATTAATTTAGTTAATCAAAGAGCTTTATCAACCTTTTAAAACATAAAACCTTAATCTATTTTAATTCCTTTAAAAACTCACAGTAACCATAATTTAGATTTTTATTTGCCTTATTCAATTCTATATTTGATTATGCTTTGATTTATTTTATATGCTTTAATTTATTTAAGTTCAATGCTTGGTTTACTTAATTTATCATGGATGGATGTTTACTTTCTATTGATATTTAGTACCTTTGATGAATAATTTTATTTATTATGAATGGTTATTTACCTTTATCAATTTATTTAGATTTCCAAATGTTGTAAGAGGTATGTTTCCACTTTGTGGATATCTCATTAGTTAAATATCACGTAATTTAAATTACTTTTCTATTTTAGAATCAATGTAAAGGACATGTTTCTACCTTTTGGTGGGTGTCCTATTTAGGCATGGGATGTAAGGACATGTTTCCATCCTCGGATGGGTGTCCATTTATTTGATTTGTTTTGACATTGCTTTGATTTTAATATAATGATGCTTTCTTTTAATTATTGTGTGTAATATGGATAATGTTGTTATATTTAAGAATTTTATAATATTAAGACTTGTAAAGGAGGCCGGTTCCGATGAACCGGGCGTTATGGGGGTGCTGGGCCATTTCTCACCTTCCCCACACGTACCCAACTTTCCGAACCCATTAGGGGGTTGGGGATTCCTTAGGAATTGAGTCATCCACCCCTTTCTTTTTTTTTTCCAGCCCGTCCGGGTGGCGACTCCATTTTCTCTGGACTTTGGTCCGTGTTCTCTAAGGCCCCGAGCCTAAACAGTGTCAAAGTCGCAAGAACCATTTCACCAGGAGTGGGGGCGAAAATCCCCGCTCACACATGGCTTATTTGGTTTGTTCTTTTTCTAATTTGACCCAAGTACATTTGTTAGCTCAAAATAAATTTTTCTCTAAATCCAAAAGACCAAAGCTATTTTCAAAACTTTTTAAAATGGTCTTTGGACATAAAACTTTTCTAAAAACAAATTAAAAATTCTTTTTCTCATAACCCAAATACTAAGCCCAAAATCCATTTTTTCTAAAATCTTTTACAATGGGCTTAGAAACAAAATTATTTTCATCCAACCTTTTTACAAAGAGCTTGCAAATTATTTAGGTCAATTACAAAATACCAAAAATCAATTGTGATCCTAGTTTATACTAAGAATCGTGGGCTTGTTTTGGCGTGAACCACTAGTTACTTTTTCAAGTGAGAAATCTATTTGTAATAAACCTCTTAATTTAGTTTTAATCCAATATAGCATAAAAGCTGCTTTAGTTGGTCGAATGGATTAAAACCTAATTAATGGGAATTATTATAAATTGATTCCATTTTTGAAAATATAACTATTGGTTGAAACATCCGAGGGAAATATTCGAAAACAAAGTACCCCATATTGGTATTTTGTTAACCATATACCTAGGAAAAGGGACTCGCCATTCGTGTGTGAATGTTATAAGGTTGGAAGGAATGTCCTATTTGTCCTTGTTTGTTACTTGTTTATGCATACATGCATACATTTGCATCTCATATCATTGATCCTTTTTGGCTCACAGCCCTAGATTACGACAGCTCAAAAGCTTACGACAATCTGACCTACGCCGAAAGTGAAAAATCTAGCTTGCTCACCAAAAGCAATGGAGCCCGAACAAATTCAAAGAATGGTGGATTATGCCCTCAATGCCAAGATGGAAGAAATAAAAGAGGCCCTAGCTGGGACCATGAAGAACCAATTGGCTGCAATTTTAGGAAATCATGCCGAAGCATCTGCTAGCACTAAGAAGCCAAAGGACAAAGGGAAGACTAAAGTTGGTGAAGTGGTTTTTGATGATGAAAAAGTGATCATTAATGATGATGATGATTTGGCTCAATACTACCAAGATCCTCAAGACAAGAAGAAAGAACCGAAGATTGTTGAAAGGTCAGCTATGGAGAAAATTGAGACTTTTGATGTTGAGAAGATGATTGTTGATTTAGAAAAGAAATTTGAGAAGAAGCTAAAAATCAAAGAAATGTCCGAAGTTGACAAATTGTTTGAGCTAGATGAAGAAGTGCCATACAAATTCAAGATGCCATCCTTTGCGAAGTTTGATGGAACCAGAAATCCTCATCTCTATGTGAAACAGTATATCACTGCCATGCAGTCTGCTCGAGCTACTAAGGCTCAAACTCTAAGGTACTTTATGCTCTCATTGGATCCTGTTATCCAAAATTGGTTCAATACCTTAGAAGAAGTAACACAAAAGAATTGGGATCTGCTATACAAGGCCTTCATCCAACAATATGGATATAATGTTGAAATGGAAGTTACCTTAATGGAAGTTGAGTCCATTAGATAAAGGCCAAATGAGAATTTTGTGGATCATGTGAAAAGATCGAGAAATAAGGCTGCTTTACTCAAGAAGAGGCCCGATGAATCCGATCAAATAAGGATGATTGTAAGAGGGTGTTGCCCAGTCTTCGTGAAAGGATGTCTCACACACTCATCCGTGATTTCAAAGATCTTCTCCAAGCTGGTCTGCAAATCGAAGAATGGGAAAGAGAGAAGAACCATTTTTCAACAAGAAGGAATGAGAAAGGAAACTATCAATCTGGTAGCCAAAGCATGCAAAAGGTAGTCAGTGTTAATGCTACTAACCAAGGAACAAGAAGGCAATTTTTAGAATTGGGGAAACTGATGTCTTGGATTCTTCATAAGCTTCAAAGAAAGGGATTGTTACAACCCTTAAATCCTCGTCTTTTGCCTAACCCTCTCCCACCTAATTTCGACACTAAAGCATTTTGTCAGTTTCATCAAATACAAGGGCATGACATGGATAGATGTGTGAGGTTGAGACATGAGATCCAAAATTTGATTGATAGTGGGAAGCTACCCGAGCCCAACAAGCCGAACACCCAAGACAATCAATTACCAAAGTTCAATAGAGTACCACCACCGGCAACCTTCATATTGGAGGAGGTTTGCATGAAGATTTTGTAATGTCTTCTTTCCAAGATATGGGTGGAGAAGCAACCAAAGAAGAAGAGATATTTGGTGAAATTAAACAAACTATGGTGGGTAAAGAAGTAGCAATTTGTGTTGTCAATGGGTTTTGGGATTCAAGCGATAATGATGATGATCTGGTATCCAAGAAGGAGGAATGGACCTAGTCCAAGCCCGAAGAAGATGAAGTAATGAACACTAGATCCGATAAGCCTTATGCAAGGCCATCGCTTAAGGAGGTAGAAATTAATAAGGGAAAGGAAGTTGAAGTAGGGAATAAAGAAGAGGAAGATGATACTATGCTCAAGCAATTGAAAAGAACCCAAGCAAGTGTTAGCATTTGGGACTTATTGGCTACTTCTAAAAAATACCAAGAAACTATGGCCAAGGCCCTGGCTAGCACGCCAATTTCTACCTCCATAACACCGGAGGAGCTTATCAACTTCATAAAAATTAGAGGAGTAATGAAATGTGAAGATATTCAAGAGAAGAGTGAAGTTAATATAGGAGCATTTTCTTTCTCAGATGCAGATTTATCGGAGGAGGGGAGAGATCACATCTGCCCTCTCTTTATCAAAATAGAAATCAAAGGGAAAAGGACTCCATGTGTAATGGTCGATGATGGGTCTGCCATAAATGTTTGTCCACTTAAAATATTGCCAAAGCTAGCCATGTCAACATGGGATCTAAACCCGACCGAGGTAACCATTCGGGCTTATGACAACACTAAGAGACATGCGGAAGGAATTTCCAAAGCTGCTGTCAAGGTCGGTCCAATTGAATTTGTTGTTTTGGACATACCTGTTACCTTCGCCTTGCTCTTGGGATGACCATGGTTTCATCCTCTTGGTGGAGTTCCTTCCACCCTTCATCAAAAGATCAAGTTCCCTAACGGAGATGAGACAGTGGTCATCGAGGCCAAAGATAATGAGATTGTTAATGCTCTAATGATTGTGAGGCCTCTTAATGGTTTCCAAGTAGCTGAAATTTCTGATGATAAAGTAGTGGACTTCAAAGTCTTGAATATGATGAAGAGCATGAACTACTTTCTCGGAGCTAGTCTTAGAAAGGGTAAGGCCGATTTGACAAAGCTGCCAGATTTTAAAACTCAAACTTTAAGAAGGGGTTGGGATATGATGAAGCCAATAATGTCCAGCCAAAGAAGAATGAGAAGATGAGTTTCCCGCCACTTGAAGAGATCTTTGTCAAAGCTCTAGACATGGGACCACTCTAAGGAAAGCCTGAGCCAATCATGTTCATGGGAAAGTTGATCCCAGGTTTTGAAATTTTTGTAGATGTTGCCGAGCTAGTGGAGCAAATGAAGAACGAGCTCACCCTGCCAGCCAACAAAGAATCCAATCCGGAAGAGAAGAACAAAGCTGTCCTGAAAGCCAAGAAGACTCCGGAGGAGATTGCTGCCTTGGTTGAAGAAAAGTTTGAAGACATTCTGCCTTATGATTCTGAGAATAATGATTTTGTTTTTTATTTTAATTTGTCTGCTTTGTATGAGGATGATGATGTTTTCTTTTCCAAAATGAATGTAATAAAGTTTGATTTTGCTTACTTGTGTGATGTTTCTCCTGATGGTTACATACATTCAAATAGCAGTTATATGAGCATCTTTAATATTAATTATGTTGACACACAATCATTAAATTTGGGAACAATCAAAAATCTTAAAAACATTAGCATAGCATCCGACCTTACTCCTGATGAGAGAGAGAGATTTGAAAAAAATATTCAAAAAATATGAAGAAGTATTTGCTTGATCTTATGAGGATATGCCTGGTATAGATTGAGACATAGCCGAACATCTTATTCCTACTTACACTCACATGAAACCTGACAAACAAAAGCTTAGGCAATTAAGACCTGAATGGGATGAATTGGTTAAAGAAGAAAATACAAGTGAAGTTCCTTGAAGTGATAGAATATCCAGATTGGCTAGCCAACATAGTACCCGGGCCAAAGAAAGATGGAAGAATAAGAGTCTTTGTGGACTATAGAGATTTAAACAAGGCTTCCCCTAAAGATGATTTTCCTTTACCCCATATAGATGTTCTCATTGATAGTGCAGCCTCTAGCATGCTACACTCGTTTGTAGATGTATTTTCCGGATACAACCAAGTGTTAATGGCCCAAGAGGATAAAGCCAAAACTGCTTTCATTACTACGTGGGGTATATTTTGTTATAAGGTGATGTCGTTCGGCTTAAAGAATGCTAGAGCAACCTACCAAAGGATGGAGACTACACTATTTCATGATATGATGCACAAAGAAGTTGAAGTATATGTTGATGATATGATGGTGAAATCGGATACCAGGGAACAACACTTCCAAAACTTAGAATTATTCTTCGATAGAGCATTGAAATATAAGCTAAGATTAAACCCGAAGAAGTGTGTGTTCGGGGTTACCTCAGGCAAATTATTGGGACATGTGATTGGTTCGAATGGCATTGAGATTGATCCTGACAAAGTTAAAGCAATCAGGGATATGCCAGCCCCTAAGACGGAGAGAGAAGTTTGGGGATTTATTGGTAAATTACAATACATTAGCAGATTCATAGAAAAGCTCACAACAATCTATGAACCTATCTTCAAATTGCTTAAAAAGAATAAGCCAGTCCTGTGGAATGAAGAATGTCAAAGGGCCTTTAAACGAATAAAAGAGTATTTGCTGAATCCACCTATTTTAAAACCACCTAAACCCGGAAAACCTCTATTATTATACTTATAGTAGAAGAAGAGTCAATAGGAGCCATGCTAGCCCAAGCAGACGAGGCAGGGTTTGAGCATGCAGTTTACTACTTGAGTAGAAAGCTCCTACCTTATGAAATTAAGTATAGTATCATTGAAAAAACTTGTATAGCCGTGGTTTGGTCTTCTAAGAAGTTGCAACATTATTTTCAATCATATAGTGTGTAAGCAATTTTCAGGTTGGATCCAATGAAATACTTAAGAGAGACACCCTCTTTGATTGGGAAATATGGTTGATGGTTAATAATATTAGAAGAATTTGAGATTGAGTATGTAACCAGGAAAACAATCAAAGGTAGAGCGGTGGCAGAATTCCTGGCCCAATAGCCATTACCGAATAGTGAAGAGGTAGTCTTGGAATTTATGGATGAACATTTAGAGGCAATTGAAGTACAAGGGTGGAAAATGTATTTTGATGGAGCAGCAAATAGGAAAGGAGTAGGTTTGGGAGTCATACTAGAATCACCCGAAGGGGAACTTATCCCTTTGGCCAAAAAGTTGAAATTCAGGGCATCCAATAATATGGTAGAGTACGAAGCATGCATCTTTGGTTTGGAAACCTTAATGATTATGAAGGTAGATAAGGTGGAAGTTTTTGGCGATTCATTGCTAGTAGTATCCCAAGTAAATGGAGAGTGGGAGTTGAAAGAAGAAAAATTAAAACCATATCACCATTACTTGACCATGATGAAAAAGAACTTTAAGGAGTGTAGATTTATACACCTATCAAGAGAAGAAAATCAGATGGTTGACGCCCTAGCCACATTGGCTTTGGTATGGGAAAATCCTATCAATTTATTCCTCAAGCCTCTGATTTTGACCAGTTTATCAACTCCTTGCTACGAATATGAAACAATCATGGAAACTGATACAGACCATGATGCGTGGTATGATACTATAAGACAATTTTTGGAGGAAAGGGAATACCCATCGGGGCCAACAAAGAAAGAAAGAAGAGCCATAAGGCGATAGTCTTTGTAATACATCACATTTCATGGGGAGTTATATCAAAGATGGCCCAATGGGGGTGCATTTGAGATGCTAGAGGAAGCCTGAAGTGGAGCATATCATGTCAAAAATACATGCGGGAAGTTGCGGTCTGCATATGAGTGGTTTGGCCCTAGTTAAGAAGATAATTCGACAAGGTTACTACTAGTTGACCATGGAGATAGATTGTATTGAGTTTGTAAAGAAGTGCCATCAATGTCAGATGTATGGTAACTTGAATCACATGCCTCCTGAAGAATTGCATTCTATGTCTTCACCCTGGCCCTTTGCCACCTGGGGTATCGACATTATAGGAGAGATACATCCGACAGTCTAAAATGGTCACCGTTTCATTGTAGTAGCGGTAGATTATTTTTTGAAATGGGTCGAAGCTGGATCCTTCAACAAAATGGGCGCAAGTCAAATGGCTAGATTTATTGAAAAGAACCTCATCTGCATATACGGGGTCCCGCACAGTGTGATATTAGACAATGGGGTACAGTTTTAAGGAGCAGTTAAAGATTTATTCTCGAAGTACCGAATCCATCATCACAGATCCTCTCCTTATAGACCACAGGCTAATGGTGCGGTAGAAGCAACAAATAAGACAATCGAGCAAATTCTATCCAAGATGACCAAGACGTACAGGGATTGGTCAAAGATGCTTCCTTTTGCTTTATGGGGATATAGAACAAGTGTGCAAACACCTACTGGAATGACACCGTTCTCTTTGGTTTACAGGATGGAAGCAGTGTTGCCAATTGAAATTGAGATTAAGTCATTGAGAGTGGTCTTGGAAGCTAAACTGCCTGAAACAGAATGGGTAGTGAGCAGATACACACAGTTAGCTTTACTAGAAGAGAGAAGGTTAAAAGCACTATATCATCATCAACTGTATCAAAGGAAGATAGCTTGGGCTTATAATAGAAGAGTTAAGATCAGAAAACTCAAAGTTGGGGATTTGGTGTTGAAACAATGTAAGTTTAGAGGGAAGTTTAGACCTAGTTGGGAAGGGCCATATGTCGTGAAACAAGTCGTGAACAAGGGTGTAGTGAAGCTATCAAACGTGGATGGGAACGAGTTTAGTGAGCCAATGAACATCGACAGATTGTAGAGGTTTTATGTATAAAAGAAAAAAAGAAAGAAAAGAGCTCGCTAGGTTGAAAACCCAAAAAAAGGGTGGCAGAGGCAAAAGTTAGAGCAGTCCGCTAGTTCCGATAACCCAAAAGGGCGGGCTAGGCAACAATTAGGGCTGAATGAGAGAATATCATCAATTAGAAAACCCGAAAGGGCTAGTTGGCAACAGGAGTAATCTTGTGTATGCTGGCTTTATGTTTGGTTGTTCCCCAATTTAATAAAATAGAATTGATATTAAAATTGTTCTATGTGCACTATTATAAGTATTTGACCAGATATGGATGAAATAAATAAACACAATAGCAAAAAGTGATGACAAATTATAAAAGGAAAAGAAACGTCTCTTATTATTACTTTAATTATTTTTTCATCCTAACAATACACTTTCTGAATTGACAAATGTAAAATCTATGGCAGACGATAAGTGTAACGTGTAGGCTAGCTTTGCCTCAGCCGATCCAAATAGGCTTTAGTCAAGCAAGGCATGTATAAATCGGGAGTGAATTCAGAATCACGAGGCTCAGCTCCATACTGACGGCTAAGCCGATAAGGATCATAGCAAGTACCTCAACGAAGAGCAGCAAGAGGAACATACATCAAGTATGTCCATATGGTGATACAAGAAATCTTCCACCAAGGTACCAACCAACAGATGTTGACTTCAGCGCGTGAGTAGATGCAGTCAACCCAATCAACATATAAAGAAGCAGGATGGAGTAGCTTCCTAGCAGAATGATGCCGTGGTAGATATCTGGCAAAATCCATGGATGGAGTATCAAGCAAACAGAGACGCTCCTGAAGCCAAATCTGTGAGGGAAATAAAATTAAAATTAAAAAAAAAAAGAGTCCGCTAAGTTGAAAACCCGCAAGGGCAGCTTAGGCAAAAATTAGGACAGCTCGCTAGTTCTGAAAACCCACATGGTTGGACTAGGCAAAAATTAGAGCAATATGATAAAAAGAGGTATGCTAAGTTGAAAACCTGCAAGGGCAGCTTAGGCAAAAATTAGGACAGCTCGCTAGTTCCGAAAATCCGTATGGGCAGACTAGGCAAAAATTAGAGCAATAAAATAAAAAATAATAATAATAAAAAGAAAGAGAAAACCTAAATTGAAAACCCAAAAGGGCAGTTTAGGTAATTACCTGAAGCAACAATGGACTCCCGGTCAGTCTCTTTGACAATCCTGATTTAAGTTGGTTTAATCCAGCTAAAGTCTCGGCTAAGATCACGGATATTGGCGACAAGCCTCCTTCCATTTGGTCCATGATATCCAATACTCGTGGATCAATATCGCCGTCAGAAGAAACAAGAAAGAATTGGCCAAGCAAGCAAAGACAAAGTATGCATCCCCATGCCTTAGTAGGAACCAAATGAGAGACAAAAATCAATCAAGGGAGCAAGTAGGATTTTCTCACCTCTCATCAACTATAGAACTTCGAGCTTTGAAATTTGAATAACATCTGCATCTTCTGTTGAGTCTTGGAAATTAATATAGGTAATGCCATTTGTTGATTATTTGGATATCCAAGGATGGCCTCAAATTCTTCAATAAAGGGACATATTTCAAAGCCATTAATCTTAAATGTCCTAGAATATACATTCCAAAAAGAAGCCATGGCATGTAGAAAGGAATGGTCCAATTTAACATTTTGAAAATACTTCAAAGTATAAATTTTTGACCAAGACATTTGCTTCCAGTGAATAGCTTCCATATTCTTAATAGAATTTTTATTTTCTTTAAATGAAGTTCGGTCATCGTGGAAGGATGAAGGAAAATTAGAATTGTTAAAAGGAGTTTTTACGTTGAAGTGGAAAATCTCTTGGTTTCTGTATAAAACTAAGGTGTGAAAGGTGATTTATATAGGAGGATTGAATCTTTCCAAAATTAATAAGGAAAGTATGAGAACGTGATGCATGAGGAAAAGGAATTGGCGACGAAATTTCTTAATTGCCGTGTTGCATTTGGTTTTAGCTAAGTGATGCGGCTGTGAATGTAAAAAAGGAAATTGTGGTGCAATAATTATGATATATATACATAAAATAAAAATAAAAAAGGAAAAAAGTTGTAGTAAAATAAACATTATATATTATCATTATTATTTTTATACTTATTGTACAATGTTTCCTCAATTGATACAATATTCCTACATCACTAAGAAGGTGGTGGTAGGTCATCAAATAAAGCTCTGAAAAAATCATCGCCAGTCGGAGGAGGAGGCAAATCACTCATCCCAAGTCCGCCCGAAGCAGGAGCACCAAAATCCCTAGTACCTTGGAGTTTTGATCTGTCACGGTCCTCATCAGAAGTAGATGAAAGGATCTCATGGTCATCAGTTTGGGGGCCTCTAGATGAAGAAGCACCAGGATTCCTCATCCCCTAAAATCGGAAGTCCCGAAATTTTACTCTGATTGATGGTACAAATTTTCAAAATGAGAAGCCTGTTGATGACTAGCGGCCAACTCTTCTTGAAGTTTCTTATTTTGTTCTTCAAGCATCCGCTGTGAGCAAGAAAGGAAAAGAGTAAGAGCATATATAATCATGTAACATCCGTGATTTTGGAGAAATTAAATAAGTATTTGGAGATATAAATTGTATATACTCAATATATATATCTAGAGTATATATAACATATACATATGGTATATTAATTATATATGTTGGATTAATACATTACATACTTAATATTTAATACACATATAAGGTACATTTGATGTGTATATAAGATACACATTACTTGTGCATATGTGTAATATCCCAAATTTTTGAAAAGTTTTAATTTTTGAAATTTTGATAAAATAAATTATAATTTAAATGGATAAATTAAATTAATGGTTTTAAATGAAAAATGAAGGGGTTTTAAATGAAAAAGTGGAACATATATGTGATAAATATGTAAAATATACATAACATATAAAAGTCAACACTTTTTAAAAGAAAAGTCAAAGTAAAAGGGTATTTTGGTAATTAAATCTTAGAAATTTAAAATTAATAAAATAATTCAAAAATAAATTATGTTGAATGGAAGAGGGAATTTAGGACTTTTAATTTATTAAATAAATAATTAATTAATTAATTATTAAATTATTTTAATATATATATATATGGTTTAAAATTAAAGGGTGAAAGGAAAGAGAAATAAAAAAATAAAGTCTTCTTCTTCTTCTTCTTTCCTTCAAGGACGGCTTTCATGGCCAAAGAGGGAGATTTTTAGCTTCTTCTATCATCAAATTCTTCAAGCTTTCAAGGGAATAAGAGTAGTTTTGGTGATTTTCCAATAAGTAAGTAAGCTTTATTTTCAAAATTATGAAGTTCTTTAAAGTTTATGAATATGTATGAATTGAGTTTTTGAAAGAGCATGTTATAATTGTTGGAATGGGTATGGAAGATGTTCTTTTGATGAGTAAATAATGATTTTAAGGTTGGATTAAAGAAATAGTTGAGTTTGGGTAAGATTGGTGAAGAGAGAGAATTTAGGGTTATGAAACATTTGAGTTTTTGAAATCATGATTTTTAATTTTGCAAATTGATTCCAAATGAGTTTTTTTGATGCATAAACAAGTATTTTAAAGTCAAATATTGGATTTGGTTGTGTTTGGTTAGAGTTTGAAGAGGGTAGTATTGATTTAGAGTTTAGGAAAAGAGAATTTTCAAAGAATGATTAATTGTTTGATTTTAATGCTTAAATCATGTTATTTAAGGATATAAGTGGTGGAAATAAGATTGAAATGATAATTGGATTGAGTTGGAATGGAGATCCTTCAATGGTGAAGGTCATGTCATTTTAGAGTTTTGGACATAAGCATGTGGTTAATTAATGTAATTGGTTTAAACATGCTAAAATATATTTCTAATTATATTAATAAACTTAAAACACTACTTTAAATAGCTTGATATGGTTTTTCAAAGTTAAAGTGAGGTGAAGCTTAATTTTGGGATTTGGTTTAGCGTGATGTTTAATTATGGTTTGATATTGAGAATACCTTAGAATGTGATATTAAATGATTATGTATGATCATATTTGGTATAGACATTGAGGGAGGTTGATTTGCTTCATCCAAGTGGTGAAGGGCAAGTTGGAAGGATAGGATTGGAGGTTGTGTTAAGCTTGCTTTGGGTTGCTAGTAGAGGTATGTACAAACTTTGAATATATTGTTTATATTTGCATGACATTTGGGCTTAACACATTTTGGTTGGAAAATGTGTTAAGTTACTTGGTTCATTGATTGTGTATGAATAATGTGCTATGACATTTTTAATGTCATATATGTGTTAAATGCATTGTGAAAATCCATTTATAATGGCTAAATTATGTAGAATGTGAAATATGTATATTATGTGAAAATACCCAAAGTAATTGGGTAATGTGTTGTGAATGCAAAAATGAGATATGTGGAATAATGAAATGAATTAATATTGATAAAAATGAGAAAAGTGAGAAAAATGAGAAAGATGTGAAAAATGAGAAAAATGAGAAAAAAAATGTGAAAATAAGGCAATGTGCCTAGATTGAATATGTGACAATGAGAAAGAAATTGATAATTAGAAAAATGAATAAATAAAAAAAAGTGAGAAAAAGATGATATAATAAGGCAATGTGCCTAGTTTGATCATGAGAAAACGAGAAAAGTTTTGATAAAGGAATTATGAAAGAATTTGATAATGAGAAATATGAATAAATTGTGTGCCTAGTATGTTATTCAATTTTTAGAGTTCTGGATTTGGCGACATGCCTATGATTGCCTACGGGCTAAATGCTGGAATGGTGAAAAGATTGGGTCATAAGCCAAGCCAGCTGATAAATATGATATTTTTGGGGTGAAAAGACTGGGTCTTAAGCCTCAAAAACTATAGCAGTCTAGCCGGGTTGAGGACCAAGATACCGGGGTCTAAGGGTCTAGCCAGGTTGAGGTCCAAGAGACTGGGCTGTTACATTATCCATGGATATATTGCCTATGGGGCTGTTACATCATTATGGACCAAAGCAGTAACTTTGAAATTTGAATAGCATATTAGATCCTTTTTGGGCCCATGCCTGTCTTTGTTTTAATGTGAATTATGAATTGTGATAAAACTGAGCAATATAATGAGATATAATGTTATGAGTTGTGATATATATATGTGTTGTGCATTGACATTTCATTTAGACTATATTGTTATCAAAGTTTGTACCACTAGGCTTCGGCTTAGCGAGATTGTAATTCGTCACGTAGATGTCATGGACGTTTTGGTAGAGCCGGAGAGTTTTACTAGACCTGGTCGGGTCTAGGTTTGTATTTATTGAGCTTGAAGAGTTGTTTTAGGTACATCAAGATCAGAGCTAGTTGCCAGCATGTACATTTTTTATATTATGTATGTTATGATATGTTTTTAAAGCATATATTGTAAATTGTAAAGAATGATTTGAATAATTTTGTTTAAGATGGGATTTTATATGTAATGTTGATATATATATATATACCTATATATAAGTATTTTGAGAAAATATGGAGAAATTGAGAAGTATTGGTGAATTGGTTTTATTTGGAGTGTTTGTTTTATACAAGTTGTGTTTTGTTGAATTTTGGAAACGTTCAAATTACAAATAAAATTCTGGCGAATGTTTTCCAGAGATTTTCATAAAAAAATATTTATTTTGGATTCCTATAATAAGCAAAGAATATTTATATACTATTTATTTTATATATTAGTATTTGAAATCTTAAAATAGAAATGTGAAAATTTTTATTAAATCGGTCTGTGACATTTTTATGCCGTATATGCGTATTTTACATATGCTGAAAATATGTATTGTACGTATATAGGGTATAAGAGTGTTACAAATTATGCATACATATAGCATAAATTACCATGAAATAAGAAAACTTACAAGGTAATTCATATCAATACCCTTTGGATGAGATGGCATATCCGGAGGGCTAGAATGAGCAAATGAAGGAGCAGTAAAAGAAGGTCCAGCCTCATGATCAAATGAACCAGCAACCTACAACAATCATTAAAAAGTCAAAGCAAGTTAAGAAAGAAGCGATTGCAATGGAAAAATGGTAAAAGTTTTACATGAGAAGTGCTAGCCCCGAGATGTAGAATGAATTCTCCTCCCTCTCCATGATGTACCTCTTCATCCCTATCCTCATTTTCTTTGGGAATGTCCCGTACACCAATAGGAGATACATCAAAGTTCAAGAGCCCTATTTGAATAAAATGGGTATAAGATGCACCCGGTGGATAGAGAAATGTTTCAACATCATAGCCGTGCCGGGCCAACCACCATGCATTCTTCGGCATTGATGTAATATCTAAGGTATATTCCGGGCAATGCATCGGGATCCTTCGCAGCTCGGGACCAAGAAACCACTCATATACTCTCTCTCTCTGAGAAACCAGCCACTAGACACAGGGCCGGCGATGACTCGGCGAGTATGTTGAAAAGCCAGTGCAACATTCATGGAGGAAGTCCAGTTTGTCCGCTCTTCTGGGTTCCACCAGGCCAAATTCACCTACAAAATGACATAAGGTAAGTAAACTTTCATATAAATTTTAATGTATACTAATGCTATTTTAACTGGTCCCAGGATAGACAGCTCAAGACAAAGCGTTGGGTATGAAAATGGTGAGAGCCGGGAACTTCTACACGCTCTGACAACCAAAAATTTAATCTCGGATGCCTGACTCTCTCTCGAGAAATACCAGGCACCCTCACAAGGTTGTGTTCATATGCCCATGCCTACAACAATAAAAAAAATCAAATTTACATAAGAAAAGAATGGAATTGACATTGGTCGAAGAAGAGTACCTCGACAACCGCCATAAAGCCAATGGAAGACTTCTTATTTCGGCAAATTTTGTCAAGACCATGGTAAAGACAGGCGAGACTAGCTTCACCCCAGCCATAAAGTGGTACCGTCCTAAAATAAGTAAGGGCCCTCAACACTGACAAATGGATGGAGGATTCAGTGCTGCCTAAAATAGTCAACCCAAGCAAATATAACAAAAATTCTCTAGCATACTGTTGGGCTGTGTCTCTGTGAACCCGTCCTTTGTAGTTCATCCAATAACTACCAATTGGTTCAATTTTTATCTTAAAAGGCCCTTTATATGAAGGTTCCATACCAATTAATTGTTGAATTTCTTCAAATGTCAAAATATTGTTGGTAAGAGGAACCGGAAGACCATCATACTGAATGCCGGTTATAGCAGCAAAATTGACCGGACCTATTGTCATCTCTCCAATGGGCAAGTGAAAAGTATGAGTTGTGTCCAACCATCGTTCTGCAAGCGCCTGGACTACGCTCCAGTCTATCAGATACTCCTTGGATGGTAATTGTAAGATGAAGCTCTCAAAGCTGCAATCTCGGATAATCTGCCTTACCCGAGAAGGCACTACATCATACCATTGTCGGGCTTTGTAGATACTCCCTCCGCCCCGAATAACGCAATGATCACGCTAACACGGAGCCAGGTAAGTTAACACCAGGTAAGTATATCATTATTCTATCTACTTAAATTCTTAAATTAATTTTCTAAAAAACAGAAAATATAAAGGAAAAAAACAAACAAATAAAAAAAAGAAAACAAAAAAAAACAACAGAAAAACGAAAAAATAATAAAAACAATAAAAGAAAAAAAATAATTACCTTGCTCTTTTGATTTGAACTACAATGAAGCGACATCCCGGCTAGTAGACCTATATTTCCATCTTCATGATGCTGAATAAACTCCAATAACTCAGCATTAGAATGAATTTCTGATCTTGAAGCATGCATTTTTTTCAAAAATTGTATGCTAAACTTGAAATTATTATAACTATGAATGAAGGGAATGAAATGTTTGTTGTAAATGAAACGAAGAAATTGTTCGTTTATATAGAGGAACGACAAAAGAAAAAACAAAATTCAAAAAGTAAATTACTATTGATGAATAATAAGTTACTATTTACAAATAGTATGATACTATTTATAAATAGTAGGTTACTATTGACAATAGTAGGATACTATTTATAAATAGTAGGTTACTATTTACGAATAGTAAATAGTGCATGAACAGTGACTACACAGTAAATAAATAGTAAACTCAATTATTCAATTTAATCATTCAAATACTTGCGTGTATATAAATATTTTTGCACTTTTAAAATATTTTTACATGCAGGGGGCAAGGAGAAGATATGTGCATAAAAAATTAGCTAAATTTTTTGCAAACAAAATTTATATGCTACTGACCAGAACTTAGATCGGGTCCAGAACCCAAATTATCCTTAAGTCCAAAACCTAAAATCTCTTTTAAGTCTAGAACTTAGCTTGGGTCCAGAACCCAAATTATCCTTAGGTTCAGAACCTAAAATCTCTTTTAAGTCCAGAACTTAGCTCGGGTCTAGAACCCAAATTACCATTAGGTCCAAAACCTAAAATCTCTTTTAAGTCCAGAACTTAGCTAGGGTCCAGAACCCAAATTATCATTAGGTCCAGAACCTAAAATCTCTTTTAAGTCTAGAACCCAAATTACTATTAGGTCCAGAACCTAAAATCTCTTTTAAGTCTAGAACTTAACTCGGGTTCAGAACCCAAATTACCCTTAGGTCCAGAACCTAAAATCTCTCTTAAGTCCAGAACTTAGCTCTGGTCCAGAACCCAAATTATTCTTAGGTCCAGAACCTAAAATCTCTTTTAAGTCCAGAACTTAGCTCGGGTCTAGGACCCAAAATTATCCTTAGGTCCAGAACCTAAAATTATCCTTGAGTCCAGAACTCGAACCTGGTCCAGAACCCAAAACCTCGACCATCTCAGAAAAATTAAGTCTTATTACTTTTCACTCTCTTTTACTAAAGTCTAAGATTATTCAAGCAGGGGGCAAACTATAGACCCTTAATTTTTGACCCAGTCCGGTCCGTTATTTTTTATATAGTCTAAAATAATTTTTATAGTATTTTAATTAAATAATATTTACTTTAGTATTTATTATTTATAATTTTTAAATGGTGAAGTTAATAAAAATAATAATAAAAATAAATAAACAAAAATAAATAATAAATAATAAAAAACAAACAAATAAAAATAAAAATCGGCGACGAAAAATTCGTCTCCGAAAGCCAAATTGGCTAGCGGCACCAATCCTGTCACATCTCAAAGTTTAGGTAGTCGAGTATTAGGCAAGAAGGACATAAATAAGTGGTCAAATAGAGGCTCGAGATAGTCAAAAACAAAATCGGTGTGCAAAGGAGGCCCGTGAAGTCGATGGGACATAAAGGTAATTTTTCGAAAGGCCGAGGACCTAAGAGTAATTTTCTGAAAAGTTGTGTCGGTTCTTAATAGTGACCCTAATGGATGCCATAAATGTGTTCTCGGGATTAATCGCTTCGTAATGGTGGCGCACGATGTTTTTCGAAAACGCACGGTTTGTAAGTTACGGGCGATTTTCCGACAAGGGCATTTTGGACATTTTCACTGGAGGGGCGATTTTGTAATTAAATATAACTTTGGGGGCAAAATTTAAAAGAACAAAAAGCCACTTTCAAGTGGCCAAATCCTAGACATTAAGTCCAAATGGGTTGGACAAATCATGGCCATTGAAAATAAACAAATTAATTAAATGGAAATTAAATTATAAACAACTAATTTTGGTCTTCCAAACACAAGTAAAGGATAAAAAAAACACCACCATCACCACTTTTCTTCTTCCTTAGGTCGTGCTCCCCCCTCCCTTCCATTTTCAAGGAGAAAATTTTCAAGTCTAAGCCATTTTTCAAGTGAAATTCAATAGGAAATAAGGTAAGATACCATCCTAAGTCTTATTCTTTCATTAGAATTAGGTATTAGGCTATGTTTAGGAAGATTTGATATTATGTTCATGTTGGAAAAGTATTAGTAAGTTGATGATTATGGTGAAAAATGATAAACTACTTAAAGGAAATGATGAAAATGGTGATTATTAGTAAGAATAAGTAAAGGATTGTTAGAAAATCATAAGGTAGCTTCATGTTCATATCTAGGGTTTGTTCCTACATATGTGACATGTTAAATTCATAGGAAATCAAGGAGATTAGAGAGGAAAGGAAGTGAAATAGACAAGAAGAGCAAGGAAAAGCAAGGTTTGGTACTTTAACTAATTGTTTGTTCATTTTCTTGAAATTTTTCTGTTTTAGAATTAAGGAAATGCTATGACTTGTATGATTTTTAATTAAATATAGAAAAATTTTCTTGAAGTAAATTTTGAATATGTTGTTGTTTAGTGAGTCTAGTATTTGAGAAAAATAATTTGGAACCACATTGATTGAATTTAGATTACAGAATTCACAAAATTTAGAACTGCTGCCAGGATGTAGGGCAACTGGAGCAGTTTGGTTGGGTGAACTACTTGACCAAGATTTTGTGTCTAGTTTGGTCTGAAATTTTAAAGGAATGATTTTAAGATGTAAAACTAAATTCTGTAAAAATTTTAGAGTTTTTTTTAGTCAAGTAGATTATTTTATAAAATTTTTCAAAATAAGGATCAAGTTGAGTCCAAAACCAGAATTTACTATTCATATGGTCATTTTGCTAATATTCATCTGGTCATTTTTCAAAAGTAATCCAATTGATTCCTTATGCATATAAATGAGCATAATATGTCATTAAAATGACAAAATATGATATTTCACGTTGAAATAATATAAGAACCATAAGTCGATAATTGTATAATGCATATTCGATTAAGAAATGGCATGAGAATTTTGGCTCCACTGGGTATATGGGATAGTATTGATGTAGACCCTTAATTTTTGACCCAATCCGATCTAATATGTTTTATTTAGCCCAAAATGATTTTTGTTGTTTAATTGGTCCAAAATAATTTTAATTAAATAATTTTTACCTTAGTATCTAATTTTTATTAATAAAAAATGAAAATAAACAAATAAAAATAAAAATAAAAATCGGAGTCGGAAAAAAAATCGGCAGCAAAAAGTGGTCGCGCAGGCCCGTCAGCCCTGCAGCAGCTCACCCGCGGGCATTTCTCCCGCAGAAATTTCCTGCTGGCGAAATAACAGTCCTGCGGGCTGGCACGCCCACTGGCCCCAGCCACGGGTCCGCTGTCACAATTTTCGCCAGTGCAAAATTTTTCGATCCAAATTTTTGAAACCTAATCCAATTAGGTTTTAATTTCTTTTTTTTATTAATATTACTTACCTTAATTAATTAGGAATAAACAACCTAAAAATCATTATAAATAAGGACCAATAGAACCAAATTAAAGGAGGAAAAATTTACACAGTGAGTATAGGATTTGAAACCAAATCAAGGAAGGAAAAGCAATAAATCAATTCAATTGATTTTTAAAGGGAGGAGCACCACGAATTAAGCAATTTAAAGGCAACAAAGGCTTGTCTTTGTCTTTGGAGCTAGTTCATCCAAGAAGAGTTATTTTTTGGAGAATCAACAAAAGAAGGTATGTTAAATTCTTTTTAATTTATGGAACACAATAGCTAAGTTATGGAATTAGGTTTTTCAAATCAAAAAATTTAGAGCTTGAATTTAATTTTTCCAAAGTTAAAACAATAAAAACGTGACTTTCTTTTCTAAAAAACTTAAAATTGTTATTTTTTCTTCTTAAAAATCTTAAAACTCTCATTGAACATATTTTTCAACAAAACCAAAATCAAATTTTGTTTCTTTCAAAATTTTAAATTAGGTTCTATTTCATTCAAAAAGCATTCAAAAACATCTTTTCTACTTATAAAAACTTCAATCCATGTGTTTAAATTCATAAAACTTCATATATCATCAAATTGCTTTTTAAAAACCCTAAAAATTCTTTTACCCGAGAACCCTAATTTTAAAGCCTAAAATTCAAAATTCAACTTTTAAACCTAAAACAATGAACCTTAATCCTTTTAAAACCTTAAACCCTAATTTTTATGAACCCTAATCCTTTTAAAACATAAAAAAAAACATAAAAACATGAAAACCCAAAAATTGCACAGTAGCTTAAAGTTCAATAAACCAAAAATCACAAATTTAAGTATTTTAAGGTATTCAAAACCCTAGTTTCATGATTTCACCATTCAAACCTTAATTTGGTTAATCAAAGAGTCTTACCAACCTTTTAAAACTTAAAACCCTAATCTATTTTAATTCCATAAAAAGTCACAGTAGCTATACTTGAACTTTTATTTGCTTTATTCAATTCCATATTTACTTATACTTTGATTTATTTCTTATGCTTTAATTTATTTAATTTCAATACTTGATTTATTTAATTTGTCATGGATGGATGTTTGTTTTATATTTTGGTTAATAGCTTTGACGAATGATTTATTTATTATGGATGATTATTTAATTTTATCAATCAATTTAGACTTCCAAAAGTTGTAAGAGGTATGTTTCCACTTGGTGGGTACCTCATTAGTTAAACATCATGTAATTTAATTTTCTTTTCTATTTTAGAACCTTTGTAAAGGGCATGTTTCTACCTTTTGGTGGGTGTCCTATCTAGGCATGTGATGTAAGAACATGTTTCCATCCTTGGATGGGTGTCCATTTATTTGTTTTGTTTTGTTTGGATATTGCTTTGATTTTAATATAATGATGCTTTCTTTTTATTGTGTGTAGTATGGATAATATTGTTATATTTAAGAATTTTATAATATTAAGACCTGTAAAGGAGACCGGTTCCAATGAACCTGGCATTGTGGGGGTGCTGGGCCATTTCTCACCTTCCCCACACGTACCCAACTTTCCTAACCCATTAAGGGGTTGGGGATTCCTTAGGAATCGAGTCATCCACCCCTTTCTTTTTTCCCGGCCCGTCCGGGTGGCGACTCCATTTTCTCCAGACTTAGGTCCGTGTTCTCTAAGGCCCCGAGCCTAAACAGTGCCGAAGTCGCAAGAACCATTCCACCTGGAGTGGGGGTGAAAATCCCCGCTCACAACTAAGTAGGGTAAGGGTATGATATATCATACTATATGCAGTGCTGCTTTAATATAGGACTTCGGTCCGAGTTATATAGGGTGATGACCCGAGCTATATAGGACTTTGGTCAGAGTTATATAGGGCAATCGCCCGAGTTATATAGGACTCCGGTCCGAGGGCTTCTGCCACAAATTCCACAGGGCTTGGTCCGCAATTTTTTAGAGCCACAGCCATAGAATATATATACAGTTGTTTCAGTTAGTTCCTTACCATACGTTAGTCTACCAAATTACCTTGTGGAGCGAACTGATAAAATGATAATAACTGAATATATGACATGTATGGATTGTTTTTACTGTAATATTATTTTTCAATACAACTCATTGCGTTTAAAAGTGCATTATGCTTTTATTATTTATTTTCCGTAATTAGTTAAAGTACCCACTAAGCAATGCTTAGGGCCACAGCCACAGAATATATATATAGTTGTTTCAGTTAGTTCCTTACCATACGTTAGTCTACCAAATTACCTTGTGGAGCGAACTGATAAAATGATAATAACTGAATATATGACATGTATGGATTGTTTTTACTGTAATATTATTTTTCAATACGACTCATTGCTTTTAAAAGTGCATTATGCTTTTATTATTTATTTTTCATAATTAGTTAAAGTACCCACTAAGCAATGCTTAGGGCCACAGCCACAGAATATATATACAGTTATTTCAGTTAGTTCCTTACCATACGTTAGTCTACCAAATTACCTTGTGGAGCGAACTGATAAAATGATAATAACTGAATATATGACATGTATGGATTGTTTTTACTGTAATATTATTTTTCAATATGACTCATTGCTTTTAAAAGTGCATTATGCTTTTATTATTTATTTTCCATAATTAGTTAAAGTGCCCACTAAGCAATGCTTAGGGCCACAGCCACAGAATATATATACAGTTGTTTCAGTTAGTTCCTTACCATACGTTAGTCTACCAAATTATCTTGTGGAGCGAACTGATAAAATGATAATAACTGAATATATGACATGTATGGATTGTTTTTACTGTAATATTATTTTTCAATACGACTCATTGCTTTTAAAAGTGCATTATGCTTTTATTATTTATTTTTCATAATTAGTTAAAGTACCCACTAAGCAATGCTTAGCGAGTTTAGTTTCTTCTAAACTCGTAGGCTATTAGCAAGGAGCCAGTAGCAAGCAAAGGAGTCCTGCGATCTGTTGGTCATCAACAAACTTAGGTGGTGCTCTTCATTTTGTATTTTGGTATTAAAAACTGGCATGTACTTATTTGAACAAGACAAAGAGATAACTTGATGTAGCATGTAAATCTAGTAATGTATAATAACTATATGGTTTTAAATTGAGTTGGGTTGTGAATATAGAAGTGTGAATTCTTCTTGCAGGATTGTAGTTGAGGTTATAAGGGTGGATTATTGGGAGTGTGCGTGAGTTGAATTGTGAAACAAAATATTTTTCAAAAATAAGAAAAATCAGTTTTGTTGACACTTGGGACCTAGAATTTTAAGGGAGACTCCGTCAAAATTTTTGGAAAATTTTTATAAGGAACATTAAGTAAGCTGACATAACCAGAGCTCGTATCCCGATGTAGCATTCCTCCTCGACTTATTCATAGGTCGGGAAGGGGTGTTACAAATCCTCGCAGCCAGCACCTCGCAACTCGCAGTTCCTTGCCAGCGAAATTTTTCCAATGCAATTTTTTCCGAATTCTTTTCCTAATTAATTTAAGTTTCCTTAAAAAATTAGAATTAATTATATGAATTTTCCTATAAATAACACTTGAAAACACAGAAAAGGGGACTTTTAGACTTTAAAAACTTTGAAGGAACTTTGGATTGGGACTGGAACTGGGGACTTCAAATTCGAGAGGAGCAACAAGCAAGCAATCGACAATTCATCAAAGGTAGCCACACTGCCTTTGTCTTTGTTCATCTAGAAGTTAATTTTGGTGGAACCAGCTACACAGGTTTGA
Organism: Garcia nutans; assembly: GCA_947685225.1. NCBI lineage: Eukaryota > Viridiplantae > Streptophyta > Magnoliopsida > Malpighiales > Euphorbiaceae > Garcia > Garcia nutans. The sequence goes on along the minus strand of CANTUV010000034.1, from coordinate 30,220,027 downwards.
TCCTTCATCATTAATTACTCATGATTACAGTAGCTTTGTTTCTTTTATTCATAAGACTATAAACACAAAACTTTGATCTTTAAATATGTAGTAACTTGATCTTTGTTTCAAGAACCCTAATTTATTTCTTCTATTTCCAAAAACCTTCAAAACCCTAATTTATTTCTTCTGTTTTCCAAAAACCTCAAAAACCCTAAATTATTTCTTCTGTTTCCCAAAAACCTCAAAAACCCTAATTTATTTCTTTTGTTTTCTTTTATCTCCAAAAACATTAATTAGTTTCTTTTGTTTCCAAAAACCTTAAATCGTTTCTCTTATTTCCAAAAACTTTTAAAAACCCTAAACTGTTTTCCTCTAACCTTTTTCCAAAATTTCCAAATATTTTCTTAAATCTCCAAACCCTAACCTACTTTACAGTTTCTAAAAATCATAATTATTTTATAAGACTCTAAACTATTTTCTTAAATCCTAAAATCAAATATGTTTTCCAAAATGTCAAAAACCCTAATTCTCTCAAAACTAATACGTAAACCCTAGTTTTCCTAAAACCTAATCCTTAAAACCTTAAAACCTTATAAACCTAAACTTTAAAACTCAATACAGTAAACCTAAAATGACAATCCAGTAACCAAGAGCTATAAACCAAATGTCTTAAGATTCTAAAACCCTAATTTCATAATGTTACCCCTAAACCCTATTTTGATTCATGAAACCCTAATCTATTCCAATGTTACCAAACCTTTACAGTAGGTTAAACAAATAACAATAATAATACTAAAATCCCAAAGCCCTAAATGTTAATTAAAGAAATTTAAATAGAAACAGTAAACCCTAATTTGTATCTTTACTTGCTTTGTTTTTAGATTTAATCATGTCGTTCATTATATGCTTTGATTTATTTAATTTCAATACTTGATTTATTTAATTTATCATGGATGAATGTTTATTATATATTTTGATTGATGTTTAATATCTTTGATGAATGATTTATTTATGATGAATGGTTATTTACTTTTATCGATTTATTTTTATTTTCAAATGTTGTAAGAGGTAAGTTTCCACTTTGTTGGTACCTCATTAATTAAATTCTATGTAATTTAAATTGCTTTTATATTTTGGACCAATGTAAAGGACATGTTTCTACCTTTTGGTGGGTGTCCTATTTAGCTTAGACATGGATGATGTAAGGGCATGTTTCCATCTTCGGATGGGTGTCCATTTATTTGCTTTGTTTGGGCATTGCTTTGATTTTAATATAATGATGCTTTATTTCAATTGTTACGTGTAATATGGATAATATTATTATATTTAAGAATTTTATAATATTAAGACCTGTAAAGGAGGCCGGTTCCAATGAACCGGGAGTTGTGGGGGTGTTGGGCCATTTCTCACGTTTCCCACACATACCCCACTTTCTGAACCTATTAGGGGTTAGAGATTCCTTAGGAATCGAGTCATTCACCCCTTTCTTTTTCCCTGACCGTCTGGGTGGCGACTCCATTTTCTCCGAACTTAGGTCCGTGTTCTCTAAGGCCCCGAGCCTAAATAGTGCTGAAGTCGCAAGAACCATTCTACCGGGAGTGGGGGCAAAAATCTCCACTCACAGAACCTATCAAATAATATCTAAATTTGTCGAGTATAAAAACCGCAGCTAACATTTCTCTTTTAGTGGTTGTGTAATTCACTTATGCATCATTTAAAGATAAACTTGCATAATAAAATTACACACATTAATTTATTCACCCTTTGGCTCAAAACAGCTCCAATGTCATAATTTGATGCATCACACATGATTTCAAATGGCAAATCCCAATCTGGGGCAACAATTATAAAGGCAAAAATTAATTTTTCCTTTAAAATTTTAAATGTTTCTAAGCACTTTTCATAAAAAACAAATGGGACATCTTTTCCACGTAAATTACACAAAGGACGTGAAATTTTAGAAAAATCTTTTATGAACCTCCTATAAAAGCCAGCGTGTCCCAAAAAACTTCTAATGCCTGTAACCGATGTGGGGGATGGTAGATTCATAATCAAATCAATCTTAGTTTTGTCCACTTCAATCCCCTTATGGGAAACTACATGTGCCAAAATAATGCCATGATCAACCATAAAGTGACTCTTTTCCCTACTCAAGGTAAGATTGTATTCAATGCATCTTTCAAGTACAAGAGTCAAATTATGCAAATAATCATCAAAAGAATTACCAAAAATAGAGAAGTCGTCCATAAATACCTCAATGCACTTATCCAACATGTCAAAAAAAATAGAAAGCATACATCTTTGAAACATCCTTGGTGCATTGCAAAGTCCAAATGGCATCCTCCGAAAGGCAAATGTCTCGAAGGGATAAGTGAAAGTCATCTTTAATTGATCCTCCGGTGCCATGGAAACTTGGTAGTAACCTCAAAGACCATCAAGAAAATAGTAAAAAGCATGACCAGATAATATATCAATCATCTGATCAATAAATGGTAAGGAAAAATGATCTTTCTTTGTGATGTTATTTAATTTCCTATAATCTATGCACATTCACCAATCGGTTTGAGTTCTTGTAGGTACCAACTCTGCCTTCTTGTTCTGGATTACAGTCAACCCAGCTCTCTTTAGCACTACATGTATGGGACTAACTCACTCGCTAGCAGTTATTGGGTAGATCATCCCCTCATCAAGGAGCATAAGAACCTCCTTCTTGACTACTTCACTCATATTTGGGTTAAACCTCCTTTGAACCTCTCTAACTGGTTTAGCTCCCTCTTCTAAAACTATCTTATGCATACACATAGAGGGACTAATTCCCTTGATATCGTTCAACCCCCAACCAATGGCTCTCTTGAATTTTTTCAACATTTTTACAAGTTTATCTTCATTATCCCTTTTGAGAATTGCAGAAATTATTACTAGTTGGGTGTTATTCTCCCCAAGAAATACATACTTCAAATGTGATGGGAGTTCTTTAAGTTCAACCACTTTTGGTTGAGTCTCCTCTTCCTCAATTTCAAGTTCCTTCTCATTACTCTCATCATCCAACATGGACTTGGATTCTTTAATTTTCGCATCAAAAATCTCAATCTCTTCACCCAAAGTTAATGCCATCTCTAACTTGTCCTAAAACAGTCATGGTTAATTTCCCATTTTTAACACCAATCAAGGTGTTAGTTGTGGCTATAAAAGGCCTCCCTAACAAAATTGTATGTTCTGAATCCCTAGGGATTTCTTCTCCCATATCCAAGATAATAAAATCAACAGGAACAATCAAACCACCTACTTTAACTAGGACATCCTCTATGATCCCCTTGGGGCATCTAAGAGTTCTATCCACAAGCTGCAAAACCATTTTAGTTAGTTTAAGTTCCCTAGCTCCAACTTCAAATAAATGAAATATGACATCAAGTTTATACTAGTTCCTAGATCATACATGCCAATGGTTTCCTTCCCATTTTCCTTAGAGATATTCACTATAAAACTTCTAGGATCCTTTAGCTTAGAAGGTAATTTGTGTTGTAAAACAACACTTGTTACTTCCAAAAATATCACCTTCTCATTCAACTCATACCTTTTCTTTTTATTGTTAAGCTTCTTAAAGAATTTGGCATAAGATGACATATTTTTAATCGGCTCAAGTAAGGGAAGGTTAATGCTTACCTTTGAGAGCATGGTATAAATTTCAAAAAATTATTTATCATGCTTCTCATTTTTTAACCTGCTTGGAAAAGGAATTGGCGGTCTGTAAGAATTTGGAGATTTGTTCAGCTTTGGTGAAGTGGATGTCTGCTCACTATCCTCCTTTAACTCAATTGTTTGATCGTTGCCTTCATACATTTCCTCGCCATTTTCTTGAATTTTACTTGCATCCAAAGAATCACCAATTTTATTATCAATTATCTTACAACTTCTTAAGATAGTGATTGTCTTGGCTTGCTCCGGTTGGCTTGAAAATTTACCTTTTTGATTAGCTAGTTACCCCACTTAAGTCTCCACTTTCTTAAGCGATGCTTCCAAAGAGTCAAATCGCTTGTTATTCACCTCTTTTGAGTGCTTATTTGAATGAAATCATTCAAATTGTCCTCAAGTGAAGGTTTCTTAACTTACTCTTGACTTGACATTTGCCCTTGAAATTGGAGACCTCTTTGATAAGGTTGGAAGGTTTGTTGAGGTGGAACATGTTGTTGATTCTTCCATAAAAAATTTGGGTGATTCTTCCAACTGAGGTTGTATGAATTTGAGTATGGATCATTTCTACCCCTTTGTTAGAAACCTTCAAAGGCATATACTTGATCTTGCCCTTCTTGGAATTGATCAAACCTTGAAGGGCACAAATTTGCATTATGGCCTAAAATCCCACATGATACACATGTTTCTTGACTTGGCATGGGTGTGCTTCCTCTTGCATTTAACATCTTAACTTGTCTTGTTAATTCTGCTAACTGCCTTGCTATTTCAAAATTTGAGTTCAACTCATATTCTCCTCTATGCCTTTCCCCAATACTCTTTTGTTGCAAATTTGCTCCCAACATTTCAAATAAAGCAACCATTCCGTACCTGTCTTTTTGCGCATTGTGCTCCCTGCATCATTATCCACTGTGTTTTGACATTGTTGAGTTAGCCCATTATAAAAGAATTGGTTAAGCAATTATTATGGATAGTAATGATAAATACATTGAAACAATAAAGATTTAAAATGATCCCACGCCTCATGAAATGGTTCTCCATCAAATTGGGTGAAAGTTGCAACACTCCCGCTAAGCTCTTTTGTCTTTTGGTGTGAATAAAATTTTTCTATGAATTTGTTATACACTTCAGTCCATGTGGTTAAGGAATTCTCCGGTAAAGTCATCAACCACAGCTTCGTCCTATCCTTCAAACTGTATGGAAAACAACTCATTTTAAGTTCATCTTTCATTAATACTTGCAAAGGGAATGTATGCAAGGTTGTGTAAAAATCTTGAATGAAGTTAAAAGAATCTTCATTCAGCAATCCATGGAAGGAGGGCAGCATACTATAATGAGTATTTTTTTAGTTCATAATTTATTATTCCGTTGCTCAACTGTATACATGATGTAGTTACCCAATAATTAGTCGGGAAAACTCCTTCATGGGTGGTTCCTCTACTTCACCCATTTATACTTTTGTGTTCTCCCTAAATGGCTCTACGGTGCTTTCTCCCTCTTATTCCAAAGGATCCAGTTCCTTGGTTCTAAGATGTCTATGGACATTTTCTACAAAGGGAACATATTCGTTGCTTGCGATCTTCATCCTTGCATAAATCACCAGGGAAATTCAAAAAGGAACACCTTAAACAATCAAAATAAAAGAATCAAACTATTACTAAAAACAACCTTCCCCGTCAACAGTGCCAAAAACTTATTGTGCTCTACTAAACACTACTGCAAATTGACACTCGCAAGTATACGAGGTTGTTGTAGCAATGGTAATTGCACCAAGGTCATCTCACAAGGAAGGTGTTGTTCATAGTAGTTTGATTAAAACAATTACTAAAGTTGAATGAATGCTATTGAAATGGTAAAATGTGATTAAAAATTAAAAGTAAAAATGAGTAGTATTTGTGCAAGATAAATTCAAATTCTTGGAATGATACCTAGGGTTTATAGATCAATTTAATTGAAACTTAATTCTCAATTATCCATTGATACAACCTTATAATTTAATTTGTTTCTTTAGATTAATTAGCAATAATTAATTCATTAGTTCTCACATTTATGAATTAACAATAACCAATTGCTTCGAAATTGCAAATTAATTTAACCCTAGAACTTATATTTCTAATTCATTCTTAGGATAATTGATTACATAGTTCCAATATCAAATTTCACCTCTCGGTCCATCATTCAATATCAAGGGATCAATAGGTGGCCAATCTATCAACCTAACATATAATCCAATGCAAACAACCAATAACAAGGTATAGCAATGGAAATATCAAATCAAGTCATTCAATCAAATCTACTACAATCCTAGGTAAGAGTAATTTAGCTCATTATCATTTCAAAGTAAACATTCATCTCAATATAAATCAAATCCAAATATTCCAATGAAATGTTAATGTTTATAACAAAACAACAATAATCTAGAAATGAATTAAATGAGAGAACAAGAAAAACCCCTTTTGAGATGTCAAGAGTTAAACTTCTTATTCTTCTTCCTAGCTCAACTTGAATATGATGAAGAACTCCCAAGCTCTCGTCAAACCTTCGACCAATTATTCCACCCTTGAAAGAATAAGTAAAAACTCTCTCAAGCCTCCAACTTTGAAATCAAAAACTTTCTCCAAACCCCCAATCCTCAAAACCAAGAACAAGTTAAACCTCTCTAGAAAAAAAATGGTGTCTCCCCTAATTCCAATAAGCCCCCCTTGTATATTCAACTCCCTCCAATTATTTTAATTCTAAGACAAAAAGAATTCCTTTTCCAACTCACCTCACTCCCATTTGTCCCTCCTTTTTCATTCTTAAATCTTTCATCCCATAAAACACCTCACCTTTCAACTAAAAAAAATAAAATTCCTCTTGTCTCCAATCTTATTCCCTACTAAACATGTTAATAATTCAACAAAGATCATACTCACACGGCCAAGTCAGATTAATCTTGGCCGTGTCTCTCTTTTCCCTCTTGGACACAGTCAAGTTATGAAGTTGTGTCCATTGCTACCTTTCAATTATAATTTTCTTATTGGGAGACACGGGCAAAGACACGGCCAAGTCATGAGGCCGTGTCCCTTACTGCCTTCAATTCTTTCTTCATGTGGGAAGTGACACGGCCAATGACTTGGCTGCATCACTTGTATGTGTTCGCTTATGTCTCTTTTCTTTCTCTTTTCTTTAGTTGCTCTTCAAGCAGGACACAGTTAAGACTATGGTCGTGTCATATGACATGGCAAATGGCTTCGCCATGTCTTATGAATGTGTTCTCTTCTGTCCAAATCTTCTCAAGGACACTGCCAAGTTTGTTTTATTCTGATCGTGTCACATGGCTTGGCAGTGTCTCTTGGGTGTGTCATTGGCTGCTTCTTTTCCTTCTTTTTCTTCATGAGTTTCCTGCCTTTGATGAGGGACATGGCCAAGCCAGTAAGTGTCTTGGCCATGTCTCAATGTCTTTCCACCAACTTTGGATCCAATAAGTAAATTTAAGCTCCATTTTTGTACTTCAACCTAAATCAAACACTTCAAGCAATCTTAAACACAAATTAAAGGGAAATTTAACTAAAAGCCAATATAATTACCCTAAAAATTCATACATAAATGATCAAAATAATTAACCCACACTTAATCATTTGCTTGTCCCCAAGCAAAGATAAAATCAAAATAAAAATAAATAAGAAAATTTTAGTCAAGTTTAAGAGTTATAACGATATATCAAGACTCCATTTCTCTAAAATCCACAATCATTATCGAATCAAACAAAATCAACACTCATGTAATTTAATAGCTTTCGATGCATAACCAATGTTATCACTCCCTTACCAACTCTTTTAAGTGTTTCAATAAGGTGGTGTTTACACTCTTAACATTCAATTAAAGATTGTCACCATAGGCTTGCTTATCAATCAAATTTTCACCACTAAATTTCAACCAATCATCAATCATAAGGTCTTTCATTTGGTTGTAATGGGGCTAAGGTAAAGGCATGACATTTAGGAGTGTGAGTTATTCATTAAGCTCAAGAGCACTTCAAGAATAAAGTAAGCAATATACTATAACCAGACAATCCCAAAATACTTTCTGCTCACTTAACTCTCATCATTAAAGTACTTTTTAAGAGACTCCAATTTTATCTCCAAAGATTATTCCTAAACTTATTACAACCCTACCCCAAGGAATAACAATTTCTATTATATATTATTATTATTATTATTATTATTATTATTATTATTATTATTATTCAAGTTAAATCATAATAAATAGGATTTGAATTGGTTCCTATTTTAGATTTACTTAAGCAATAATATGAAAAGAAAGAAAATCTAATAAAAGACACAATAATTACAACTTGATTATTTGCAACTTCCAACCTACTAAATTATATCCCACACTTTATTTTACACAACACTTATCACTTAAGCTCTTAAAATGCTCTTAACCTAATGAAAGGGTAATAGTTAAAACAAAATGGTTCAAGGCCAATGGTATTGTGAAAAAGAAAGAAGAGGAAAAACGAAATAGGCCCAAAATTGGTGAACTAGGGTTGTATATAAGGTTGGGCTTTTTAAGCTAAAATGGGTACTCCTAATTGCCTTAATAATATTGATGTCTAATTAAAATTTTTATGTGGTCTCAAAATGAATGTCAATGAAAGTTCTAGCAATTCATTAATCAAGAATGTTCACATACAAGGAATAATAAGTTGGTATCCAACTTAAGCTCAATTTCCTCACAAGTTTGTAGGTAATGCAAAGAATATCCCTCCAAATCAACAATAAGCACCAATTTTATCCAATTCCCAATTCATGCTTCAAAAATTAAAAGGTCATCTACCAATATTTTTATAACAATTGAACTATTCATCATTCTCAAAAGCAATATAAAACAAGGTACTTCAATTAACAAAGTAGCTCAATTTAAAACAAAAACTTTGTACCCCACACTTAAAGATTGACAATGGCCCCAATGTAAAGAAATAATAATAAAACAAATGTAAGTTTAGATAGTACCTATTTTTATCATCCCCTTGTGTGGTATAAATTGATACTTTCAAACTTAATTTAACACAAGCAAATTTCTCATAAAAAGATAAAATTTAAAGTAATAACTTCATATATTAAAAACACATAGTAATAATAGTAACAAAACAACATCACGACATAATGTAATAATTAAAACTTTAAGCAAGTAACAATTAAATCCGATAATAAAGGTTTATTCAAGAATTAAGCTAAATCTATTATGGTGGAGGTTGTGAAGATGATGTGGCATAAGGATGAAGACTAAGATTTCTAGCCAAGTTGTCGTTGATAAGCTCTAGTTGATTAAGCACTTAAGCATGATTGTTGTCCACCTTATCTTCAAGTGCTTCAATCCTGCTTATTATCTCTTGATTTTCTGAAACTAGACCATCCTCATTTAAGCTCAATGAATCAAAATCGGAGTCATCATCGACTCGGGCCCGCTTTTGTCTTTCATCTCTAGCGCCAGGCTCGCCATAAGCCATCTCAATCCCCTCACTCCTCTTTGTTATCATGCGTATTTTCTCCAATGTCGCTATATTATCACTGCCCAAAATTTGTTGCATCCTACAAGTATCAGGATCGAAATTTTCATCTATAGCAAGTGCCAATGTTGACATTATCCCTCCAATGCAAATTACTTCTTTCCTCCTATGAGCAACATTATCTAAGATATTTTTTAACCAAAATACAGTGCTAACGGGGGTAGCATGATAAGCACATGATAATAAGAATAATTCATTAACCTCAACAACTCCGAGACTTTCCTTCCGAGGGAAAAAAGTACAATCCATTAATCGATGTAAATACCTCAATTACTAATTGCGTTGCCTTAGTCGGTTTGGCTACATACATCCCCCCTTAAACCCAAATCAGCCCATGCTGATTATTGGTTGATGTCCTTGGGTATTATCTTGTACCCCTCAAGAGAAAACCCAAAAATTTCGTTCAACTATTCTATTGAAAGATTACGCTACCTCCCATTTAATTTCAAAACTAGCCTAGAGCAAAGTTTTGATTCATCTTTTTCTACCTTAAGTGAGGCAACAAATTCAAGAGTTAATTCTTCAAATTGTTTGGGTCTCAAAGTGATGAATGTCTCCCAACTAGGGTTCTTCACATAAGTAACAAAACTATCCCTAATTTGCAAGGCATTCAAAGTATCATCACTAACATATCTTGAGGGAAAGAAACCTCTTGCTTGGATTGCCATTTTCCTTGAAGAAGATGAAAAGGTTGGTGGTGGAGCTCTTCTCTTATGGTGAGAAACCATCTTGGTCTTTAGCATGTTAATCTTGATTGAAATGGAGATTGGAGAATTTTATTCTTGATTTAGTGAAGAAAGCAATGAATCTTGGTGGAAAAAGCTTAAGATTTTAGGTTTTGGGTGATCTTGGCCTTATGGCTATGGCGATAGAGAGAGAGGTAAAATTTTTTAGGATTTGAAAAATGAAAAATTGGGAAAGAAGCCTATGTTTTAAGAGTTTTAAAAGTTGAGAGACACGACCAAGATTGAATTGTCTTGGTCGTGTGAGGGAACATGGCTAGGGGACACATCCAAGACTCTTGGTCGTGTCTGCTATTGGGAGAATTGCTATTTTCTAAAAGAAAAATATTGGTTGACACGATTTGGTGACAAGGCCAAGATGACTAGCCATGTCTACTACTGGGTAGAATTGGGTCATTTTGAGAAGGTTGACATGGCTTGTGGACATGACCAAGATGACTGGCTGTGTCTGCTACTAGGTAGAATTAGGTCATTTTGAGAAGGTCGAGACAGCTTAGAGACACGACCAAGATGACTGGCCGTGTCAGAGTCTGTGCAAGAGTGGGTTTCCTAGGAAAAATTATCATGGGTTGAACACGGCCAAGACTCTTAGCCATGTCAGCTTTTGGGCTTTATTAATTTTTAATTTTTTTTAAATCATGTAACCCATGCCAAATTTATTCAATATTTCCTTCATTTCTTGCCCTGAAACTCAACCAAAATAAAATACCTATCAAAGCACCCATTCCATTCACTTATTACACACCAAAAGATAAAATTGAAATTTCAAAATACAAAAATTTAATTATCAAAAGAAATTGAAACCGATGGGTTGCCTCCCATTGAGCGGTTCTTAAACGTCGTGTAGTTGGACAATGTTACATAACTCATGAGTGCATACCATACTTTCTATGACAGTGGTGTATTGCTTGACATGCAGATGAGGATTTCCAATTCCATCAAATTTGGCAAAAGAAGGAAATTTGATCTTGCAAGGAACTTCTTCATTTTGCTCAAATAACCTGTCCATGTCTAACACTTCCTCAGCTTTCAACTTCTTTTCAAACTTCTTTTCCAAATTAGCACTCATTTTTTCAAAACTATAAGACTCAGTCTTCTCTTCGACCTTCTTCTCTTTCAACTTTTCTTTTTGGTCTTAGAAGTATATATCCCAATCGGCATCATCCATTACTACCTTGTTTTTATCAGGAGCTACCTCTGTTATCTTGGTCTTTCCCTTGTCCTTTTGCTTCTTGTTACTAGCATATGCTTCAAAATTGTTGTCCTCCAGCAGTGAAGTGGTTGTCTTCTCACAGTCTCAGCCAGGGACCCCTTTAGTTCTTCCATCTTGGAGTTGAGGGCATCATTCACCATCTTCTAGACTTGCTTAGGTTCCCTTGGTCTTGGTATGAAGTTAACTAAACCTTTACTAGATTTTGAGTCACTATCGTAGGTGGAATTGTCGTATGCTCTTGAACTGCTTAACTCTAGGTCTGTGAGCTAGAAAGGATTAATGCTTATGAAATGCAATGCATGTATGTATGTACAACAAACAAAACAAACAAATTAAGTCAAAGCATTCCTTCCAACCTTATATCTTCCACATGTGTGTGGCAAGTCTCTTATCCTAGTTATACGGTCAACAAAATATCAATGGTGGATACTTCATTTTAGAGTCACTCAGACGAATTAACAAATAGTTGTATTTTCAAATAGAGAAACCACTCCATGATAACTTCCACTAATTAAGCCTTAATCCATTTGGTTAACTGAAAGATATCTTATATGTTATATTGTGGATTAAAACTAAATTAAAGGGTTTATCTTAAATATATTTCTCATTTGAAAATAGACAACTAATGATCCATGCCTCAAAAAACCCCATGATTAACAAGTCTTGGCATGAATTAGGCCCATAATTGATTTTAATATTTCATAATTGACCTAATTAGTTGTAAACCCATTTAAGAAAAGGTTTTAATAAATGTTTAAAAGTCCATTGAAGAAGGTTTGTTAAAATGATTTTTTTAGGCTTTGAATTTGAGCCATGAGGAAAAGTGTTTTTTGACCCATCTTAAAAAGTTTTATGTCAAAGACCATTTTGAAAATGAGTTTGAAAATAGTTTTTGTCTTATGGGCCTTAAAAGGATTATTTTGGGCTTACCATAATTAGGTCATATTAGGGAAAAGGCAAACCAAATGTATCATAACTTAGCTAAAATATGTTAATTATAGTCAAACAATAAGCATTCAGGATAAACCTAAGGAAAGTTACTAGGCCAACTACATGGGCTTTAGTCTTTGGGTTAAAAAGGCTTAGGTCCACATAGCAAATATATATCAAAATGTACAAGGCTATGAGTGATTATGCGATGGTCGATCTCTATACCTTAAATTAAAGTATGGTATCACTCACATACACACAACACGGTTCCACAGGGCATCCTAACTCACAGACACAATAAAATCTAAGTGATGCAATGGATAATATTATAATAAGAAAGAATAAAATAATATAAAGACCAATGAATCAACTTCCCTTATCCCCAGCTGAGTCACCACTGTGAGTTGAGATTTTTGCCCCCACTCTTGGTGGGATGATTCTTGGGACTTCAGCACTATTAGGCTTAGGGCCTTAGTGAACATGGGCCTAAACCCGGAGAAAATGGAGTTGCCACCCGGATGGGCTGAAAAAATAGAAAGGGATGGATGACTCGATTTCTAAAGAATTCCCAACCTCCTATTGAGTTTGAAAAGTTGAGTATGCATGAAAAAAGTGAGAATGACACAGCACCCCCATAGCCTCCGGTTCTTTGGAACCTTCTGACCCCACTCCGGTGGAATAGTTCTTGCGACTTCGACACTGTTAGGCTCAGAGTCTTAGAGAATACGAGCCTAAACTTAGAGAAAATAGAGTCACCACCCGGACGGGCTGAAAAAATAAAAAGGAGTAGATGACTAGATTCTTAAGGAATCCCCAACCCCCTATTGAGTTCGAAAAGTTGGATAAGTATAGAGAAGGTGAGAATGACCCAGCACCCCCATAATGCCCGGTTAATTAGAACCGACCTTCTTTTTAGGTCTATACATTATTAAACTCTTTACTCATCATAATATAATCCATACAACATGCAATTAAAATAAATAAATATTTATTGCATTAAAATTAAAATGAGTTCAAACAAAATAATAAAATGGGCACCCATACAAGATGGAAATATACCCTCATAATAATATCCAATGTCCAAAACATAATTAAATAAAATGAAACACCCACCATTTGGTAGAAACATGTCCTTTACATTGATCCCTAAAAATCAAATAAGATAATAAATTAAATAAAACATTGAGCTTAACAAATAAGGCACCCACGATGGGAAAATATGCCTTTTACATCCTTGAAATTTAAATAATTAACAAAACACAATTAGAACATTCAAACATCTATAGAGAGTGATTAATTTAAATATACAATCAACCATCAAACAATAAGATTCAAACTTTAACCAAATTAGGATTTCATTATACAAATATAGGGTTTACTTCCATAAATTGAGGTTCGATTATAAAACTAGGCTTTATTGATGTAAATTAGGGTTTTAGGATATAAACTAATCAAATTAGAGTTTTAGGATATAAAATTAGGGTTTTAGAAAATAAACTAAAACTAAAACATGTAATCTAGGGGTTTAATGTATAAATCAAAATTATAACATGCAAACTAGGGTTAAACCTAATGGACTAGGGTTTTGGGTCAAAATAATTTGGATTAAATCATGTTAAAGTTTTATACCGAATTAAAATCAGTATTGTTCTTCATTGGATAATTTTCTAATCAATTAAAATAATAACTTTGAACAACCATTGCTTAATGTTAAAGAATGGAAGCAATACTGTAAGTCCAAGTAAATTAAATTATCAAACCTGTGGTGTTAACATAGCCAAATTAAGTCTTTTGAGACAAGCTTATCATTCGATTGATAAGTCTAGATCCTATTAATTCAAGGTCTCTCGATGACCAAAAGATCAAGCTACTGTCTCCTTGTTTTCGCTTCTGTATGAATTGTCTCTATTGTTGTTTCTGTTTAATTATTGTTTTCATTCTTTTCATTTTTACTGCCATCCCCTCTCTATTTTTTTTTATTTATAGGCAAAATTAGGACTTAATGATGTTCACTCCTCCTAAACATACTACGAGACTGCCTTAAAAACCATTTAGGATACTGAATTAAGCCAAAATTAAGAGCCATGTCGAATTGGATGTCCCAATTCAATATGACCAAGCCTCATATCAAATTTATTCAAGTCCAAATCCTTATGAGCTATGCTCACAACGAATTGGCCATGAAAATAGCCAATCATCTTTCATTTTGGGTCAGTTTAGCTTTTGAATCAAACCAAAATTGGTTTTGATTTTTTAATTAGGTCTAGACTTGACATGGGCTTTTAAAAATTGAATTAGATTTAACTTGGGCCTTTAAGATTGAAACCAAACTTGATTCAACTTTTTAATTATAACAAAGTTCATACCGGGCCAAAATTAAGGGTGCGTACTATTCATGCTATAGTATCTATTCAATATTAAACGTAAGATGAACTGTTCATTCTACAGTAAGCTTTACTGTTAATAAAGATAGAATTTTTGAAAAGGAGGTCCGGATGGAGTTGCTTTTGCAGGTCTTTGGAATCTTTTGCTTTCGTTTTTTTCTTTTGCTTTTACGACTGTTTCTCATCTTTTATTTTATTGTGTAATTATTATTGGTGTAGTTCATAATGTTGTCCCGTACTTATTAAGTTCTCTACAATAAAAAAAATATTGAGTTCTCCCATTGATAATTATAAGGGTATTTTAAGTTTTCTCTAGCACTGTGTAAACCCTTAATTTTTGACCCAGTCAGGTCTAATATTTTTTATATAGTCCAAAATAAATTTTTATGGTATTTTAATTAAATAATATTTATTTTAGTATTTATTATTTATATTTTTTAATAAAAAAGGTAATATTAGTAAATTTAAAAAAATAAAAATAGAAAATAATAAATAAATAAAAATCGGAGACGAAAAAATCATTGATGAAAAATTTTATCGCCGAAAGTTAATTGGCTGGCCCGCCCCAGCTCTCACTCGCAATTTTCGTAGCCCGCAGTAATTTTTCATCAGCGCAATTTTTTTCGGCATAGTTTTTTTCGAAACTGAATTCTATTTGGTTTTAATTTATTTTCTTAAATGATTTTAATTTCCTTAGACAATTAGAATTAGGTTTGGATTTTTTCCTATAAATACCACATTAAAACACAGAATTAGTGATCGGGAGCTAGACTTTGGACTTCTGACTTGGGAAGAAAGGAGGAGACAAAAAACCCTAGAAGAAGAGATGGCAAAAGGGAATTAGCAGCATTCATCAATCATCAATCCATCAAAGGCAGTAACATTGCCTTTGTTATTGTTCATCAAGAAATCAATTTTTTGGTGGAACCGACTACGCAGGCTTGATCTTTAATCATAAATTATATATTCACAGTAGCTTTGTTTTCTTTGATTAATAAGAATATGCAGTAATTTGATCTTTGTTTTAATAACTTTAATTTTAATTGTTTGCTTTAGTTAATACATTAACCAGTTGGTTTTCAAAACTCCACTTGCACGTTTTATAAAAACTAAAACTTAAAACCGTCCAGTAGCTTAAATCATTGATTAAATTATCAAAAACCCTAAATTATTCTTCTGTTTTCAAAACTTTAAAAACCCTAAATTATTCTTCTATTTCCAAAACTTCAAAAACCTTAAATTATTCTTCTATTTTCAAAACTTTAAAAACCCTAAATTATTCTTCTGTTTCCAAAACTTCAAAAGTCCTAAATTATTCTTCTGTTTCCAAAACTTTTCTAAATTATTTTGCCCGAACTATTTTCTTAATCATCTAAACCCTAATCTTCTTTACAGTTTCTAAAAACTTTAATCATAATTGTCTCTATAAAACTCTAAACTGTTTTCTTAAATGCTAAGGTCGAATATGTTTTCCAAAATATCAAAAACCCTAAACTATCTTATTAATTCTCAAAACCCAATCCAGTAAACCCTAGTTTTCCTAAACCCTAATTCTTAAAACATCAAAACTTTATGATAAGTTCAACACCCTAAAGCCCTAATCCAGTGAACTTAAAACCCAATCTTTTAAAATTATAAACCCTAATATCTTAAGGTTCCAAAACCCTAATTTCATGATATTAGCCCTAAACCCTAATTTGATTAACCAAAAACCTCACTGCTTTCTTAAATTTATAAAATCCTAATCCACTCTATTTTTCCAAAAATCATCACAGTAGCCTACATAATAAATATAATAATTTCAAAATCCCAAAACCCTAAATGTTAATTAAAGAATCCTAAATTGAGACATAAACCTAAATTTGTATCTTTATTTGCTTTATTTAATTTTAGATTTGATTATGTAGTTTATTATATGTTTTGATGGTTGATTTTTTTAATTTCAATGCTTGATTTATTTAATTTATCATGGATGGATATTTTTTTTATTATTATGATTATTATTTATTTGTTTTGGTATTAAAATTGTAAGAGGTATGTTTCCACTTTATGGGTACCTCATTAATTAATTTTCATGTAATTTAAATTGCTTTTATATTTTGAACCAATGTAAAGGACATGTTTCCACCTTTCGGTGGGTGTCCTATTTAATTTTAGACATGGACGATGTAAGGACATGTTTCCATCCTCGGATGGGTGTCCATTTATTTGCTTTGTTTGGACATTGCTTTGATTTTAATAAAATGATGCTTTATTTTAATTGTTGCATGTAGTATGGATAATATTGTTATATTTAAGAATTTTATAATATTAAGACCTACAAAGCAGGCCGGTTCCAATGAACCGGGCATTGTGGGTGTGCTGGCCATTTCCCACCTTCCCCACACGTACCTAACTTTCCGAACCCATTAGGGGGCTGAGGATTCCTTAGGAATCGAGTCATCCAGCTCTTTCTTTTTCCCGGCCCGTCTGGATGGCGACTCCATTTTCTCCGGGCTTAGGCCCGTATTCTTTAAGGCCCCGAGCCTAAACAGTGCTGAAGTCGCAAGAACCATTCCACCGGGAGTGGGGGCAAAAATCCCCTTTCACAGTGGCGACTCCACTAGGGATAAGAGAAGTTAATTCCATTGGTCTTTATATTATTCTATTCTTTCTTATCATGATATTATCCATTGCATAATATTAGATTGCATCGTGTGCGTGAGTTAGGACGCCTGTGTTACCCGTGTTGTGTTATGTAAGGGATACCATACTTTCACTCAAGGTATGGAGATCGAGCATAGCCTAACCACTCATAGCCTTGTACCATTTGGTATATACTTGCTATGGGAACCTAAGCCTTTTAACCCAAAGACTAAAGCTCATGTAATTGGCCTAGTTACTTTCCATAGGTTTTACCCCAAATGCTTGTTGTTTGACTATGGTCAATTTATCTTAGCTTAAATCATGGCTTATTTGGTTTGTTCTTTTTCTAATATGACCCAAGTACATTTGTAAGCTCAAATAAATTTTTCTTTAAAATCCAAAAGACCAAAGCTATTTTCAAAAACTTTTTAAGATGGTCTTTGGATATAAAACTTTTCTAAAAACAAAATCAAAAATTCTTTTCTCATGACCAAAACACAAAGCCCAAAATCCATTTTTTCTAAAATTTTTTACAATGGGCTTAGAAACAAAGTTATTTTCATCCAACCTTTTCTCACAAAGAGCTTACAAATTATTTAGGTCAATTATGAAATACCAAAAATCAATTGAGCCTAGTTTATACTAAGAATAATTACTCATGGGCTTGTTTTTGGCTTGAATCATTAGTTACTTTTTCAAGTGAGAAATCTATTTATAATAAACCTCTTAATTTAGTTTTAATCCAATATAGCATAAAAGCTACTTTAGTTGGTTGGATGGATTAAAGCCTAACTAATGGGAATTATCATGAACTGATTTTCATTTTCGAAAATATAACTGTCCAAGGAAAATATTCGAAAATAAGATACCTTGTTAACCATATACCTAGGAAAAGAGACTCGCCATTCCTGTGTGGAAGTTAAAAGGTTGGAAGGAACATCCTATTTGTCCTTATTTGTTTATTGTTTGTGCATCATACGTACATACATATCATTAATCCTTTCTGGCTCATAGACCTGAAGTACGACAATTCAAGAACATACAACGATACCACCGATAACATTGATTTAGATTCAAGTGCTTCATTGGAAGGATGGATACAAACCAGCTAAGGGACACAGTCGATGAAGTTGTCAAAGCTAGGATGGCCGAGCTACGAGATCAATTGGTTGAAATTATGAGGACCCAGTTAATTCAAATTCTGGAGATCATCAACAATGCTAATGAGGTATCTCCCATTGACATAAGAAAGAGGGGAAAGGCAGCATCAACAGAGAACATGTTCACTAATAGAGATCAAATAAAAAATGAGGGATCAATCCCTATTCTACAAGATCAGCCGAACCATATGCTATCTAACTGGAGCAATAAGAGCGGCTACCACCCCAATGAGCAAAATCAAAGAAAAAGAAGAGGTGTTGAGAAAAATGCAGCAACTGAACCAGCAAAGAAGCGTAAATTTTCAAACTTGAGGGAACCTTTGTCGAAAATGTTGGAGAATCTAATGAAGAAGGGATTGTTACAACCCTTGACTCCTCGTCCCAAGCTCAACACTAAGAATAAGTCTGCCTAAAATTGGAACGGCACCATCGATTGCAACCTTCATGAAGAGTTTTATCTTGTCATCTCATCATGATATAGATAGAGAAGCTGCTAAAGAGGATGTACTACTAAACAAGTTTGGATTAACTGTGGATGATGAAGCAATGATCCTTATTGATGGAAAAAATCCTTGCCCTTGATATGTCTAAATGAATGAAGTATCTTCGACGCCAACTCAATGAACCTTCCTTAGCTTGAATGTTGCTTTTCAATTTTCCTTTCTTTAATTAGAACAATTATATTTTTCAAATTTAAATTTGTTTGAATAATTTACTTTCATCAAAATTTTTGTTGGCCTTTGTTCATTTTGGTGCCAACCAATGAGGAATCTAGCTTGATATTCATGAATTAATATATTTAGGCATCATGACTTGAATGACTTTACTAGGTGACAAAATTGCTTTATAGCATTGAGTTGTGTATGCTTACTTAGAGAGGGCTCTTGCATAATTACCTTTGTCTAGGTCCTAGTCAGTCTTAGAACATGCTTTGACAAACTTTCGAGGTGAAATTGAACTCTGCTTATTTTAAGAGAGAAATGATCTACGAATTGTTTGGTTAGCCAACAACTAGTATCTACCCAATTAAATATCAATCCCTAGTTGCCCCATTGAGCCTTCATAAAATTTTAGCTTTCTTTTCATTGGCATATAACCCCCAACAACCTACCCTGAGCTGTTGTGATACTTTTGACAAGTCTTATGAACACTAAGATGAAGAGGCAAGAAGATCAAAGAAAGAAATGAATAGTCAAGACCATGAAGGTAGTTGAAATTCTCAAGACCATAAGAGTAGTTGAAGTTCTCAAAACTATAAAGATAGTTGAAGTTCACCTAAATTAGACCAAATATCATAAATAAAGTCAGGACTGAAGCAGATTAATACCACTCCACTCATCCATTATTAAAAATACAAGTTGATACAAATAAGACAACTTTGTTAGAGCTAGAACCCAAAAAAAAAGAAGAAAGAAAAAAAAAGAGGAAAAAAGAAAAGAAGAAAAAAGACAAGAAAAAAAAAGAAAAAGAAAAAAAGAGAGAGAAAAAAAGGGACAAAAAAAGAAAAGGAAAAAAGAAAAGATAAAAGAAAGATAAAACCTAAAAAGGCGTTTCAGAAGGCCAACTAAGTTCTCATTTTACCTAAAGCAGTAAAAGGCTTCCATTTGGTTTATAAGGACAGTTTGACTTGAATTGGTCCAACCCAACCAAAGATTCAATCAAAATCGAAGAAAAAAGAGAAAGGTCACCCAATTTTTGAAAGTCTTATACTTAACAATCCTACAAAGAAGAAGGACAAAATGATGAAATGCTCAAAGAAAGGGAAGAGTAAGAAAAATAAAGAGAAAGAAAAAGGGAAGAGTAAGAAAAATAAATAAAAAGAAAAGGGAAAAGAAGAAAAGAAATGAAGACTGCCCCAATCAAGATCTAGATTAATGCCAAGAAGATGGGAGGATACTCAAAGCTCTATCTTTTCATGCTCCCAACTGTCTAAAGTTGCAACAAGCAGTTTGTAGTGTGAAGGTTTATCCATTGTGTCACATCAGCTCCAATCTCAAAATGGCTTTCATTTAACCCGTGTCCCTTATAGACCCCATTTCAAGCCTATCAAAGATCTTTTGATCTCTCTTGGTAGGTAGAGTCTATTAGTGGAGATAGTTTGGATAAGCATGCATATGAGATAGACAATATTCAAACTCAAATGAGACTTTTGGCCAAGTAATGTGTATGTGCCTATCTAAAGTATAATAATTCTTGCTTAAGTAGAAATGATTCCCGAGCTTAGTATGGTAACTAGGGTTGTCATGTTATAGTTATATTAATTTGGAAAATCAAGTCCTGAGGTACATTGACATTGATTTGGCAAAGCCAACATTTGATTTCAAAATTAAAATTCAAAAAAAAATTACAAAGCCTTCAAGTTAAGGAAAGTATGTAGAATCATTGAACCTCAAAGGACACATTGGGCAAAGTAAATGATTATTGGCAAGGTCATGAAGAAGCTACCAACTGACATGCTGAAACATAGTTTGAAATGGATGTATCCCTAACTCTGCAAGCTTGGGGTCCCTACCACTCATATTTTCAATCCCGAAGATAAAAGCCATAAATATGAAGCATCCTGTCATTCCAAAGCAAGAACTGAACAAGCATCTGGAAGGAGTCAATGAGAACACTTCAGCTAATCTCCTCAGTCTGTGAGTCGACGGAACCACTGTAAGTATTATCCATGCATATCATGCATACATGAGCATATCCCACTCCATTTTTCTTTGTAAAAAATAAATAGTAATATTATATGAAGCAATGAAAAGAAGATATTGAATCAGGGGGGCATGGAAGACCCATTGCTTGAGGAAGCTCTAGTAATTTTGCAAAAGAAAGAAGAGATGCATGCTTATGCAAAGGAACCAAGCAAAATACAAAAATCAATCAGAGCCTGAATGAGAAAAATTATTAGTTTGAGCCTACACAAGGGGCAAAGTTTCTCCATTTTAATTTTTGAGTTTATGCGTATACAAAATATTTTCAAACTCACTTTCAAATATTTTGGTCCAGAAACCAAATTACCCTTAAGTCCAGAACTTAGCTCGGATCCAGAACCCAAACCATCCCGGGTCTAGAACCTAAGTCTTTTTCAAGTCCAGAACTCGAACCGGGTCCAGAACCCAAATTACCCTTTAGTCCAGAACTTATATTAGGTCCAGAACTTAAATTCCCTCTTAAGTCCAGAACTTAGCTCAGGTCCAGAACCCAAATTACCCTTAAGTCCAGAACTTAGCTCGGGTCCAGAACCAAAATTACTCTTAAGTCCAGAACTTAGCTTAGGTCTAGAACCTAAATTTCCTCTTAAGTCCAGAACTTATCTTAGGTCTAGAACCTAAATTCCCCGTAAGTCCAAAACTTAGCTCGGGTCCAGAACCTAAATTACTCTTAAGTCCAAAACTTAGCTTAGGTCCAGAACCTAAATTTTCTCTTAAGTCTAGAATTTAGCTCGGGTCCAGAACCCAAATTACCCTTAAGTCCAGAACTTAGCTAGGGTCCAGAATCCAAATCTCTCTTAAGTCTATAACTTAGCTCGGGTCCAGAACCCAAATTACCCTTAACTCCAGAACTTAGCTCAGGTCCAAAACCCAAATCTCTTGTAAGTCCAGAACTTAGCTCGGGTCCAAAACTCAAATCTCTCTTAAGTCCAGAACTTAGCTCGGATCCAGAACCCAAATTACCCTTAAGTCTAGAACTTACCCCGGGTCCAGAATCCAAATCTTAGATCTACCTCAGGTCCAGAACCCAAATTATTTTTTTAGTCCAGAGCTCAAACCAACCTTGAAAGTCTAGCATGGCTCCAAACCCAGTCAAAAATCACATTGATTTTTACTCTCTTTTGCCATAGTCTTAGATTGCTTAAGCAGGGGGTAAACTGTAGACCCTTAATTTTTGACCCAGTCAGGTCCAATATTTTTTATATGGTCCAAAATAAATTTTTGAGGTATTTTAATTAAATAATATTTATTTTAGTATTTATTATTTATAATTTTTAATAAAAAAAAGGTAATATTAGTAAAGTTAAAAAAATAAAAATATAAAATAATAAATAAATAAAAATCGGCGATGGAAAAATCAGCGACGAAAAATTTTGTCGCCGAAAGTGAATTGGCTTGGTCTTTAATCATAAATTTCCTGGAGGTTTGATCTTTAATCATAAATTATATATTCACAGTAGCTTTGTTTTCTTTGATTAATAAGAATATGTAGTAATTTGATCTTTGTTTTAATAACTTTAACTTTAATTGTTTACTTTAGTTAATACATTAATCAGTTGGTTTTCAAAACTCCACTTGTATGTTTTATAAAAACTAAAACTTAAAACCGTCCAGTAGCCTAAATCATTGATTAAATTATCAAAAACCATAAATTATTCTTCTGTTTCCAAAACTTTAAAAACCCTAAATTATTCTTCTATTTCCAAAACTTCAAAAACCCTAAATTATTCTTCAATTTCCAAAACTTTAAAATCCCTAAATTATTCTTATATTTTCAAAACTTCAAAAACCCTAAATTATTCTTCTATTTCCAAAACTTTAAAATCCCTAAATTATTTTTCTGTTTCCAAAACTTCAAAAACCCTAAATTATTCTTTTGCTTTCAAAACTTTAAAACCCTAAATTATTTTTCCCTGAACTATTTTCTTAATCATCTAAACTCTAATCTTATTTACAGTTTCTAAAAACTTTAATCATAATTGTTTCTATAAAACTCTAAACTATTTTCTTAAATCCTAAGGTCGAATATATTTTCTAAAATATTAAAAACCCTAAACTATCTTATTAATTCTCAAAACCTAATCTAGTAAACCCTAGTTTTCCTAAACCTTAATTCTTAAAACATCAAAACTTTATGACAAGTTCATCAACACCCTAAAGCCCTAATCTAGTGAACTTAAAACCCAATCTTTTAAAATTATAAACCCTAATGTCTTAAGGTTCCAAAACCCTAATTTCATGATGTTAGCCGTAAACCCTAATTTGATTAACCAAAAACCTCACTACTTTCTTAAATTTATAAAACCCTAATCCACTCTATATTTTAAAAAATCATCACAGTAGCCTAAATAATAAATATAATAATTTCAAAATCTCAAAACTCTAAATGTTAATTAAAGAATCCTAAATTGAGACATAAACCTAAATTTGTATCTTTATTTGTTTTATTTAATTTTAGATTTGATTACGTAGTTTATTTTATGTTTTGATGGTTGATTTATTTAATTTATCATGGATGGATATTTTTTTTATTATTATGATTATTATTTATTTGTTTTGGTATTAAAATTGTAAGAGGTATGTTTCCACTTTGTGGGTACCTCATTAATTAATTTTCATGTAATTTAAATTGCTTTTATATTTTGGACTAATGTAAAGGACATATTTTCACCTTTCGGTGGGTGTCCTATTTAGTTTTAGACATGTACGATGTAAGGACATGTTTCCATCCTCGGATGGGTGTCCATTTATTTGCTTTGTTTGGACATTGCTTTGATTTTAATATAATGATGCTTTATTTTAATTGTTGCATGTAGTATGGATAATATTATTATATTTAAAAATTTTATAATATTAAGACCTGCAAAGGAGGCTGGTTCCAATGAATCAGGCGTTGTGGGGGTGCTGGGCTATTTCTCACCTTCGCTACACGTACTCAACTTTCCGAACCCATTAGGGGGTTAGGGATTTCTTAGGAATCGAGTCATCCAGCCCTTTCTTTTTCCTGGCCCGTCTGGATGGCGACTCCATCTTCTCCGGGCCTAGGCCCGTGTTCTCTAAGGCCCCGAGCCTAAACGGTGCCAAAGTCGTAATAACCATTCCACCGGGAGTGAGGACAAAAATCCCCTCTCACATACTGATAAAGCTTTAATTTACAGTAATCCTCTGTAAGTTCTTTTTCTATCAATTAATCCTTTGTAAGTTCATTATTATTATTAGATTACTTATTTATGACTTTTCTTCTGCTCATATGATACAGTAGTTGTCTTTTATAATTTATATTGGCTTTCTCTGCATACTGCAGATTCTAGAGATTAATACTTTGTTAGGTAAGTTTTCTTTTTTCCCCTGTAATTAAGTTCCATTATTTATTTTCTTTTGAGGTTAATAAACTTGCCTTAATTTCCTTGATTTTGTGTGTATAATGTAACTTATAGCTTTAAAATGGAACTTTGAAATGTAGAATACACAGACTAAGTTTGAAATTGCTCTCAACAAACCCCTCAATTTATGTAAGTTTGAACTTTTCCATGAGCTTTCTTCTTGGCTGAGCAGAGGTGAGTTGATGATAGACTCGTATAAAAGAAAATCAGTTAATTTGCTCATTTTTTACTGCTAATTTAATTAAAAATTATTATATGAACAATTATTGATAAAATTATATAAAAATACATATTATATAAACAAATAATTTGAAATTAGAAAATAAAAAAAAATAAAATACTGTATATTTCAAAAACTTCTGAAATTACAAGGTGCATGTGTCACTTAAATATATAATAATTATGTTTAATTCAAATCTTGCACACCAGCTACTTGAATGGTAATAAATAAAATTTGTTTGTTTGAATTATGTATTCAATAGTTAAATAATTATTACATAGTTAATTAATTATTATATATTATATATATACAAGTAGAGGATAATACATATAATGTCATTTTATTATTTTTCAAGTGACTCATTTAATAAACTTGGTTCACACACACACACACACACACACACACATATATATATATATATAATAACAATTCATAGATAGTTTATTTTTTTTCCCATTAGTCCTATGGTTTTCACAATTAATCGACTAATAAAAAGAAATTAATAAAAAAAGAAAATATTTATTAAATAAAATAAAATTTATATAATTAATGTATATAATAAATATGTATAATTAATTATTGGTAGTTTAATAAATTAAAATTTATATATTAAGAATTTGTTAATTTAAAACTAATTAATTGTTTAAGTAATAATTTAAAATATAAATTATGATTTAAATTATAATAAATAATTTATGATAAAAAAGTACAAAATATGTTGATTCATGATTTGAGCATATTTTAAGAATTAAATAATCAAAAATTCTTATAAATACTATAAAAATATCATCTAAAGGTTATGATATGTATATATATGTATGTAAAGAGAGCTCCAAAAGGGTGTTTAAATTAATACATATTGTTAGACTTTTTGTTAATTTAATAGAAAGATCATATACTGTCATCTTTACTTTAGCAAAATTAAGTCAATAGATAATTTAAAATGATGCAATGTGTAATGTAAGACTTATTCATCTTTAATGCTATATTTAAACATATAAAACTTATTAATCTTTAATGCTATTATATAGTCAATACTTTGAAATAATTATCTTTTCTTTAACTTGAATAGATGTCAACTACCGGTGATAATTTGAAAACTACAACTAATAGTACAAGTGTTGTCCCTTAAAGGAATAATGATAGTTCGATAAAGGCAATAATTTCTGAAAATGCTATAAAGCCACCTAAGGCAAATAGTAAAAGAAAAAGGTCATGGGTTTGGAAGCATTTTGTATTAAATAATAATGAAAATTCTAAGAAAAAAAAACTAAATGTAAATATTGCGGTAAATCTCTTGCATGTCCCTTTACTAGCGACATAAGTTATTTAAGCAATCATTTATCTAGGTGAAAAATATACAAATAATTTAATCCAAGAGGGGTAGCTTAGTTGGTTGAAGTAGAGCTGAGCAAGTGAAAGGAGACAAGAGTTTGAATCCTATTAAATACACTCTTGGAGAGGGGCAAAGCGGCCTTAATCTGCAAGCTACGCTCCAAACAAGATTAGTCCTACACCTAGACAGTTAAACGGATAGGAGTGGAGAAACCTATGGAATAGCAAAAAAATATACATATAATTTAGATAGTAGTCAAATCACCTTAGCTTCTAAGTCTCAACTTATAATTTTTGAATTAAGACAATAGTCTTGCTTTTATTGTATTTGAATTTTAAATATATTGTATGTATTTTGATTTTGTGTCGATATTATGATTATTACATTTGAATTTAAATTATGTATTATAAATTTTGATTGTGTGTAAAATTTATAATTTTGTAAAATTTATAATTTTTGTTAAATTTTGTATTTTTACTATATATATAATGAAACGGTTAAAAATCTTTGTTTGTTATTTTTTTACATAGAATTTTCTTTACATTTTTTTTAAAAGTAAGATCATAATTTAATAAATATTTACAGATATTCCGAAGCAACGCTAGGGTTTCACCCCAATATATACTAAAATAATCCTCAATTGAATAGTAAATTACCAAATAAACCACACAAACTTTTTTAAAATTCCAATTTTATCCCCTTTTTTTGCTTTTGTTTTTTTTTTAACATCCTTTTGTTAAAATAATTAAGTCGGTGGCTTGGCATGTGAGACCAAATCAAATTAAAATTTTAATAAGTTGTCATAAATTGCTCAATTGAAATTAGAAATAAGTTGTTATGCATTTTTCATTTTCACACCATAATATATAACAAAATAATGATCTACTCTTAATAATTCCTTTTACATAATATGAAATTTTTTTTTATTTTCATTCATTTCACTTTGATCTTTATATCTTGATAATAACTTTAGCATAATATTAAATTTTAGATAATTACTACTAGATATTAATAAATACTAATAATATAAAAGATTAATGCCATGAATCTAATGTAAAGCTATATGAAATATCAATGCAAAAATATTTTTTATTTTTTTAAATATTAAATAAAATTTATTATTCACTCATAAAATTTAAAAATTACATAAATTCTAATTCCTACATAATTTATAAATTTTTTATAATATAATTATAAAAAAAGGATCAATATCTAAAATTTCTAATTTAAAATAATAAAAAAATGAAATAATACTTTTTATCACTATAATATTTAATTAATCTAAATAATGAAATATATATTAGACATGAATTTTCATGAAAATGAAGTATAAAAAGTTTAATAAAAATTTAAAATTTGATTGATTAATAGTTTGATGAAAGGATTATATTGTATCATTATTTAATTTATAAATTATGAAAATAAAAAGTAAAATAGATATAATTCTGAAATTATAACTGAAAACTTGAAATATATGTTAAATTTAATATTATTATACAAATATAATAGTCAATATTTGCTAACATTTTTCCTTGAATAAACACTTTTACTTAAAAAGAAATTAATAAGTCATAAATTTTCAGATAAATTTATAATTTTTCTTTTTCTCATTATTTTCAAGTAAATTTACAATTTGTTTCTTCAAAAAAAATGTAAGAAGTGATAAATTTTTAGTTATCTAAATTATTAATTTTAATTATTTTTAAAATTTTCTTTTTAATTAAAATAATAAATTTAATATTTAATATTTTTTATTAACCAATTCTCAAAAAAAATCTATATATTAAATATATCTTATTATAGATATTTTTATAATATGTAAATATGAAAATTTTTAATACTATATAGATTTATATTTAATATTATAT
The DNA here is from genome assembly GCA_947685225.1 of Garcia nutans. Taxonomy (NCBI): domain Eukaryota; kingdom Viridiplantae; phylum Streptophyta; class Magnoliopsida; order Malpighiales; family Euphorbiaceae; genus Garcia; species Garcia nutans. The sequence goes on along the minus strand of CANTUV010000034.1, from coordinate 30,192,237 downwards.
TTATATTTATATTTAATTTAACTTTTTATGTACTAATTTTATTAATGCATAAATTATTTTTATTCAAATAATATAAAATTTTATAAACAGTAGCATAGCGCGGTAAATTAATTTGCTTGTATTTCTATCTAAATAATATTTTATATTTTCTTTTTTTCTTATGACAGTTTTAGAAAATTGGGATAATTTCTTTTTTTCTAATACAAAGAAAAATATGTTTAAAAATGGTCTTATTAAGGTGGGTGTGATATAAAAATAAGAAAATTACACCATATATTATTTTTGGTTGTCTTTTTTATTTTTAAAATCATACGTTATTTTTTTTACTTATAATTTTTTTTTAATTTTACTTTATTTATGTTTTATTTTTTTCATTTTTACTGTACTTTCCTTCTCAGTTTGCTTTCCTCTTTTTTTATAGTTTCCGATATTTTAGGTTTTTTCCTTAATCTTTACCATTTCTCTTGCCCTTTTTTTTATTTCCAGATTTTGATTCCTTTTCTTCTTTTTTTTTGGTTAGTGGTTTAGTTATTTTTTAATGATTTTCATTTTTTTTAGTTTTTGTGTTGTGGTTTAGTGGTTTATTCACGGTTCCTTTTCTTCAATTTTTTTTTGTTGTTAAAAGGTTAGAAGTTCCTCCTCTGTTTTTTCATTTCATAAAATTTCTTCATAAATTATTCATAATTTTTTTTAAAAAAAAAAACTGCTATGGATAAGAAATCAGTGACAAAGAGTATTGGTTCTAGAAAATCTTCTTCTGAAAAGGTATTTTTTGTTTTTAATTTTTGTTGTTTTAATCTTAGATATAATGAAATATATTTGTTCATTTTGAATTTGATTAAGAATTTGCATATAATATATTTATTTTGACGTTTGTTATTGTAATTGTTTTTGATATATTGTGATATATATATCATATAATTGTATTTGTGATTTGTTTTTTAGTATTTTTTTTATATTATGTGATTTATGTCGATATATGTATCATATATCACTATAAAACATATATATTATTTTATTTTTTTGTATATTTATTTTTCTGCTCTAAATTAACTTTGATTTGTGTTGATATATGTTCCATTTATTAACATATAATAATTTAAATTTATTTTATATTGTGATGTTTGTTCTCTAAATTATCTGATATTTGTTAACATATTTTACATATATCATCATATATTAGCATATAAGAGTTTTTATTCTTATGAGTTTTTGTGTAAATTATTTGATATACACTAATATATGTCACAATCAGCATATAAGACTTTGTATTTTGATATTGTGGTCTAAGTTGTATGATATATGTTACTTTTTTTACATGTATCAATATATAACAGCATTATCATGACTCTTTGTCTAAATTATATGATATATGGTGATATATGATTATCAACATATTATGTTATATAATAGTTTTTGTTCTGATATTTCTACTCTAAATTATTTCATATATAGTAATATATGTTACATATATCATTATATAATATTATGTTTTTAATTTTTTTATAGGTAGCTTATGGAAAAAGTGAAGATTTTTATGTTGTTAGACTCTCTTGTGAATTGAAGTATAAGGTTATGACTAATTTGAGATCTGTATTGAGTTCTCAATAAATGATTATGTTTTGTGACACTCCTTTAGGATTTTTATTGGATATGCCTCCATTTGAAGTTCAAACCCTACTTTTTTATCCATTGGTTTTGAGGTCAATTTAGGATTCTAATCCTAAGCAAATGTTATTTGATTTTGATGGTGTATTATTAGTTTTTAGTTTACCTAAATTTAGATTGGTTAGTGGTTTGAATTACATTAGAGATAGTAATAAGTTTTTGTTTTCAAAAGATGATAATAGTTTATTATCTAATTATTTTGGTGGTAGGATGAAGATCTTTAAATTTAAACTTGAGAACTGTTTTTTGAAAAAAAAAATTTATGTAATGAAGATGCTATTAAACTTGCTATTTTATATGTTTTGCATCTCTTTTTCTTATCATCTCCAAAGTATAAGTTAGTTCGTAGGGAGGATTTGGATATTATTGATAGTGGGAATTTTGATTATCCTTTTGGTTTAGATATTTTTTATTTGACTATGAGTAGTTTCAATGAGAAATTTAGTTTTAATGTGAAGAAGTTTCCTAAGAGGTTTTGTAGGCTTATTGGTTCCTCTTGCTATTCAAATATGGTTTTATGAGTATTGTGGTTTTTTAAAAGTTAAGTTTGGTGTTAAATCTTAATATAAAGTTCATCGGATGATATCTTGGTCTTTTGAATATTCTCTTCATCTTAAGGAATTTGAAGAAGTTTTTAGTCATCATGTTTCAGAGGTATGTAATTTTATGGTATCATTTTATTTTTTTTTATGTTTATTATTTTGTTTGTTAATTTTTATTTATATATCTTTTTTGTTTTGTTTGTAGTTGGATTTGCAAAATATTTTTCCTACTTTTGATGAATTAGAGAATTTGAATTTGAATGCTTTGGAGTATGAAGGTGTTAATGAAGCTGAATATGTTGGAGATAATGTGAAGAAAATGAAAGTTGATGATGCTAATAATGATGATTTTGTTGAAAAGGAAAAGAGTAAGGTTAATGATATATTAGGCCATTCTATGAACATAACGTCAAATAGTGGTTGGATCAGCATCTGATTAAATTGAAGAGATAAGTGAACAAAGTTTCTGCTAAACAAGACAAAATGCAAAAAGGATGAGAAGTTTATAAAGAAAGAAGTTATTTCTTTAAAGGAATAAGTTAATGCATTGAATTTGAATTTCAATCAGAAATGTAAAGAAATTTTTGATATACTTGTTGGTATGTCAATGAAATTTGTTTTTGAGGTATTTTATTGTTTCCTTTTTTTTGTTTTTCATATTTATTGATATTTTATTTTTTATAATTTCTTGATTTTTTTTAATTAGTTTTTTTTTATTTTGATAGGATAATGAAAAAGTTATTGATGATGTGCAAGATGCTCATGTTGGTTTGTTTGATTCTGATGATTCTAATTTAAAAGATGATGATGAAGTGTATGAGGTATAACAACATATAATATATAAGTCATTTTTACTGTTATTTATTTTCAAAATCTATTGATATATGTTATATACATCGTTATATAACAATATATAGTATCATATATCACTTATATTCTAATTTTTATTTGATTATTTCAGTTTTTTGTTTAATATTGATCTAATATATGTTATTATATGTTACATATATTAGTATATTTTTTTTTCTTTTTATTTTTCTATGTATATGTTTTATTTTATATTTTTTTGTTTTCTTTTTTTATAGATAAAGAAAAGAAGTGTTGGTGAGATTTTAAAGGAAGAATTTAAGTTTCAAAATGTGGTGATGATGATAAGGAATTTAATGTTGACAAGATTGTTTCAGATGTTATAGCTAATATTTCAGTTGTAGATTTTGATGGTGATGATAAAGCTAGTGCTGGTTTGGAAGGTTTTGTTGTTGTTACTCAATGTACTGTTAATCTTGGTATTGTTTCTACTGGTTCTTCTGATAGTAAAGAAGATAGAATTACTTTTCTTTCTAATGTTGTTGTTGGTATTGATAAAGTTGTTGCTGGTGTTGGTTATTTTAATGAAGGTAAAGTTGATGGTGTAGCTAGCAAAGTTAGTGGTGTTGTTAATGATGTTTATATTAGTGTTAGTGATGATGGGGTCGAAATTAGGCTTAGTAATAAGTCTGCTTCAGGTTCTTCATTATTTGATTCTCATTTTTTAATTGAAGTTGACATTGTTGTTGCCTGTGTTGGAGAACATTTTGATATAAAAGTTAGTAAAAAGCCTATTTCAATTGGTTCTGAATTTGACTTTACTTTTTTGGTAAAAGTTTATGCAATTGAACATGAAATTTCTGAGAAGGTATTTTTAATGTTTATTTATATTTTTATTTTATTTATGATTATTATTTATATTTTGTTATTTTTTCTTTTTATTATTAACTAAAATTAGTTTAAAATGTTGTTGCTGTTGAACTAGTTTTATTTTTGAAGTCTACTAAGGTATTGTCATAACTCATTTTTGAAAATTTTAATATATGTTGATATATGTTACATATGTCAATATATAACAATAAATATCATTTTGTGTTTTCATTACTTATTTCTAAATAATTTGATATATGCTTATATATGTTACATATATCAATGTATATTAGTATATAACACTTTGTATTTTTCATTACTCATTTCTAAATAATTTCATGTATATTGATATATATTACATATATCAACATATAATATTTTGTATTTTCATATTTTTTATCCAGAAAATCTTATAATGAAATAACATACTGTTCTTGAAGTTAAAGTAAACAAGATAGATTTTAACAATTAATTGTTGACTACTGGATAGTTTTATATTTTATGAAATATGCCAGTGGGATTACGAATACCAATTGATCAATGTGATAATTAAAGCAAAAGATTAAAGTTATTAAAACAAAAACCAAAGCAAACGATTAAAGTTATTAAAACAAAAAAACAATTTACTGCATGTTCAAAGATCAAGCTACTATGTGTTCAAAGTTACTGCATGCATACATGTTCTTATTAATCAAAGAAATGAAACTACTGTAAACATAAATAATTCATGATTAAAGATCAAACCTCCACTCGTTGGTTACTCCACAATTAACTTCTGGATGAACAATTAACAAAGACATTACTGCTGTCTTTGATGGATTGATTACCGATGAATGTTTGATGCTAATCTTTTCTGTTTGTTGCCGTCTCTTTGCTATCTTGTTAATGTTCCTTGCCATCCCCTCTTAATGTTCCCTTGTTAATGTTTTCTCCTCCCTTATGAATTCTAAAACATTGTTACTTATAGCCGAACCTCACTCAGAATCCTTAACCTAATATAAAACAGTCCCTAAAACAAATTCTAGTTGAATTAGGAAACATATTGAACCCATGTCGACCTAATTGCCCTAGGTCGACATGAGACCAACCTCATGTCAACCTTGGGCTGCCCAAGTCAACATGAGGCATGCTCATGTCGATCTTGGGCTGCCAAGGTCGACATGAGGCATGTTCATATCGACCTAGCCTCCCAAGGTCAACATGAAGCATGCTCATGTCGACCTATCTTTCCCAAGTTGACATGAGGCATGCTCATGTCGATCTTGGGCTGCCAAGGTCGACATGAAGCATGCTAATGTCTCTAGGTAGGCCTCAATTAAATTATTCTGACCTTTTTTAACTTATGAACCAAAAAATTTTAATTCGGGCCAATTCCACTTGGTTTTAGGGTTTTACAATCAAATATATGCGTCTTTAATCCGAACCGACTCCTTTTAAAAATTATAAACTAGGTTTAAATATTTAAAGTCAGATCAAATTTATTTTGGCATCCTTTAATTAGGACCATATCAAATTGGGGTAAAAATTAAGGGTCTACAGTTTTCCCCCTACTTGAACGATCTGAGACTACAGCAAAAGAGAGTGAAAAGCAATAAGACTTAATTTTTGAGATGGTTGAGGTTTTGTTTTGGGTTTGATTTGGGTACTTAGACCTGAGATTGAATTTTATATGGGTACTTGGACCCGAGACTAGATTGAATTTGGGTACTTGGACCCAAGGTTGATTTGATTTGGGTACTTGGACCTAAGATTGGATTTGATTTTGATACTTGGACCCTAGATTGATTTGGTTTGGGTACTTGGACCCAAGATTGAATTTGCTCTGGGTACTTGGACCCAAGATTAGATTGATTTGGGTACTTGGACCCGAGATTGGATACTTGAACCCGACAATGAATTTGATTTGGGTACTTGGACCCGAGATTGATTTGATTTGAGTACTTGGACCCGAGAATGATTTTGACTAACCTTTTATCAGTTGAGAAGTCTGACTGCTCCGGCCGTTCTATGCATTGTGGTTCTTCACCCTCAAAACGGATCTTCACCTTTGAAAATAGATCTTCCTTCTTTGAGATCGAGTCTTCACCCTTGAAATTGGATCTTCATCCTTTAAATTGGGTCTTTTCCCTGGCTTCAGCTCTTTTAGCTGGACTGATCTTTTGTCTTTTGAGAAGTCTGATGTTCCATTCTTTTGTTCTTCCTTTTTGCAAAAATTCAGCTATCTTTAATTGGATCTTGTGTCCTCTTCTTGCCCCCCTGCGTGGTGAAATATTTGCAAGTTAGTTAAAAAAAAATGTTTGGTATATAAACTCAAAAATTGAAAAGGAGAAACTTTGCCCCCTGTGTAGGCTCAAACCCATGATTTTTCTATGCGAGCTTTGATTGATGTTTTTGCCGTCTAGTTCTTCGCATAAGCACGCATTTCTTCTCTTTGCAAAATTACTGAAGCTTTCTCAAGTAATGGGCTTTCCATGCCCCCCTGATTTGTTATCTTCTTTTGATTCTTTACTTCACAGAGTGTGTGAGCTATTCATTTTGACAAGGAATAGACAATACAAGATAAGAAAGTGCGATGTGATATGCTCATGTATGCATGATATGCATGAATAATACTTACAATCGTTCCATTAACTCACAGACTGAGGTGATCAACAGAAGTGTTCTCATTGGTTCCTTTCAGATGCTCCTTCAGGTCTTGCATTGGAATGACACAATGCCCCACATTTATGGCTTTTATCTGTAAGATGTTGAAAATATGAATAATGGAGACCCCAAGTTGCAGCGTCAGGGATACATCCATTTTAAGCTATGTTTTAGCCTATCAGTTGGTAGCTTCTTTATAACCTTGCCAATAATCATTTTCTTTGCCCAATTTGTCCTTTGGAGATTCAACATACTTCCCTTAACTTGAAGGCTTTGTATCACAAAACTCTCTTTTTTTTGTTTTTTTTTTTTGAATTTTGATTTTGAAATCAAATGTTGGCTTTGCCAAATCAATGTCAATGTACCTCAGGACTTGATTTTCCAAATTAACATGTCTATAACATGACAACCCTAGTTACCGTACCGAACTCGGGAATCATTTCTATTTAAGCAAGAATTGTTGCACTTCAGATAGGCACATATACATTACTTGGCCAAAGGTCTCATTTGAGTTTAAATATCGTCTATCTCATATGCATGCTTATTCAAGCTATCTCCACTAATAGACTCTACCTACCAAGAGAGATCAACAGGTCTTTGATAGGCTTGAAATGGGGTCTATAAGGGACATGGGTTAAAGTGAAGGTCATTCGTAAGTTGGAGCTATTGTGACATAATGGACAAACCTTCACACTACAAATTCCTTGTTTGAACTTTAGGCAGCTGGGAGCAATCTTGCTAGACTCAAAAATTCCTCCTATCTTCTTGTCATTAGCATGGATCTTGATTGGGACATTCTTTGCCTTTACAAAAAGTTTGTTACCCAAATTCGTTTCTTTTCTTCTTCTCCCTTTTCTTTCTTTTTCTTTTTCTTACTCTTCCCTTTCTTTGAGCATTTTATCATTTTGTCCTTCTTCCTTGTCGAACTGTAAAGTATAGAATTTTCAAGAACTGGATGGTCTTTTTCCTTTTCCTCTAATTTTGAACGAATCTTTAGTTGGGTTGGACCAATTCAAGTCAAAATGTCCTTATAACCCAAATGGAAGCCTTTTGCTGCTTCAGGTAAAAGAGAACTCAGTTGGCTTTCTGAACCACTTTTTTAAGTTTTATCTTTCTTTTTTCTTCTTCTTTTTTCTTCTTTTTTCTTTTCTTTTCTTTTCTTTTGTCTTTTTTGTTTTCTTTTCTTCTCTCTTTTTTTTTTGTTCTAGCTCTAAAAGAGTTGTCTTGTTTGTACCAACTTGGGCTTCCAATAATGGATAAGTAGAGTAACATAAATCTTCTTTAACAGAGATAAATCATTTGTTACTCTGATGTTGTCTTGATATATTGGAGATATTAGAAAACTTCAACTACACTTATAGTCTTGAGAACTTTAACAACCCTTATGGTCTTGAAAACATCAACTACCCTTATGGTCTTAAGGACTTCAACCATCTTTATGGTCTTGAGAACTTCAACTATCCTCATGATCTTGACTAATAATTGTTTTCTTTGGTCTTCTTACCTCTTCATCTTAGTGATCATAAGACTTGCCAAAAGTATCACAACAGCTCAAGGTAGGTTGTTGGGGTTATATGCCAATGAAAAGAAAGCTAAAATTTTATGAAGGCTCAAAAGGACAACTAGGGATTGATATTTAATAGGGTGGATACTAGTTGTTGACTAACCAAACAATGCCTAGATCATCTCTCCCTTAAATAAGCAGAGTTCAATTTCACCTCAAAAGTTTGTCTAAGCATGTTCTAAGACTGACTAGGACCTAGACAAAGGTATTTATGCAGGAGCCCTCTCTAAGTAAGCATACACAACTCAATGCTATAGAGCAATTCCCTCATCTAGTAAAGTCATTCAAGTCAGGATGCCTATACACATTAATTTATAAACATCAAGCTAGATTCCTCATCGGTTGAGCATCAAAATGAACAAAGACCAACAAAAATTTTGATGAAAGTAATTTATTCAAGTAACTTTAAATTTGAAAAACACAATAGTTCCAAAAAAGAAAGTAAAATTGAAAAGCAACATTCAAGCTAAGGAAAGTTCATTGAGTTTAAGCTTCTTTTCCCTTCACATCTTCAACATTCCCATCTTGAAAGGATGATAAAACAAAATCTTCTTCTAATCTTTTTCCTACTATGAAGGTTGCTGGTGGTGGCACCCTGTTGAACCTTGGAAATGGATTTCCTTTGGTATTGGGCTTGTCCGACTTAGGCAACTTGCCATTATCAATTAAATTCTGGATCTCATGCCTCAACTTCATGCAATTGTTCGTTTCGTGTCCAGACCTTTGATGGAATTGGCAAAATGCATTAGTATCAAAGTTAGGTGGAAGAGGATTAGGCAAAGGACGATGAGTCAAGGGTTGTAACAATCCCTTCTTTTGTAGCTTATTGAGAACCCAAGATAGTGGCTTCCCTAATTCTGAAAACTGCCTCATTCCTCCTTAACTAGCAGCATTAACATCAACTTCTTTTTGTGTGCTTTGATTGCCCGACTGGTAGTTCCCTTTCTCATTCCTTTTTATTGAAAAGTGATTCTTCTCTCTTTCCCATTCTTCAATTTGCAAACCAGCTTGGAGAAGATCTTTGAAGTCCCTTATAAGGGTGTGAGACATTCTTTCATGGAGATTGGGCAGGACCCCTCTCACAATTATCCTTATTTGATCGGATTCATCGGGCCTTTTCTTGAGCAAAGCGGCCTTGTTTCTCCATCTCTTCACATAGTCCACAAAATTCTCATTTGGCCTTTGCCTAATGGACTCAACTTCCATTAAGGTAACTTCCATTTCAACATTGTAACCATATTGTTGGATGAAGGCCTTGTATAGCAAATCCCAACTCTTTTGTGTTCCATCATCTAAGGTATTGAACCAATTTTGGACAATAGGATCCAATGAGAGCATGAAGTACCTTAGGGTTTGAGCCTTAGTAGCTCGAGTAGACTGCATGGCAGTGATATACTGCTTTATATGGAGATGAGGATTTCTGGTTCCATTGAACTTCGCGAAAGATGGCATCTTGAACTTGTAAGGGACCTCCTCATCTTGTTCAAATAGTTTGTCGATCTCGGACATCTCTTCGGTTTTCAGCTTCTTCTCAAATTTCTTTTCTAAATCAGCAATCATCTTTTCAATATCAGAAGTTTCGGTCTTCTCCATAGTTGCCTTCTCAACAACCTTTGATTCCTTTTTGTCTTGAGGATCTTGGTAGTATTGGGCCCAATCATCATCATCAATGACCACTTTATCATCATCAAAAGCTAGTTCACTAACTTTAGTCTTCCCTTCGTCCTTTGGTTTCTTAGTGCTAGCAGATGTTCCGGCATTGTTTCCTAAAATTGCAGCTAGTTGATTCTTTATGGTCTCGGCCATGGCCTCTTTTATTTCTTCCATTTTGGCGTTGAGGGCATCATCCACCATTCTTTGAATTTGTTCGGGTTCCATTGCTTTTGGCGAGCAAGTGATTAAGTCGTTGCTAGATTCTTTGCATCCGGCGTAGGTCGAATTATTGTAAGCTTTAGAACTATCGTAATCCAGGGCTGTGAGCCAAAGAGGATCAATGATATGAGATGCAAATGTATGCATGTATGCATAAAAAATAACAAAATAGGACGTTCCTTCCAACCTTATAACATCTACACATGAATGCCAAGTCCCTTTTCCTAGGTATATGGTTAACAAAATACCAACATGGGATATCTTGTTTTCAAATAATTCCCTCGGACGTTTTAACCAATAGTTATATTTTCGAAAATGGAAATCCATTTATAGTAATCCCCATTAATTAGGTTTTAATCCATTTATCCAACCAAAGTAGCTTTTATGCTATATTGGATTAAAACTAAATTAAGAGGTTTATTATGATAGATTTCTCATTTGAAAAAGGTAACTAATGGTTCATGCCAAAAACAAGCCCATGGTTAATTTATTCTTAGTGTAAACTAGGCCCACAATTGATTTTTGGTATTTCTTAATTGACCTAAATATTTTTGCAAGCTCTTTGTAAGGAGAGGTTGGATAAAAACAATTTTGTTTCTAAGCCCATTATAAAAAAGATTTTAGAAAAATGGATTTTGGGATTATTATTTGGGCCATGAGCCAAAGAAAAGTTTTTTTTTTTTGTCCAAAAACCATCTTGAAAAATTTTGAAAATATCTTTGGTCTTTTGGATTTTCTAAAGAAAAGTTTATTTTGAGCTTACAATGTACTTAGGTCATATTAGAAAAAGAACAAACCAAATAAGCCATGATTTAAGCTAAGATAAATTAACCATAGTCAAACAACATGCATTTGGGGTATAACCTAAGGAAAGTAACTAGGCCAATTACATGAGCTTACATGAGCTTTAGTCTTTGGGTAAAAAGGCTTAGGTTCCCATAGCAAGTATATACCAAATGGTATGAGGCTATGAGTGGTTATGCCATGCTCAATCTCCATAACTTGAGTGAAAGTATGGTATCCCTTACATAACTTAACACGGGTAACACAGGCGTCCTAACTCATACACATGATGCAATCTAAGATGATGCAATGGATAATATCATTATAAGAAAGAATAGAATAATATAAAGACCAACGGAATCAACTTCTCTTATCCCCATTGGAGTCACCACTATGAGCGGGGATTTTTGTCCCCACTCCAGATGGAATAGTTCTTACGACTTCGGCACTGTTTAGGCTCGGGGCCTTAAAGAACACAGACCTAAGTCTGGAGAAAATGGAGTCGCCACCCGGAAGGGCTGGAAAAAAGAAAGGGGTGGATGACTCGATTCCTAAGAAATTCCCAACCCCCTAATGGGTTCGAAAAGTTGGGTACGTGTGGGGAAGGTGAGAAATGGCCCAGCACCCCCCACAACGCCCGATTCATTGGAACCGGCCTCCTTTACAGGTCTTAATATTATAAAATTCTTAAATATAACAACATTATCCATATTACACACAATAATTAAAAGAAAGCATCAATATATTAAAACAAAACAATGTCCAAATAAAACAAATAAATGGACACCCATCCGAGGATGGAAACATGTCCTTACATCACATGCCTAAATAGGACACCCACCGAAAGGTAGAAACATGTCCTTTACATTGGTCTAAAATATAAAAGATATTTAAATTACATAGAACTTGATTAATGATGTACCCACAAAGTGGAAACATACCTCTTACAACATTTGGAAATCTAAATAAATTGATAAAATAAATAACAATTCACCATAAATAAATCATTCATCAAAGCTATTAATCAAAATATAAAATAAACATCCATCCATGATAAATTAAATAAATCAAGCATTGAAATTAAATAAATCAACCATCAAAAAATATAATAAACTATATAACAAATCTAAAATTAAATAAAGTAATAAATATGTAAATTTAGGGTTTTGAAAACTAAGATTTTGGAATTAGGGTTTTTTAAAACTAGGGTTTTGGAATTAGGGTTTTGGAATTAGCTTACTGCCTTAAAAAAATACAATTTTGGATTTGGAAAAATAAATTAAGGTTTTGGAAAAATAATCAATATTTTGGAGTTTAATAATGAAATGGTTTAGGCTTTTGGATAAAAATAGTTTGAGGTTTTGAGTTTTAATGAAATAACATACAATTAATTGTTGACTACTGGATAGTTTTATATTTTATGAAATATGCCAGTGGGATTATGAATACCAATTGATAAATGTGATAATTAAAGAAAAAGATTAAAGTTATTAAAACAAAAACCAAAGCAAACGATTAAAGTTATTAAAACAAAAAAACAATTTACTGCATGTTCAAAGATCAAGCTACTATGTGTTCAAAGTTACTGCATGCATGCATGTTCTTATTAATCAAAGAAACGAAACTACTATAAACATAAATAATTCATGATTAAAGATCAAACCTCCACTTGTTGGTTACTCCACAATTAACTTCTGGATGAACAATTAACAAAGACATCATTGTTGTCTTTGATGGATTGATTACCGATGAATGTTTGATGCTAATCTTTTCTGTTTATTGCCATCTCTTTGCTATCTTGTTAATGTTCCTTGCCGTCCCCTCTTAATGTTCCCTTGTTAATGTTTTCTCCTCCCTTATGAATTCTAAAACATTGTTACTTATAGCCGAACCTCACTCAGAATCCTTAACCTAATATAAAACAGTTCATAAAACAAATTCTAGTTGAATTAGGAAACATATTGAACTCATGTCGACCTAATTGCCCTAGGTTGACATGAGACCAACCTCATGTTGACCTTGGGCTGCCCAAGTCAACATGAGGCATGCTCATGTTGATCTTGGGCTGCCAAGGTCGACATGAGGCATGTTCATGTCGATCTAGCCTCCCAAGGTCGACATGAAGCATGCTCATGTCGACCTAGCTTGCCCAAGTTGACATGAGGCATGCTCATGTCAATCTTGGGCTGCCAAGGTCGACATGAAGCATGCTAATGTCTCTAGGTCGGCCTCAATTAAATTATTCTGACCTTTTTTAACTTATAAACCGAAAAATTTTAATTTGGGCCAATTCCACTTGGTTTTAGGGTTTTACAATCAAATATATGCGTCTTTAATCCGAACCGACTCCTTTTAAAAATTATAAACTAGGTTTAAATATTTAAAGTCGGATCAAATTTATTTTGGCATCCTTTAATTAGGACCATATCAAATTGGGATAAAAAATTAAGGGTCTACAGTTTGCCCCCTGCTTGAACGATCTGAGACTACAGCAAAAGAGAGTAAAAAGCAATAAGACTAAATTTTGGAGATGGTTGAGGTTTTGTTTTGGGTTTGATTTGGGTACTTAGACCCAAGATTGAATTTGATATGGGTACTTGGACCCGAGACTAGATTGAATTTGGGTACTTGGACCTGGGATTAGGTACTTGGACCCGAGGTTGATTTGATTTAGGTACTTGGACCCGAGATTGGGTACTTGGACCTAAGATTGGATTTGATTTGGGTACTTGGACCCTAGATTGATTTGATTTGGGTACTTGGACCCGAGATTGAATTTGATTTGGGTACTTGGACCTGAGATTGAATTTGCTTTGGGTATTTGGACCCAAGATTGAATTGGATTTGGGTACTTGGACCCGAGATTAGATTGATTTGGGTACTTGGACCCGAGATTGGGTACTTGGACCCGACAATGAATTTGATTTGTGTACTTGGACCCGAGATTGATTTGATTTGGGTACTTGGACCCGAGAATGATTTTGACTAACCTTTTATCAGTTGAGAAGTCTGACTGCTCTGGCCGTTCTATGCATTGTGGTTCTTCACCCTCAAAACAGATCTTCACCTTTGAAAATAGATCTTCCTTCTTTGAGATCGGGTCTTCACCCTTGAAATTGGATCTTCATCCTTTAAATTGGGTCTTTTCCCTGGCTTCAACTCTTTTAGCTGGACTGATCTTTTGTCTTTTGAGAAGTCTGATGTTCCATTCTTTTGTTCTTCCTTTTTGCAAAAATTCAGCTATCTTTAATTGGACCTTGTGTCCTCTTCTTGCCCCCCTGCGTGGCGAAATATTTGAAAGTTAGTTAAAAAAAATGTTTGGTATATAAACTCAAAAATTGAAAAGGAGAAACTTTTCCCCCTGTGTAGGCTCAAACCCATGATTTTTCTATGCGAGCTTTGATTGATGTTTTTGCCGTCTAGTTCTTCGCATAAGCATGCATTTCTTCTCTTTGCAAAATTACTGAAGCTTTCTCAAGTAATGGGCTTTCCATGCCCCCCTGATTTGTTATCTTCTTTTGATTCTTTACTTCACAGAGTGTGTGAGCTATTCATTTTGACAAGAAATAGACAATACAAGACAAGAAAGTGCGATGTGATATGCTCATGTATGCATGATATGCATGAATAATACTTACAGTCATTCCATCAACTCACAGACTGAGGTGATCAGCAGAAGTGTTCTCATTGGTTCCTTTCAGATGCTCGTTCAGGTCTCGCATTGGAATGACACAATGCCCCACATTTATGGCTTTTATCTGTAAGATGTTGAAAATATGAATAATGGAGACCCCAAGTTGCAGCGTCAGGGATACATCCATTTTAAGCTATGTTTTAGCCTATCAGTTGGTAGCTTCTTTATAACCTTGCCAATAATCATTTTCTTTGCCCAATTTGTCCTTTGGAGATTCAACGTACTTCCCTTAACTTGAAGGCTTTGTATCACAAAACTCTCTTTTTTTTGTTTTTTTTTTTTTGAATTTTGATTTTGAAATCAAATGTTGGCTTTGCCAAATCAATGTCAATGTACCTCAGGACTTGATTTTCCAAATTAACATGTCTATAACATGACAACCCTAGTTACCGTACCGAACTCGGGAATCATTTCTATTTAAGCAAGAATTGTTGCACTTCAGATAGGCACATACACATTACTTGGCCAAAGGTCTCATTTGAGTTTAAATATCATCTATCTCATATGTATGTTTATTCAAGCTATCTCCACTAATAGACTCTACCTACCAAGAGAGATCAACAGGTCTTTGATAGGCTTGAAATGGGGTCTATAAGGGACATGGGTTAAAGTGAAGGCCATTCGTAAGTTGGAGCTATTGTGACACAATGGATAAACCTTCACACTACAAATTCCTTGTTTGAACTTTAGGCAGCTGGGAGCAATCTTGCTAGACTCAAAAATTCCTCCTATCTTCTTGTCATTAGTATGGATCTTGATTGGGACATTCTTTGCCTTTACAAAAAGTTTGTTACCCAAATTCGTTTCTTTTCTTCTTCTCCCTTTTCTTTCTTTTTCTTTTTCTTACTCTTCCCTTTCTTTGAGCATTTTATCATTTTGTCCTTCTTCCTTGTCGGACTGTTAAGTATAAAATTTTCAAGAACTAGATAGTCTTTTTCCTTTTCCTCTAATTTTGATCGAATCTTTAGTTGGGTTGGACCAATTCAAGTCAAAATGTCCTTATAACCCAAATGGAAGCCTTTTGCTGCTTCAGGTAAAAGAGAACTCAAGAGATTTATAGCGGTTCTGATTAAATCAATCTTACGTCCACTCTTCAATTTCAAGTTGAGAATTTCACTAACCTTAGATTTTTACAAGCTCAATCCTAACTTGTATTTTAACAAGCTCACACTGAACTTTTACAAGGTTTGAGTAACTTTCTCACAACCCAATAAGAGTTTTCCCAGGCTCACTCTAAAACCTAAATGATTCAAAGCTTACACTCAAACTTACAATGGTGTTTAATGCTCACACCCAACACTCAAAGTTTACAACAAAGATTTTGATGCAATGAAATGAAATTGTTTGCTTTGGCAATTACAATAATAAAATCACTGAAATATGAAGATTCTTGGGATATTTATAGCCTGCAAGTCTTCTATTAGTCATTTGAAGTAGTTGCCAACATGTTTGATTCTTGTCTCCCACTTTAATAATTAGTTAAAGCAATTTCATGGTCGGACTAGCTTAGGTCTGGTCGTACCACATGAGGTCTAGCCACAATTTGCTTGGTTCGATCATACTATTTAATTTTTTAATAGATGCTCCACCAACAGTTGGTCCACGTGGCATCCATCAATTGAGTGGAAGAATAACGAGCATAATTTTGAACATTCTTAATAGGTCCCATCAAAATTTCTGGTGTTCCGGTCAGACTATTAGTGGTATGCTTAAACTTTGGGAGTATCTTTCACCGTGAAACTCTCTAGAAGTATTTGTGCATTTGTTCCCTACAAAGGTCCGGTCGAACTTTTTATGGTCTGATAAAAATGTATGAGTACTTCTGGTCGTGAAACTCTCTAGAAGTTTTTGTTCAAAAATCAACCTAAGGTCTAGTCGAAATATTAGGTGGTCCGGTCGAACTTTCTCTGGTACGGTGAAAATGTGAGAGTACATTGGACCATAAACTCTCTAGATGTATAGAGGTCACTTGACTATGAATATCATAAAGAAGTTGGAGGATTTAGCCTTGAGGTCTAGTGGATTGTGTTCTAGGAAACTCCATTTGAAAGGACTCTTCGGTTTCATCAATAATCCTAGACATTTTTCTTTGTTGGGCTCTAGCTCCTTGAGCTCCTAATGGATATTTATAAGTCTCCTCAACATATCTAATGCATTTGGCATGCTTGAGATAGCCTATGTTTATGGATTTTATTGTAGGATCAAGAAGATTAAAGAGAGTGTCTTTGTTTGTTGGTGTTAGTGCACCAACATACTTAGCAATTTGAGTGATTTGTGAAGATAGAAGAATTATACGAACCTTGGTTTTCCTAAGGTGAAGGAAAGTGTCAATTAAAAACTTTCTAGTAGATTTTTTTTTAGTTACTTTTTAATTGCTTTCTCTTCTAGCACTTATTGTGTAGGTGATTATTCTAAGCAACATCCAATAGGTCAAGGCTCTAAGGTTCTTAGCATTAGATTGTTTATGGAGTGAGATTTCAATGGAAATCTCTTGCCAAAAGTTCAATTGAACTTCGACAGTGAGAACAGTGTTGGAGATGTGAGAAATCCCTTCCAATTGAAAAACCCATATGGATGAAAAATCTTCTAGGGTAAGTCCATACTCTTGCTTAAAGAATCTAAAAGAAATACCATAGTAACCTAAAGGGTCGACACTTTTTTTGCTAACAACTAAGATTGTGAGGAATTTCTTTGTCAAATATTCCCATCTAAGGTCATCATGTTTAAGAAATACAAACTTTTCCCAACCTAGATTACAAAGACAACCTCTTAATATCATTCTCAATACCTAAAGACTCAAGGGTCATGGTGGAGAAGAGACGGTTTGGTTTAACTATTTTATCTTTGAGAATTGCATACCGTTTTCTCTCATCATCATCCTTGAATCTTATCCTATGGCTTCTCCTAGATACTTCTTCTTGTTGGGATGAGGCAGCAATACATTTTCCTTTCTCACTTTTAGAGGCTTTTCTCCTATGTTCTTTACGTTCCATTGAATTGTGACTTGGAAAGAAATGAAGTTGAGAAAATTTGAGAGTTTTGAATGTTTGAGTGTTTAGATATTAATAAAATGTTGTAAAATAAGATATTGGAGGGTATTTATAGTCTTTTAGATGAAAACTAGCCGTTTATAGCTATTGAAGAGGATTTGTGCACGTTTTCAAAAGTTTCCAATGGCTAGAAAATTTTGAATTCAGAGCAAAAGTTCAGTTGAACTCTCATGGGTCCTGTGATACTTTTTGAAAAATTTAAAAAGTATAGTCGGACTTACCAGAAGTCCAAATAAAATTACAATTTTGCACACAATAGTTAGAAAATTTTGAATTATTCCGGTCAGACCAATCAAGGTATGGTTGGACCATTTAGAATCCAGCAAGATCAAAGATTTAAACATAAAGTACGGTCAGACCAAATGTGAGTTCGATAAAAAAAAGTTGATAATTTTTTGGAAATTAGGAAACTTTCAAGCAAGAAAGTATATATTTCAATTTACGGCCTAAGTGTATGATAAAAAATAAGTGTACAAATTGATCAATAGGTTAAAGGGTCAATTTAAGATGGATCCATCTATCATACCTATATGTTGTTTTATGAAATTTAATCTTTCTTCATTCAAGGATTTTATGAATATGTCACCAAGTTGTCTTTGAGTATCTATAAATTATAAAATTACATTTTGGTTTTAAACATTCTCTCTTAAAAAATGATGCTTAATGTCTATATGTTTAGACTTAAAATGTTAGATTAGATTTTTTGATAGATTAATAGCACTTGTATTGTCATATTTAATGGGAATGTGATCAAAATTTTTACCATAATCTAGAAATTATTGCTTCATCCATAAAACTTGTATACAATAAAGCATGCAGTAATATATTCGGCTTCCGTAATGGATATGCCAACAAACACTTGTTTCTTGTTTTTCCTAAGTAAATAGCATGCATTGGTTGTACTTTGCCTATCTAATAGGCTACCGGTAAAATCTGCATCTGAAAAATATAAAATATCAAATGATATATTTCTAGGATACCAAAGTCCTAAATGCAATATTCTACTCAAATATTTTAAAATTTTTTTGGTGGCATTCAAATGTGATTCTTTAGAGCATGATTAAAATCTAGCACACATACAAACACTATACATTACATTAGGTCTAGAAGTAGTTAAGTAAAGGAGAATCCAATAATACCTTGATATTTCTTCTTATCAACTTTCTTACCAATTTCATCTTTGTTCAATTTTAAAGATGCACTCATTGGAGCCTTGCTTACTTTGCAACTATCCATGCCAAACTTCTTAAGAAGTTCCTTTATATATTTGGATTGATTGATGAAGATATCATCCTTGCATTGCTTAACTTGTAGACCAAGAAAGAATTTAAGTTCACCCATCATGCTCATTTCAAATTTCCTAGTCATATAAGAAGCAAACTCTTAGCACAAAGATTCATTAGTAGCACCAAATATAATATCATTAACATATATTTGTACAATTAAAATGTTATGCAATTTCTTTTTAACAAAAAGTGTAGTTTCAACAAGCTCTTGGAGTTTGTTTAGGTGATATAGTGCCTTGGATAATTTAAAGACATGATTTGGTAATTTATAATCTTCAAAATCAGGAGGTTGTTCAACATAAACTTCTCCATTAATAACGCCATTCAAAAAAGCACTTTTGATATCCATTTGAAACAATTTAAAATTCATATGATATGTAAATACAAGCAAAATTCTAAATCTAATCTTGCTAAAGGGATAAATGTCTCATCATAATCAATGTCTTCCTCTTGGCTATAGCCTTTAGCTACCAATCTAGCTTTGTTTCTAGTAATGAGACCATCTTCATCAAGCTTATTCCTATGTACCTATTTGTAACCTATAATTGGATGATTCTTGGGTCTAGGAACAAGCTCCCATACTGTATTTCTCTCAAATTGATTGAGTTCATCCTGCATGGAATCACCCAACATTCATCACTAAGAGCCTTCTTAATAGTTTTTGGCTCAATTTGAGAAACAAAAGCAAGATTAGTGTCTAAATACTTAAATTTTGATCTAGTAGTTACTCCCTTTAATGTATCACTAATGATGAGTTTCCCTGGATGATCCTTTTGATAATTCTAATCTTTGGGTAGTTCTTGAGTCTCTCCTATCTTAGATTCTTCTTGTTCCATTATGTGTTCTAGTTCATCATTGTTTTCCTTTGAAATATTTTTTGTCTCAAGTTTTTCAAATGTACCTACAAGATCATCGAGAATACTACCTTTCCCATGATCAAGCTTGGATGATTCATCAAAGATAACATGTATTGATTTTTCAACTACTTGAGTTCTCTTATTAAATACTCTATATGCTTTACTTGAAGATGAGTACCCTAAGAATACACCTTCATCCAATTTGGATGAGAATTTTCCAAGGTTGTCCTTGGTATTTAATATGAAGCATTTGCATCAAAATACTCAAAGATAAGATATTTTGGGTTTTCTTTTATTCTATAGCTCATAAGAAGTTTTATTAATTAAAGGTCTTTTAAAAACTCCATTTGAAATATAAGATGCACTATTAACTGCCTCCGCCCAAAAGTAAGAAGGTAAATTGTACTTATTTAGCATTATTCTAGCCATTTCTATCAATGTTCTATTTTTTTCCTTTGAACCACAACATTTTGTTGTGGTGTTCTACGATCTAAAAAATTATGTGAAATTCCAAGTTCATTGTAAAAATTTTAAAGTTTTTAAAGTTATCATTTTCAAATTCTTTACCATGATCACTTCTAATAGATGTGATCACATAGTCTTTTTCATTTTGAACTCTTTTTGTAAAAATTTTGAAATGATTAAAAACTTCATTCTTTTTTGTTAAGAAATTAACTCATGTAAACTTTAAGCAATCATCAACAAGCACAAAATGCATATAACTTACCTCATAAGCTAGCAACTTTATTTGGTCCGAAAAAATCTAGATGTATTAATTCTAGAGGTCTAAATGTACTTACATAATTGTTAACTTTGAAGGAACTCTTATGTTGTATTCCAAATTGACAAGATTCACAAATTTTATCTTTATTAAATTTCATTTTAGGGAGTCTGTCTATAAGTTTTTTTTGCTTAGGCAATGTAATTAATCCATATTAGCATGTCCTAATCTTCTGTGCCAAAGCCAAGCACCATTGTTAATAGTGACTAAGCATTCAAAAGCATTATTAGAGTGTAGGTCAATTTTATAGGTGTTACCAATTCTACTTCCATTGATTCACTACTAGAAGAGATAATTTTGTATGCTTTAGAATTAAAATTGACATTATATCCTTTGTCATGTAATTGACTAACACTAAGTAAGTTATGTTTCAATCCATCAACTAGCCACACATCATCAATTAAATTTTAACCAAGCATACCAATAGAACCAATGTTTATAATTTTTCCTTTAGCATTATTTCCAAATGTCACATTACCTCCTTACTTGTAAGTAAGAGTTGTGAAAAGTTTTACATTACTGGTCATGTGCCTTGAACATCCACTATCCACAAGCCAAACATTTTCATTGATAGTAGACTTTAGGCATACCTATAAGACAACAAGGTTTATCTTCTTTTAGGTATCCAAATGAACTTGGGTCCTTGGAGGTTAGTTGTTGAAGGATCCTCTAATTTGAGTTGAGCCTTCCTAATGTAATAAAATGTACTTTTATGACCAAATTTCATGCAATAATGGCATTGATATAAAGGTTTATTTCTTTGCATTCCCTTATTAAACATTGAAGAATTAAATTGATAATTACAAATATGTATGGGATAAAATTGTTTATGTGCAAACTTATGATTGTGTCCTTGCCTTGTGTACGTGTATGCATAATTTGCTCTTGGAATCCTAGTTCTATAGTCTAGTGAGCCCAGTGTAGTCTTTGTAGGATTTTTTGGCTTAGTGTGTGCATTTGTATTCTTTACAACTTCAATACTAAAGGTTTAACTTATGGAGGCTTTAACAAATATTGGTACATTGGATGTAGTTGTGGTTGATCCATTGAACCCTAAACCATACTTGGAGGAGGGTGACCTTTGAACACTTATCAATGCATCTAAGGTTTCCTTACCTTTGTAAAATTTTGTGATAGAATTTTTTAATTCATTTATTTCTTCTTTCAAGATTTTATTTTCCATATTAATTTTATCTAAGCTAGTTGAATTTTTAGATACATCATTTAAAGATTTCATTAATTGTTCATTTGAGGTCTTTAATTCTAAAGTGGAATTTTTTAAAGAAACAAAGTTTTTTTTCTAGCTTAAAGCATTTTTCTTTATAGAATTTCATCTTAGAGAAATATTTTTGGACTCTTACGTTCATATGCTCTACGAAATCACCATCATCTAAAGCATCATCAACATTATCACTATATGCATTCGAGTTCAAGGATTGAGTACCTACCTCATTGGTGTGATTATCATCTCCAAATGCCATGAGACAAAGATTTACAATTCCTTGCTCTTCCTTCTCTTCTTCTTCACTTGAAGGCTTTGAGAGGTTTCTTCTTCTCCTTGTCCCATTTCTTTTTGTTCTTGATTTTAAAGCAATCAATTTTGATATGACCCAGCTTGCCACATTCATAATATTTTACTTCGTTTTTCTTCTCCTTATATTTTAAAGAGAATTTTGAGGGATTACCTTTTGCTTTCTGTGAGCGGGGATTTTCGCCCCCACTCCCGGTGGAATGGTTCTTGCGACTTCTGTACTATTTAGGCTCGGGGCCTTAGAGAACATAGACCTAAGTCTGGAGAAAATGGAGTCACCACCCGGACGGGCTGGGAAAAAGAAAGGGGTGGATGACTCGATTCCTAAGGAATCCCCAACCCCCTAATGGGTTTGGAAAGTTGGGTATGTGTGGGGAAGGTAAGAAATGGCCCAGCACCCCCACAAAGCCCGGTTCATTGGAACCGGCCTCCTTTACAGGTCTTAATATTATAAAATTCTTAAATATAACAATATTATCCATACTACACACAATAAAAAGAAAGCATCATTATATTAAAATCAAAGCAATGTCCAAACAAAACAAAATAAATAAATGGACACCCATCCGAAGATGGAAACATGTCCTTACATCACATGCCTAGATAGGACACCCACCGAAAGGTAGAAACATGCCCTTTACATAAGTTCTGAGATAGAAAAGCAAATTAAATTATATGATATTTAACTAATGAGGTACCCACCAAGTGGAAACATACCTCTTACAACATTTAGAAATCTAAATAAATTGATAAAAGTAAATAACCATTCATAATAAATAAATCATTCATCAAAGGTACCAAATATCAATAAAAAGTAAACATCCATCCAGGATAAACCAAGCATTGAACTTAAATAAATTAAAGCATATAAAATAAATCAAAGCATAATCAAATAAAAGAATTAAATAAGGCAAATAAAAAAAATCTAAGTTATAGCTATTGTTTTCATTTAGAATCCTTTATTTCATGTGTTTAGAGGTTTTGGATTTTCATGGGTTTAAGCTACTGTGACTTTTTAAAGAAAAATAGATTGAGGTTTTATGTTTTAAAAAGTTGGTAAGACTCTTTGATTAAACAAATTAAGGTTTGAATGGTGAAATCATGAAACTAGGGTTTTAGACACTTTAAAATACTTTTGATTCATGGTTTTAAATGGTGATTCATTGTGTTTTTAAGCTACTGTGTAAAATTAAAGTATTTATGGTTTTATGATTTTTTGAAATTTTTGTTAGTGTATGTGCCCTAGGCCATTTATTTGGATCTTCATGTTATACATTCATTATTAATAAATGAGGTTTTATTATCATTATTGTTTGTTTGCATATTACACAATTTTGATATTTGTCCCTGGTTTATTATTATTATAGAGATAAAAAAATAATTCTTAACCAGTATGAACATTGATTTGATAATCATCAGATGGTTATGTGTATAGTGATACAAATCAATTTCATAGATACTTGTTAGAGAACAATGTATTGGATAGACCCATCATGAGATTACTACATGGGTTAGTGTCATAAGTAAATCTCATGATAGTTATGTATTAATTCTTTGACTTGAGATTGTCATAGTTTCCAATATAAGGACTATTATATTTTGACGTGATCAAACATTATCCGTAACTGGATAGTAATAAAGGTTATGATCATATATGATAGAAATTATGTAGAGGATAATGAACAATCAAGATAGAATTTGTCCCTCTCTTTGAGAGAGATATCTTTTGGGCCCCTCGATAAGTGAGACTGTGAAATGCATGGCCGTGCTTAAATGAATTGATAGTGTGATCAATTTCATTTGTTTTTATCAGTCTACTTAGAGATCGAGTAATCATAAGTTTGAATAATATAAGTATGACGTTGACCATGACTTATGTTCAAGCTAGATATCGTGTGATAAAGGGATTAATGCATGTACTATTACTAGGTAAATTGGACATTCCTTATATTAATTGGGTAGTTGTAACGCCTTGCTAGAGGCCAATTACGACTTGTTGGTTTAATAGAGATTAAATTGACTACCAATTAATATGGGCCTATCGGGTCACACACAAGAATGCGCTTTGGGCTGGATATAATATTAATAATATTAATATTAGATATTAATATTTATTATTATTATTTTCATTTTCATTTTTTTATATATATTATTAGATAATATATTCAGAATCCTTATTAGATTTGGATTTCTGAATTTGACTTACCTTATCCAATTTCGAATTGGATTCTGGAGTGATTATATTCACTCCAGACATTAAGTCTTCTTAGAGGTAATATTAGAAAACGAAAGAGAACAAAAAAAAAGGAACTCTAATATGTTTTAGAGAAAACGTTTTTCCAGCCTTCGCCGTTGCAGAGAGCTAGCACTCCAGACGGTAGCATTCGTGTGGATACGCGATAGAGGATGTTTCGCGATCGAGGCATCTCTTCCAAACTGTGATTTCGAATCATCAACAAGTTAGTTCTTTGAACACTTTCGTCGAATTAAACGAACAGCATGGATCCTCGTGGGAAATCAGAGATCAAAAAATTTTTCCGCTGCGTGTTTTTGGTTTGCAGTGATCTCCTTGATTTCCTAACAATTTTAAAGGATTAGGGTTTAGAAAAAATTAAGGTTTAAAGTTTTAAAGGAGGTTAGGGTTCATTATTTTAGGTTTTGGAGTTGAATTAGGGTTTTAGGAGCTTTGAATTGGAGTTTCGGGTGAATTGTTGATTTTAGGATTTGGAAAAATAATTTGATGATTTCATGAGGTGTTATGAATTTAAACAAACGGATTAAAGTTTTTATAAATAGAAAAGATGTTTTTTATGGCTTTTTGGAAGAAACAGAACCTAATTTAAAATTTTGAAAGAAACAAAATCAAATTTTGGTTTTGTTGAAAAATATGTTTAATTAGGGTTTTAAGGTGGAAAATAAACCAACGAAATAAGGTTTTTTGACTTTAGAAAAACTAAATTAAAGTTCTAAGATTTTAACTTTTGAAAAGCATAAAATCCTGGTTTTAGCTACTGTAAAAAAAATAAATAAATTAGAATCTCATACCTTATTTTGTAAGTTGCACCAAAATTGCTTCTTGGATAAACAAGCTCAAAAGACCAGCCTTTTTGCCTTTTGGAATCCCTTAAATCGTGTTTCTGCTACTTTAAAAATCAATTGAATTCAAGCTTTTCCTTCACGGATTTGGATTTTCTTTTCACTATCCCTTTCGGCCCTCCCTAATTTCATTGCCTTTGGTCCTTATTTATAGTGGTTTGATATAGTTTATTCCTAATTAGTCATGACAACTAATGTTAATAAGAAAAGAAAATTGAAACCTAATTGAATTAGGTTTCCAAAAAATTGCGTCGGAAAAAATTGCGCTGCCGAAAAAAATTGCCGCAGGAAAAAATGCGCCGGCGAAAAAATCTGCCGCAGGAAATTGCTGCAGTGAGCGGGCTGCAGGCTGTGGGCAACAATTTCGCCCGCAAATTTTTTCTGCGGGCGAAATAGCTTGGGCCATTTCGCTTGCAGAAAATTCCTAATGGCGAAATGCCCACGGGCCCGCGCTACGATTTTTTCGTCGTCGATTTTTCCGACTCCGATTTTTATTTTTATTTTTATTTTTTGACTTTTTTTGTTACTTTTTATTTTTTATTATTTTTGAATTTTTATTAATTTTACCATTTTTTACTAAAATAAATATTAAAATTAATTAAGATACCATAAAAATTATTTTTGACTAACTAAAATATATTGGACAACACAAAAATTATTTTGAACTAATTAAAATATATTGGACCGGACCGGGTCAAAAATTAAGGGTCTACAGTTTGCCCCCTGCTTGAATGATCTGAAACTTTAGTGAAAGAGAGTGAAAAGCAATAAGACTTAATTTTTGGGATGGTTGAGGTTTTGGGTTCTGGACCCGGTTTGAGGTCTGGACTCAAGGATAAATTCTAGGTTCTAGACCTAAGAAAAGTTTGGGTTCTTGACCCAGTTTGAGTTCTGGACTCAAAGATGATTCTAGGTTCTGGACCTAAGGAAAATTTGGGTTCTGGACCCAGTTCGAGTTCTGGACTCAAGGATGATTCTAGGTTCTAGACCTAAGGAAAACTTGGGTTCTGGACCCGGTTCGAGTTCTGGACTCAAAAATAATTCTAGGTTCTGGACCTAAGGAAAATTTGGGTTCTGGACCCGGTTCGAGTTCTGGACTCAAGGATATTTCTAGGTTCTGGACCTAAGGAAAATTTAGGTTCTGGACCCGAGAGATTTGGATACTCGATCCTAAACTACACTCGGATACTCGATCCTATCTGGATTTGGATACTCGATCCTAAACTGGATTCGAATTGGGATACTCGATCCTAAATTGGGTTTGGATACTCGATCCTAACTGGATTTGGACACTCGATCCTAAATAGTGTTTGGATACTCGATCCTAAACTGGCTTTGGATACTCGATCCTAAACTGGATTGGGATACTCGATCCTAAATTGGGTTCGGATACTCGATCCTAAACTTGATTTGGATACTCGATCCTAAATTAGCTTTGGATACTCGATCCTAAACTGGATTAGGATACTTGATCCTAAATTGGGTTCGGATACTAGATCCTAAACTTGATTTTGGATACTCGATCCCAAACTGGATTGGGATACTCGACCCTAAATTGATTTAATTTGGGTACTTGGTTCCAAGCTTGAATTGATTTGGGTACTTGGACCCGAGAATTGGTTTGACTGACCTTTTATCATTTGAGAAATCTGACTGCTCCGGTTATTCTATGCATTGTGGTTTTTCACCCTCAAAATGGATCTTCATCCTTTGAGATCGGGTCTTCATCCTTGATAATGAATCTTCATCTTTTGACATTGGGTCTTCACCCTTGCAAATGGATCTTTATCCTTTGAGATTGGGTCTTTACCCTTGAAACATGGGTCTTTATCCATTGGAGGTCGGGTCTTTACCCTGGTTTCAGCTCTTTTAGTTGGATTGGTATTTTGTCTTTTGCATCTTCATTCTTTTGAGAGTTCTAATGTTCCATTCTTTTGTTCTTCCTTTTTGCAAAGATTTAGCAATTTTTAATTAGACCTTATATCCTCTCCTTGCCCCCCTGTGTGGCAAAATATTTGTAAGTGAGTTTAAAAATATTTGGTATATAATCTCAAAAAATTGAAAAGGAGAAACTTTTCCCCCTGTGTAGGCTCAAACCAAATATTTTATCCATGCAAGCTTTGATTGATGTTTTTGCCGTCTAGTTCTTCACACAAGCACATATTTCTTCTCTTTGCAAATTTACTGGAGCTTTCTCAAGCAATGGGCTTTCTATGCCCCCCCTGATTCAATATCTTCTTTAGATTCTTTAATTCGCAGGGTGTTTGCTATTCATTTTTCCAAAGAATAGACAACACAAGACAAGAAAGTGTGATGTGATATGCTCATGTATGCATGATATGCATGAATAATACTTACAGTCATTCCATCGACTCACAGACCGAGGTGATTAGCAGAAGTCTCGCATTGGAATGATCGAAAGCTTTGCATTTGTGGCTTTTATCTTTAAGATGATGAAAACATGAGTGGTGGAGACCCCAAGCTGTAGAGTCAGGGATACATCCGTAGCATGTCGGCTGATAGCTTCTTCATGACCTTTCTAATAATCATTTCCTTTGCCCAATGTGTCCTTTGGAGGTTCAACATACTTCCCTTAACTTGAAGGCTTTGTATGACAAAAACATTTTTTATTTCAATTTTTTTTTGAATTTTTTGAATTTTAATTTTGAAATCAAATGTTGGTTTTGCCAAATTAATGTTAATGTACCTCAGGACTTGATTTTCCAAATTAATATATCTATAACATGAGAACCCTAGTTACCGTACTAAACTCGGGAATCATTTCTATTTAAGCAAGAACTATTGCATTTCAGATAGGCACATACACATTACTTGGCCAAATGTCTCATTTGAGTTTAAATATTATCTATCTCATATGCATGCTTATCCAAACTATCTCCACTAATAGACTCTACCTACCAAAAGAGATCAACAGGTCTTTGAAAGGCTTGAAATGGGGTCTATAAGGGACATGGGTTAAAGTGAAGGCCATTTTAAGATTTGAGCTGGTGTGACACAATGGACAAACCCTCACATAATAAATTTCTTGTTTGAATTTTAGGCAGCTTGGAGGCAATCTTGCTAGACTCCAAATTCTTTCTGTCTTCTTGGCATTAATCTGGATCTTGATTAGGACAGTCTTTGCCCGTGAAAAAAGTTTGGTACCCAAATTCGTTTCTTTTCTTCTTCTCCCTTTTTCTTTCTTTTTATTTTTCTTACTCTTCCCTTTTCTTTCCCTTTATTTTCCTTACTCTTCCCTTTCTTTGAGCATTTTATCATTTTATCCTTCTTCCTTGTAGGACTGTCAAGTACAGAACTTTCAAGAACTGAATGGTCTTTCTTCTTTTCCTTTGATTTTGATTGAATCTTTGGTCAGGTTGTACCAATTTAAGTTAAACGGTCCAAATGGAAGCCTTTTGCTGCTTAGGTAAAAGAGAACTCAGTTTGCTTTCCGAACCACCTTTTTACGTTTTCTTTTCATGTTGTTTTTTTCTTTTCTTTTTCTTTTCTTTTTTCTTTTTCTTTCTTTTCTTTTTCTTTTGTCCTTTTTCTTTTCTTTTTCTTCTTTTTTCTCTTCTCTCTTTTTTTTATATATTTTTTGTTTGGTTCTAGCTCTAAAAGAGTTGTCTCGTTTGTACTAGCTTGGGCTTCCAATAATGGATGAATGGAGTAACATAAATCTTCTTTAATAGGGATAAATCATTTGTTACTCTGATGTTGTCTTGATATATCAGAGATATTAGAAAAACTTCAACTACCCTTATGGTCTTAAAAACATCAACTACCCTTATAGTCTTGAGAACTTCAACTATCTTTATAGTATTGAGAACTTCAATTATCCTCATAATCTTGACTAATCATTGCTTTCTTTGATCTTCTTGTCTCTTCATCTTAGTGATCATAAGACTTGTCAAAAGTATCACAACAACTCAAGGTAGGTTATTGGGGTTTGTAAGCCAATGAAAAGAAAGCTAAAATTTTATGAAGGCTCAAAGGGACAACTAGGGATTGATATTTAATTGGGTGGATACTAGTTGTTGGCTAACCAAATAATGCCTAGATCATTTCTTTCTTAAATAAGCAGAGTTCAATTTTGCCTCAAAAGTTTTTCAAAGCATGTTCTAAGACTGACTAGGACCTAGACAAAGGTAATTATGCAGGAGCCCTCTCTAAGTAAGCATACACAACTCAATGCTATAGAGCAATTCCCTTAGTAAAGTCATTCAAGTCATGATGCATAAATATATTAATTCATGAATTATCAAGCTAGATTCCTCATTGGTTGAGCACCAAAATGAACAAAGACCAATAAAAATTTTGATGAAAGTAATTTATTCAAGCAACTTTAAATTTGAAAAACACGATAGTTCCAATTAAAGAAAGTAAAATTGAAAAGCAACATTCAAGCTAAGGAAAGTTCATTGAGTTAGGCTTCTTTTCCTTTCATATCTTCAATATCCCCATCTTGAAAAGAGGATAAAACAAAATCTTCTTCCAATCCTTTTCCCACCATGAAGGTTGCCGGTGGAGGTACTCTATTGAACCTTGGAAATGGATTATCTTTGGTGTTGGGCTTATCCGGCTCGGGCAACTTGCCACTATCAATCAAATCTCGGATCTCATGCCTTAGAAGAGCACATTTATCTGTTTCATGCCCTCGCATTTGATGAAATTGACAGAAGGCCTCAGCATTGAAGTTTGGTGGCAATGGATTATGTAATTGTCGAGGAGCTAACGGTTGTAACAACCCTTTCTTTTGCAACTTGCTAAAAACCCAAGATAGAGGTTTCCCCAATTCTGAGAATTGTCTTTTATTCCCTTGACCGGTCACATTAACATCAACTTCTTTTTGTGTGCTTTGGCTACCAGGTTGATAGCTCCCTTTCTCGTTCCTTTTTGTTGCAAAGCGGCTCTTCTCCCTTTCCCATTCTTCAATTTGCAAACCAGCTTAGAGAAGATCTTTCAAATCCCTTATAAGGGTGTGAGACATCCTTTCACGGAGATTGGGCAGGACACCTCTCACGATCATCCTTATTTGATCATATTCATCCGGCCTCTTCTTGAGCAAAGCGGCCATGTTTCTCCACCTTTTCACATAGTCCACAAAATTTTCATTTGGCCTTTGCCTAATGGACTCCACTTCCATTAAGGTAACTTCTAACTCAACATTATATCTATATTTTTGGATGAAGGCTTTGTAAAGTAGATCCCAACTCCTTTGTGTTCCATCATATAAGGTATTGAACCAATTTTGGACAACAGGATCCAATGAGAGCATAAAGTACCTTAGGGTTTGAGCCTTAGTAGCTCGGGCAGATTGCATGGCAGTGATATACTACTTCACATGAAGATGAGGATTTTCGGTGCCATTGTACTTAGTAAAGGAAGGCATCTTGAATTTATAAGGGACCTCTTCATCTTGTTCAAATAGTTTGTCGATCTCAGACATCTCTTCGGTTTTCAGCTTCTTCTCAAATTTCTTTTCTAAATCAGCAATCATCTTTTCAACATCGGATGTCTCGGTCTTTTCAATAGTTGCCTTCTCAACAGCCTTCAGTTCTTTCTTCTTTTCTTGAACATCTTGGTAGTATTGAGCCCAATCATCATCATCATCAATGATCACCTTTTCATCATCAAAAACCACTTCACTAACTTTGGTCTTCCCTTTGTCCTTTGGTTTCTTAGTGCTAGCAGATGCCTCGGCATGGTTCTCTAAGATTGCAGTCAACTGGTTCTTCATGGTCTCGGCTAGGGCCTCTTTGATTTCTTCCATCTTGGCATTGAAGGCCTCATCCACCATCCTTTGAATTTGTTCAGGCTCCATTATTTTTGGTGAGTAAGTGATTGAGTCGTTGCTAGATACTTCATCTCCGGCGTAGGTCGGATTATTGTAAGCTTTAGAACTATCGTAATCCAGGGCTGTGAGCCAGAAAGGATCAATGATATGAGATGTAAATGTATGCATGTATGCACAAACAATCAACAAATAAGGATAAATAGGACATTCCTTCCAACCTTATAACATCCACACACGAATGACGAGTCTCTTTTCCTAGGTATATGGTTAACAAAATACCAACATGGGGTATCTTGCTTTTGAACAATTCCCTCGGACGTTTCAACCAATAGTTATTTTTTCGAAAATGGAAATCAATCCATGATAATTCCTATTAATTAGGTTTTAATCCAAACTATAGTAGCTTTTATGCTATATTGGATTAAAACGAAATTAAGAGGTTTATTATAAATAGATTTCTCACTTGAAAAGAGTAACTAATGGTTCATGCCAAAAACAAACCCATGGTTAATTTATTCTTAGTGTAAACTAGGCCCACAATTGATTTTTGGTATTTCATAATTGACCTAAATATTTTTGCAAGCTCTTTGTAAAAAAAGGTTGGGTAAAAATATTTTTGTTTCTAAGCCCATTGTAAAAGATTTTAGAAAAATGGATTTTGGGCTTAGTATTTGGGCCATGGGCCAAAGAATTTTTTTATTTGTTTTTAGAAAAGTCTTATGTCCAAAGACCAACTTGAAAAAATTTTGAAAATAGCTTTGGTCTTTGGACTTTAAAGAAAAGTTTATTTTGAGCTTACAATATACTTAGGTCATATTAGAAAAAGAACAAACCAAATAAGCCATTATTTAAGTCAAGATAAATTAACCATAGTCAAACAATATGCATTTGGGCTAAAAACCTAAGGAAAGTAACTAGGCCAATTATATGAGCTTTAGTCTTTGGGTTAAAAGGCTTAGGTTCCCATAGCAAGTATATACCAAATGGTACGAGACTATGAGTGGTTATGCCATGCTCGATCTCCATACCTTGAGTAAAAGTATGGTATCCCTTGCATAACATAACACGGGTAGCACGGGCGTCCTAACTCACGCACATGATGTAATCTAAGATGATGTAATGGATAATATCATTATAAGAAAGAATAGAATAATATAAAGACCAACGGAATCAACTTCTCTTATCCCCAGTGGAGTCGCCACTGTGAGCAAAGATTTTTGCCCCCACTCCTGGTGGAATGGTTCTTGCGACTTCGGCACTGTTTAGGCTCATGGCCTTAGAGAACACGGACCTAAGTCCAGAGAAAATGGAGTCGCCACCCGGACGGGCAGGTAAAAAGAAAGGGGTGGATGACTCGATTCCTAAGGAATCCCCAACCCCCTAATGGGTTCGGAAAGTTGGGTACGTGTGGGGAAGGTGAGAAATGGCCCAGCACCCCCACAACGCCCAGTTCATTAGAACCGGCCTCCTTTACAGGTCTTAATATTATAAAATTCTTAAATATAACAATATTATCCATACTACACACAATAAAAAGAAAGCATCATTATATTAAAATCAAAGCAATGTCTAAACAAAACAAAACAAATAAATGGACACCCATCCGAAGATGGAAACACGTCCTTACATCACATGCCTAGATAGGACACCCACCGAAAGGTAGAAACATGCCCTTTACATTGGTTCTAAAATAGAAAAGCAAATTAAATTACATGATATTTAACTAATGAGGTACCCACCAAGTGGAAACATACCTCTTACAACATTTGGAAATCTAAATAAATTGATAAAAGTAAATAACCATTCATAATAAATAAATCATTCATCAAAGGTATTAAACATCAATAGAAAGTAAACATCCATCCATGATAAATAAAATAAACCAAGCATTGAACTTAAATAAATTAAAGCATATAAAATAAATCAAAGCATATCAAATATAGAATTGAATAAAGCAAATAAAAGTCTAAATTATGGCTACTGTGACTTTTTATGGAATTAAAATAAATTAAGGATTTTATATTTTAAAAGGTTGGTAAGACACTTTGATTAACCAAATTAATGTTTGAATGGTCAAATCATGAAACTAGAGTTTTAGACACTTTAAAATATTTTTGATTCATGGTTTTAAATAGTGATTCATTGTGTTTTAAGCTACTATGTAAAATTAAAGTATTTATGTTTTTATGGTTTTTAAAATTTTAAAGGATTAGGGTTTAGAAAAAATTAAGGTTTAAAGTTTTAAAGGAGGATAGGATTCATTATTTTAGGTTTTGGAGTTGAATTAGGGTTTTAGGAGCTTTGAATTGGAGTTTCGGGTGATGAATTGGCTTTTGGAATTTGGAAATCAATTTGATAATTTTATGAAGTTTTATGAATTTATACAAACGGATTAAAGTTTTTATAAATAGAAAAGATGTTTTTTAAAGTTTTTTGAAAGAAACAGAACCTAGTTTAAAATTTTGAAAGAAATAGAATCAAATTTTGGTTTTGTTGAAAAATATGTTTAATTAAGGTTTTAAGATTTTAAAGAAGAAAAAATAAAAATTTTAAGCCTTTTGGAAAATAAACCAACGAAATAAGGTTTTTAACTTTAGAAAAACTAAATTAAAGTTCTAAAATTTTAAATTTTGAAAAACACAAATTCCTAGTTTTAGCTACTGTGAAAAAAAATCAAAGAATTTAATACATACCTCCTTTTGATGATTCCTCCAAAAATTATTTTTCTTGGATGAACAAAATCAAAAGCAAGCTTTGTTGCCTTTGAATTCTTGAATTCCCTTCACTGCTTCTCTCCAAAAAGTCCCAATTTCGTCTCCAATTTTTCTCCTTTTTCCTCTCGGATTTCTTTTCCTCTTTCTGCCTCCCTTTTTTTTTTTGTGTTTAGTCCATATTTATAGAAATTATATATCATTCATTCCTAATTATTCACGGCATCTTTATTGAATAAGAAAAGGAAACCAAAACCTAATTGTATTAGGTTTCGGAAAATTTACGTCAGAAAAATTTTGATGGCGAAATAAAACTGCTGCGGAAAACTGGGCTGGAGAAAAAATCTGCCGCAGCTGGCTGCTGCAGCGCGAGGAGCGGGCGAAATGCCTACTGGCCCGCACTAACAAAATCGTCGCCGATTTTTTTTTTGTTATTTTTTTTATTATTATTTTTGAATTTTTATTCATTTTACCATTTTTTTACTAAAATAAATATTAAAATTAATTAAGATACCATAAAAATTATTTTGGACTAACTAAAATATATTGGACAGCACAAAAATTATTTTGGACTAATTAAAATATATTGGACCGGACCGGGTCAAAAATTAAGGGTCTACACTTTCAATCTCCTCTTTCTTTTTCATTCACTTACTCTTCTAGATAGCATGGTCATTTCTTCATCATCATCACTATCTTCTTCACTTGAGCTCTCAACTTCTTTGGTGACTTTGAGAGCTATTCCTTTCTTGTTATCTTTCTTACCTTTGTCATCTTCCTTTTCGGTGTGCAATTCAAAGATAAGAAGTTTTTCAACTAGCTCATCGGTTCTTAATGCACTAAGATCATTAGCTTTTTCAATTGAAGAAACCTTTAATCAAAGTTCTTCTTGGCTCTAAGTGATCTCAATATTTTTCTATTGACATCACCTTGATTATAGATTTTTTTCATATTTTTTCAAGTAATTGACAATAGCAAGTAGCCGATCTGCCATCTCAGTGACATTTTCATTTGGCTTCATTTTGAAAATTTCATACTCATGCTCAGGCATTTGAGTCTTGGTGAACCTCACTTGGGTAGTTCCCTCATAATAATTCTCAAGAGATTTCCAAATGCTATGTGCACAAGTAAGATATTGGATTCTTCCAAATTCTTCCCTAGACAAGGAATTCACCAAGATGGAGGCTGCTTTAATGTTCTTGTAGTGAGCCCTTTCTTGAGCAACGATCCATTTGTCTCTAGGAAGAGGCATCAAAACACCATCAACTTTATGAATAGGAGGTTTCCACTCATTTTGCACACATTTCTAAAGCTCAATTTCCTCACTATCAAGAAACAAATATATCTTGTATTTCCAACAAGAAGAATTTGTTCCATCGAAGTAAGGTCTTAGATAAGAATTGACATTTCCGTTTGATTAAGCAATGGAGGTAAATGGAGGAGTGGCTGCCATTGTGGATCAAATTTTACAATTAAGCTTCTTGAAATTTTGATGCTTTGAAACCAATTGTTGTCCCAAAATGGCAACAAAGAGAGGGGAGATTAATTGTTTTGAAGAAGTGATGGCAAATTAAAAATTAAAAACAAATAAAAAAGCAGTTGAATAGAAGATGAGTAGAGTAAAGAACAATAAACACAAGAGATTTATAGTGGTTTGAATTAAATCAATCCTGCATCCACTCTCCAACTTCAAGTTGAGAATTTCACTAACCTTGAATTTTTACAAGCTCAATCCTAACTTGGTTTTTTAACGAGCTCACACTGAACTTTTACAAGGTTTGAGTAATTTCCTCACAACCCAAAAAAAGTTTTTCCAGGTTCACTCTAAAATCTAAGTGTTTCAAAGCTTACAGTCAAACTTACAATGGTGTTTAATGCTCACAACCAACACTTAATTATTACAATAGAGATTTTTTATGCAATGAAATGAAAATTATTTTCTTTGGCAATTACAATCATAAAATAAATGAAATATGAAGATTCTTGGGGTATTTATAGCCTCCAAGTCTTCAACTGGTCATTTGAAGTAGTTACAAACATGTTTGATTCTTCTCTCCAACGTTAATCATTAGTCAGAGCAATTTCATGGTTAGAGTAGCTTAGGACCGATCGAACCACATGAGGTTCGATCATAATTTACCTAGTCTGGTCGTACTATTTAATTTTTTGATAGACGCTCCACCAACGGTTAGTCCACGTGGCATCCACCAATTGAGTGAAAGAATAACGGGCATAATTTTGAACATTCTTAATAGGTCCAATCGAAATATCTTGTGGTCCGATTGGACTATTGGTGATATGCTCAAATTTTGGAAGTTCTTTTCACCGTGAAACTATATGGAAGTATTTGTGCATTTGTTCCCTGTAAAGGTTCGGTCGGACTTCTACTGATTCAGTCAGACTTTTCGTGGTCCGGTGAAAATGTGAGAGTACTTGTGGTAGTGAAACTCTCTGGAAATTTTTGTTCAAAATTTAACCCAAGGTCTGATCGGAATATCAGGTGGCTCGATCGAGCTTTCTCCGGTACAATGAAAATGTGAGAGTATCTTGGACCATGAATCTTTCTGTGTGTTTTTTCTTCAATGGTCCGATCAGACTTTTTGAATTTTTTTCAAAAATTAAGTTCCTGCAAAGTATAACTTGGTACAAACATTAGTGTCATTCAATTTAATTGCCTAAAATCAAAATATATTGAATTAGTTCAAGGGTTTTTGTTTAACAAACAACATATAAGATTTTGTATTCTTATATTTTTTTCTCTAAACCATATAATATATGTTGATATATGTTACATATATCAGCATATAAGTTTTTATTTTCTCATTTTTCTTTTATAAATCATTTATATATGCTGATATATGTTACATATATTAACATATAATAGTATATAAGTTTTTGTATTCTTATTTTTCTTCTCTAAATCATTTAACATATGCTGATATATGTTATATATATCAACATATAGCCACATATAAAGGTTTTTGTATTCCCATCTTTTATCTATAAGTCATTTAATATGTACTGATATATGGTACATAAATAAACATATACATCTCTAAATCATTTTTTATGTGTTATTTTATTTTTATGTTTTCTTATAATTTTATTTTTGCAGCACATGGATTTTCTATTTTATTATTTGAGGAAGAAATGCAAATATGATAACTATAATGTCAAATTCATTACAACTGACATATTTTTTTTACTATATCCTAAACATGAAATATAATGAATTTCAAGACAATGGAGGAAGTCCAAATATGTGCAAGATGGATGATGAAATATTTAAATATATCTTAAGGAAGAGATTGATTTGTTCACATCCTTGGACTAAAGTTAATGAAGTTTTTATTTGTATTCATCAAACTGATAAATCTCATTGGATTTTAGGACGTTTATCAATTAAGAGTAGGTGTATATATGTTTATAATTCTATGAGGAGTGAAAAGAATGATGCTGCTAGTGGGAAGTATCTTGCACCTTTTTGTACAGTCATGCCCTATTATTTTCATTTACTTGAGATGGTTAAGTACAGAGAAATCGATTTTGTTAATAGTCCTTATGTTGGTGCATCTTTTAATTATCCTTTTAATTATTATTTGATGGATAGAGTTCCTGTACAAACTAACATACATTTTTTTATATTATTTTTTATTTTTTAATTCATTGATGTTTTATTTTTTTATTATTTTTTCCAGTGATTGTTGTGTGTATGCCTTTGCTTTTGCTGAATTCTATGCTCATGGCTACCATTTGTTGCCTATGATGTTCAATGTTGAGAATTATCGATATAGGATAGCTCTATCATTGTTTAATTATGGTAGAGCTAAGATGAAAGGAGATATTAAAAGTAATGATGAATCAAGTAAAAAAGCTAAGAAGGGTAAGAATGATAAGTGCAAAAAGAAGTTTGAAGGCAAAGATTTAAAAGTTTACAAGACAAAGAAGTCCAAAGATGTTTAAATTTTTTTTCTTTTTTAATTTTTTTGAATTATGCATATAGTGAACAGATGTAAATATTTTTAGTTTTATAAAAGTTATATTTCTATTTCAATTATTGATGTTTATATTGTTTTTTTATTTTATTCAGTTATATGTTAATATATGTTACATATATTAACATGTTACAATTTAAAATAATTTGTATTTTAATATTTCCTTTCTAAGTCATTTCATTTTTGTTAATATATGTAATATATATTAACATATATTGACACATAACACTTTGTATTGCGATTAGTCTTTTTATAAATTATCTTCTATGTAATATCCGTTATTTTATAAAAATAAATAAATTAAATTAATAAGTTGGGGGGTTAAATGAGGTGTTAGAAGTGAGAATATATATATATATATATATATATTTAAAATATAATCAAAATATAGATTACATAAGTCAAACATGAGTTAGAAAAAGTCAATGGTGAAATAGTAAAAGAATGATAAAATGATAATTTTACCTTAAAATAAATTAATTAAATCATTCAAAAATAAATTTATTTTTTAATGGATATTGAAAATTAAAGAATTAAAAATAATAAATTAATAAATTATTTATATATGGTGGAAAATTTTTTTAAGAAAGAAAAATTTTAAAAATTAACTATTTATCTTCTTCTTCTTCTTTTCTCTCTCCACCACGAAATTTCACCAT
This sequence comes from Garcia nutans, assembly GCA_947685225.1. Lineage (NCBI taxonomy): Eukaryota > Viridiplantae > Streptophyta > Magnoliopsida > Malpighiales > Euphorbiaceae > Garcia > Garcia nutans. The sequence goes on along the minus strand of CANTUV010000034.1, from coordinate 30,154,031 downwards.
AGCCAAGAATGATTTTTGCTCCAAACACCAAATTTTGAAGGATTTCAAAGGATCAAATTGATTTTTGGTGATTTTTCAAACAATTAGTAAGCTTTCTTTAGTATTTTCTAAGTTTTACGGAATTTTTAGATTATGTGTAATTAGGAATTTTGATGGGCTGGTTTTTTTTGTTCTAATGCATATTAAACATGTTATTTTAATGAGTAGGCAATGATTTTATGCTTGAATGGTTGATAGGTTTAAGTTTTGGTGGAATTTGAGAAAGGTAGTAAGGTTAGGGTTATGGAAAAAGGGTTTGTTCAAGATTGTAGTTTATTAGGTTTTATCATTTAAATCATGTTGTTTAATGATTTAAATGATAGAAATAAACTTAAATTGACAATTGGAATTGGTTAGAATGTTGAACAAAAATCAAAGTGGCTTAGGGTTTGAATTTTGGAATTTTGATGGAAGAAAGATACATTGTATTTTAATGCTTTGTATGTGTTAAAATATAATGTTTGTAATATATTTAAGCTTTAAAATCAATTTAAGAATGTTGAGAATGAAGTTTTAATATTAAAGTGTGTTTAGGCATATTTTACTATTTTTGAAAGGAATACCTTTAAATTGAGTTTTACAGTTTAATATGTGTAAATGTGCTGTTTAAGACATAATTAAGCTTAAAACTCAATTTGGTATTGGATGGATTATAATTTCAAAGTTGTAGTGCCTTATTGCTTAAGAAAGGGAAAATTGAAGGATTGGATTTTAATTGATGTTTGGTAGCTTAAACACCTTAAAATGTGATGCTAATATGTGTTTGTTATTTACATTTTGGTTATGTGTTGAGTAAGTTGTTATTCCAGCAACTTAGTAAGTGAAAATTTTGGTGAAGTTGCAAAATTGGTGCTTTTGACTTGGAAGTGCCTTTGCATAAAGGTATATACATACTTTGATTGTTATGCATTAAATTGCATTTGTTTAACATATTTTGTGATTGAATGATTTGGTGACTATGCTACTTTGATGTGTGAATTCACATAAAAAGTGCATAGATATTTGCTTAAAATTAAAATATATAATGTATGTGTTTATGAGCCACTTTGAGTTGGCTAAAAGCATTGTGATGAATGTTTATGAAAAATGCATGAAAATATGTGAAATAAATGAAAAATAATGGGAAAAAATTAAAATTGGCATATTTGCCAAAGATTGAGAAGAATGTGAAATGGTTTAAGTAATGTGTGTTACCTTGTGTTACCTTATGTAACACCCCATCTTAGCCTACATTTATAGACCAAGATGGACTGTTATTTCATGGTGGGTGTGTCTTAACATTTTACTTAGCCAATTTTAAGTGCAGATTTTAAAAAAAATTTTGCCAGAACCTCCCCTAAAAATGGAGGTCCCAAGTGTCGCCAAAACTGATTTTTTTAATTTTTAAAAAATATTTTGTTTCACAATTCAACTCAAGCACACTCCCAATAATCCACCCTTATAACCTCAACTACAATCCTGCAAAAAGAATTCACACTTTTATACTTGCATACATAAGTGCTAAACCCAAATAAGATTTATTAAACTACTAGCAGTGTACGTGTTCTGGCTTTTCAGTATAATACATTTATTTGCTAGATCATACAAGCTTATGTACATGCCATATTACTACAATCAATCATATCCAAACTCCTACCCAAAGTAGTAGTCAAGGCCAGCTACGCAGGACATGCTGCAATCTCGTCTCCTCGTTTAACCTACGAGTTTAGAGGGAAACTAAACTCGCTAAGCAATTGCTTAGTGGGTACTTAAATCATTGCAATAAATAAATAAAATGAAAGAATGATTTGAACATACATTTATATACTTTAAATACTTGGAAGGAATAAATACAAAACACAGATGGTAAAAAGGCTTGACTGAATAATTTGAATTTAAATCATTTCTCTTGCTTTTATCATTTTGGTTGCTCTACCGGTTTAACAGAACATCAGCGGATAAGGAAGGGTCATGATAAACATATCTCATCATGATCATATTTCATTATCTTTCATCATATTTCTTGCACATGTGCCAATGGCCATTATCATTGCATCATTGATCATGTCATTGTAATCATCGGCCTTCAGCCGGAATATCATATCATATCATAAGCAGTACTGCAGTAATAGTATGATGCATCATACCCTTATCTCAAGGGTTCTGTCATAACCAAGTAGAGCGTCAACAATTCATTAATTAATTTGATCATGATATTCAATAAGCCATGATTTTTCCATAATGCATGTATTGTCAGAATAGCTTGTCATGATGCCTTTCTGATCATTTCCAATTCTCCTTCATGTCATTTGATATGATTTAACATCAATCCATAACATAATATTCCAATTTTAACACATTTAGAAAAATGACCAAATGAATAGTAGCGCGGTGCGTAAAATCGGCAACGCAATGGCGCGCGACAACTAAATAGTAAAATCTGTTTTTACTGCTGAAAATCAGTCAACTTTGGTAACAGTTTTGACTAAGTAAACAACCTTATTTTTGGATGAATTTTTGCAGGAAAACACTTTCATAAGTTAACTAAATGCATGTAAAATTTCGTCGAAAAATTCTTTCGTTTGCCCCTTCAACGGACTGCCCAAAATGAAAGCTGCAGAATGGTGCCCAAAAGGGACCATTCGGCCCAATTTTCCAAACTTGAGGGAAATTCATTTTTTTCTTGAAAAATTCATTTTTAGAATCCTTTTGTGATACCATTGAAGGACTAAGGGTCCCTCTTCCAAAAATCAAACCAAAGGAGTGATTAAAAACTCATCAAAGTTTATGAATAATTGCATAAATTTAGCTAGTTTGTTTTGTTTTCATTCTTTTCACAATCAATTGATTACAAATGGTTCAAGAGCACTTTCCCACATATTTACCACACATAATAACATCATTTCAAAACCATTTCAAAAATCCCATAATGCAAAATATGTGAATTAATTGAAAAGGCAATGATTTAAGTACCAAACCTTGTTTATTTGCTTTATCCCTTGCTTGTTCTATTCTTTCTTCCCTTCTTCTTCTTTATCCCTTTGGTTTCCTATAATTTTCATAACTTCCATAATAAGAACATGATAAAAACTATATGTTCAAGCCTTGATTCTTACTATCTAAAGCTACTAATTACCATTTACTCATCACTTCTACATGTAGGGATCATTTAATCTAATTTCTCTTCACTTTCTTATCTTTCCCATAATCTTCCCAACTTTTCTTTCATTGATAACTTGAAAACTACCAATCAAATGAATAAACTAAAGCTAGAATTGGAATCCTTACCTTAAAATAAAGCTTTTCCTTCCAAAAATCCACTTGAACACTTGAAAAATTCCTTCCCTTTTGTTGATGGAGAGAATACGGCATGCCTCTCAAAAATGGAAAAAAAAAATGTGTCCTTAATGCTTTAATCATCCTTCTCTCCCTTTTTATATTTTTCCATTTTCCATTTATTTAATTAATTTCATTTTGGAGGGTTAAGATGTAACCACCACAAAAGTATCTTAACTAGGATGGTGCCATATGGAGGGTTAAGATTAATCCAACCCAAAAGTGTCTTTAAACAAGATTTTGCCATGTGTCCCTTTCTAGAAAATTACTATGCCATGTGTCCCTTTTCTAGAAAATGGGTGGAAGTGAAAAGACCAAAATACCCTTCAATGGAAGGTTTTGCCTTTTCTTCGTACCCGGGTGGTTTTACGACGTGTAAAATGTACCGTTCTCCTCCTTTCAACCTCTCGTTTCCATTTCCGACATTCATTCTTGATTTTTAACTAATTTATAAAAAATTACGCTCATGCCCTTGACTTTTGTAAAAATTTCCTTTAGGTCCTTACGTGATTCGGGTCTCCACTTAGGTTCGTTCTTCAACATCAATCACTGTGGAGTCCTTCCGTTTACTTCAGATACCTTTACGTGTTTTGTTTTCCAGTGTATACATTATTATCACAAGAATGACAAAAATACCCTTGGTCAAGAATCCACTGTATCTCTCAAACTATGCGTTTTCGGGAAAAACCGTGGTGTTCCATTTCGAACCAATTTTTCTCTACTTTCCATTTCTGGAGTCTGTTATATGCACTACTAAGAACCTCCAGTACAACTTTTGGAAATTACAGTTACCTCCCCAAAACTTTTTGAAATTACATTCACCTCCCCAAAACTTTTACAATCTTTTCAGTTAGGTCCTTTTTGTCCTATAGAGCTTCCTTTCACTTCGTGTTCTTTGGTGATTACTCGGGACGGCTCCTGTTACTGTACGCGGATGTATTGTACATGGATGTACTGTACATATGTACAAATTGGGTCGTGACATTTCTCCCCCTCTATAATTTAGGCTTCGTCCCGAAGCCGATCGGGTGTAAAATTTAGGCTTCCATCCTCATTATTCCTTCTCTTTCCCAAAATATCTCTTCCATTCTATGGTTCCTTCGCCGCACTTTAACTGGAAGAAATCTCTTATTTCTTAATCCTTTGACTTTTCATGCTAAAATTTCTATTGGTTCTTCTTCATAATTTAGGTCAGATTGGACTCTGATGTTTTGTGTCTTTATATCGTGTGTGAAGTTCAACGATATTGCCTTATCATTGAAACGTGAAAAACATTATGTATTTTGTTCAGTTCTGGTAATAGAGTTAACAGATAGGCTATTGATCTATGCGTTCGATGATCTCGTATAGTTCAATAAGCCTAAGGCTTAACTTACTTTTCTGCTTAAATCTTAATACCTTCTTTCATAGGAAAGTCTTAAGAAAACCTTGTCTTCCACTTAGAGTTCTATGTCCCTTCGTTTCGAGTTGGCATATGATTTTGCTTCTACCTACCCGCATATGATTTTATCTTGTCTTTACTTAATTCGGTCCAACACTCTGGTGTTCCATGGTTCTTTCGTATAATTCTTTATAGGGCATCACCGTATGCTGAATTAATAGTCGTTGTTATATACATATTCAATTAAACTCAAATACCTATTCCAGCCACCCTTAAATTCTATAACACATACTCTTAATATGTCCTCCCAAAATTTGGATTACTCTTTCAAATCGTCCATTTGTTTACGGGTGAAAGGCAGTGCTATAATTTGTTTGGGTTTCAGAAGTTGTTTGCGACTTCTATCATAACTTCATGATGAACTGTGGACCTCTGCCTAAAATGATAGACGTTGGAATCCTGTGTAATCGTACAATTTCCTTGGCGTACATTTCCACCAATTTATCTATTGAATAATCCATTTGTAAAAGTAGAAAATAAGCTAACTTAGTTAGGCAGTCAACAATTATCCAAACAACGTCATGCCGGCCTCGTGTCATTGGTAGTTCTATGACGAAATCCATAGTGATATGTTAACATTTCCATACCAGAGTGGGAATTAGTTGTAACAGTCCCGATAGTATTTGATATTTTGCTTTTGCTTGTTGACATATTAAACATTTGGTCATAAACTCAACAATATCTCTCTTCATTCTAGACTACCCTTAAAACTTCTTTAGATATTGATACATTTGTAACTCCTGGATGCATTGCGTAGAGACTACTATATGCTTTTTCGAAAAAAATTTTCTTTCTTATGTCTCCCATTGTTAGTATCAGTACTCTATTGTCATAATACAAACTACTGTTCTTAGAAATTTAGAATTTTATATCCTTTCCTCCTTACACTTGCTTGATCCATTTTTGTATTTGTTCGTTTTCCTTTTGCACTTGATGAATTTCTTGAAAAGAAACATAATTTATGCTTGCATTTCTACTACTAGTACTTCCTCTTCCATTAGTCTTAAACTGATCTTTATAGCGCCTAAGGCTGGTATCGATTTTCCACCCAGTGCGTCGGCCACCACGTTAGCTTTTCCTAGATGATAATTTATAACTTAGCTGTTATTTCCAAAACTTGGGTTTACTTTCCTTACCATAAATTGAGATCGTCTTGGGTTGGCTGATATTTTAAACTTTTGCGTCTGTATAAATATAACACTTTTCTCCATATAAATCATATCTCCAAATCTTGAAAGCCAATATGATAACTGTTAATTCCAAACAGTGTGCCGAGTTATTATTATTATTATTATTATTTTGTATGGTTTAAATCATCAAAAGACTTATGCGACTATTTTATCCTTTTACATAAGCATATAACCTTAACTGATGTGTGAAGCATCACTATATATCACAAATTCTTTGCTGGACACGGGCCGTATGGGTATTAAAGCATTCGTTAACTTTTCCTTTAGTTTCTCAAAGTTCCTCTAACATTTATCAGTCCATTGGAGTTTGGCATTCCTTTGAAACAACCTTGTCATTGGGATGATAATAATGGAAAACCCTTTTATAAAACATTAATAGTACCCAGTCAGTCCTAAGAAGATTCTTACTTCTATTACTGTCTTTGGTGTTTTCCATTCCAAAATGGCTTTTGTTTTATTAAGACCTACTTTAATGCCTTATGCTAATATGGTGTGTTCTAAGAATGTCACTTTTTCCAATCAAAACTCGCATTTGTCATATTTGACGTACAACTGCTTCTCTCGCAACATTTGCAATACTATGCAAAAGTATCGATTGTATTCTTCTTTGTTCCTTAAATAAACGAAGGTGTCATCTATGAACACCATTTATAAATTGCTCAAAGTATGGATGAAAGATATGATTCATTAAATCCATGAACACTACTAACACATGTGTGGGCTCAAAAGGCATTACAAGGAACTTATAACATCCGTATCGAGTTCTAGATGTAGTCTTTGGAATGTCTTTTCCTTTGGTCCGTAGCTGCTGATATCCCAGTCGGTGATCTATATATTTTTTTAAAAGACCTTGGTTCCTTTAAGTTGGTCGAATACATCGTCGATGGATGGTAATGGATATTTATCCTTAATCGTAAGCTCATTCAACTACTTATAGTTCACATATGACCTTAAGGATTTATCTTTCTTCTTGACGAAGAGTACTGGCGTGCCCCATGAAGAAATACTTGGCCATATAAGACCCTTGTCGAGTAGCTCCTATAATTGCATTTTCATTTCTTTGGGTTCCGCTGGTACCATTCGGTATGAGGCAACCGACACCGGTGCAATTCCCGGATATACATTTATAGTGAATCCTACTTTTCTCTTAGGTGATAATCCGGGTAGCTCGTCTAAAGAAACATCGAGAAAATCACGCATTGTTGATACCTCTTGAATCTTTATCACATTCTTCTTTGCTTCCATAGTGCTTACCAAGTGTGCCTCACATCCGTTTATATGGAAAGCCTTGTTGTAACTGCTGCTGTTACGTTGTTTAGGTAATTGGCTCTCTTTCCTACTACCGTCACTTCCTCCTTGTGAGGAGTATGAAGTGTTACTCTCTTTCTTCATATAATCAACCACTGTTTTATGCCTTGTTAGCCAATCCAATACCAACATTATGTCAAATTCTCGGAATGGTAACTCTATTAAATTTTCTGGAAATGCATTGTCATGTAACTCTATAGAACATTCTTTAATCACTTGTGTGTAACTACCTCGTCTCTTATCGGATTTATAACTAATGTCTCAAACTTAACATATCCTACTAGTAATTCTTCTAAGTTTTCATTGCGTAGGCTCTGGCTGGTGTACTTGAATTGAGCTAGTCAACGGTCTCTGATTGTACTCTTTGAAAATTCGAATCACTTTCCTTTCTCCTGCTTCGGCCTCGGCCAAAAGCGGGCTGTGATTTTTCTGTTGGTGAGAGTGCATTCACTTGTCTTTCTGGCAGTTTACCCTAACACGATCTAGTGCCCCGCATTCCCAGCATCCATCTGTTAAATACCAGCATTCACTCTTATATCTTCATCCACAGTGTTTGCATAGAGGAGTAATATATCCTTCAAATCTATATTTCTTTCCAATCCTCTAGTAATTTTTGAATTGTTACTTTTTCCTTTTTCCTTTACCTAGTCCTTGGGTTGTTATTACTTTCATTCTTTCCTTTTTGATCTAATTTTAATTCTGCACTTTCTACCTCTCTGGTTCTTAATTTCTCTCTTTCTCTTCTCTCTCTTTTTTTTTCATCATTTCCTGAATTCATAATCTCATATATCTTCTTCTTATAATTTCTTAATTTTGATGATTACATTGGGGCATTTTCAGGAGGGATCACAATACAGTGTTTTGATTAGATTTCGTCTAGTTTCTACTCATATGGTCTGTCACCTACCTTATTAAGACTTCACGGAATGGTCACCCATCATCATTGGTCGAGCACGTTTAACTCCGATTTCCTGCTAAATTTCAACACGACGGTGTTGGGTCAGCAGTATCTTCTTAGTGCGCTTACTTCATCTGCTTATGTGAATATTATACATGGGGTTACTGTACATATTTTCTAATGGTCGGACATGAGAATTTCTCATATACTTATTTATGTTCACTCATCTTTGTTATCTAAGTTCTATCTATTTTATCTCTTACTGTCTGGTTTTAACATTTTATGTACTTTTCTTTATCTTCTTATTTTGTTCCTCTTTTTATTCCATTTTTCAAATTTCATTTTCTTATATACATTTTCATATTCATATATGCCTATCTAACCTTCTCCTGGAACCCCCTTATAAGGACCCTGGTATACTGGCTACGGATGTTTGGCGCCTTGAACCTCGGCCGGATCCTTGGCTTTGCGATCGCCGTCTTTACTATTCAAAACTATCTTCACTTCTAAACTTCTTCCCAACTTGTCGAAATCTTCCTAAGCTTTAAGTTTGTACTCTCTTTTGTTTCATACGTTGGTGTCTACTTCTCTAATCTATGTATACCCTCTCAATACGTAAAACTTTCACAACTAATCTTGAAAATTCAAACACGTCCATGACTACTAATTGTACTTTAATTCCATTATTTAATCCTTCCAAAACCTTTGACGTCTTTCTTGCTTTGTTTCTATCATTTTCTTTGCATACTTACTGAGGCGGGTGAACTCTCTATCATACTCAGATACTGTCATTCTTCCTTGCTGTAGATATATAAACTCATTTCTCCTTGCGTTTAAGTATGTTTTACCAAGTGTATGTTTCTTCTACCAAAAGGGACATGGCATAATTAAATCTTTTATCTGGTGTGCATCTCAGTTGTTCCAATGCCCTACTGGTACTGTCCAAACAGTACTCAACTTCTTCAAATCCTTCTTCTCTACTGGCCTTAAATTCTTTAGCCCCATATTTCCTTAACTTCTCGATTGGGGACTTCCTTTCTCTTTTGGTAGCAACAGGTACCATTCTTGCCGTTTATTGCAATGGTACTATCATCTATCTTAAATAAACTTCGGGGCCTTCCACAGCCACCGTTGCGGGTCGTGGCATAAGTCCGAGACCAATTTCTACATTTATGGGTACGAAAGCGTGTGATTCCTTCTCTTGATCTATAACTCTTTGTGATTTTGCCTCTTGCAACTTTATACAGTATACATATATCGTGATAAGAATTAGCAGCTGGCTTGACTCAACACATTAACTTTCCTATATGGCATGTACGTAAGCACTATTAGATTTTCCTTTATCACATGTACCTTATATACTTATGTATTTATAATATTCTTTCTACTATACCGACATTTTGTACCTAAATGATATATGCTCTCATTTCTTATCTGCTATAGGATATCCCATTTTACATTGGTAATGGCCACTCCCAACATAAAATGTGTATCCTCCTATGTTGAATTTTCCAGGACCGGCTAAACCAGTGCTCTGATACCACTAAATGTAACACCCCATCTTAGACTACATTTATAGACCAAGATGGACTGTTATTTCATGGTGGGTGTGTCTTAACATTTTACTTAGCCAATTTTAAGTGCAGATTTTAAAAAAAAATTTGCCAGAACCTCCCCTAAAAATGGAGGTCCCAAGTGTCGCCAAAACTGATTTTTTTAATTTTTGAAAAATATTTTGTTTCACAATTCAACTCAAGCACACTCCCAATAATCCACCCTTATAACCTCAACTACAATCCTGCAAAAAGAATTCACACTTCTATACTTGCATACATAAGTGCTAAACCCAAATAAGATTTATTAAACTACTAGCAGTGTACGTGTTCTGGCTTTTCAGTATAATACATTTATTTGCTAGATCATATAAGCTTATGTACATGCCATATTACTACAATCAATCATATCCAAACTCCTACCCAAAGTAGTAGTCAAGGCCAGCTACGCAGGACATGCTGCAATCTCGTCTCCTCATTTAACCTACGAGTTTAGAGGGAAACTAAACTCGCTAAGCAATTGCTTAGTGGGTACTTAAATCATTGCAATAAATAAATAAAATGAAAGAATGATTTGAACATACATTTATATACTTTAAATACTTGGAAGGAATAAATACAAAACACAGATGGTAAAAAGGCTTGACTGAATAATTTGAATTTAAATCATTTCTCTTGCTTTTATTATTTTGGTTGCTCTACCGGTTTAACAGAACATCAGCGGATAAGGAAGGATCATGATAAATATATCTCATCATGATCATATTTCATTATCTTTCATCATATTTCTTGCACATGTGCCAATGGCCATTATCATTGCATCATTGATCATGTCATTGTAATCATCGGCCTTCAGCCGGAATATCATATCATATCATAAGCAGTACTGCAGTAATAGTATGATGCATCATACCCTTATCTCAAGGGTTCTGTCATAACCAAGTAGAGTGTCAATAATTCATTAATTAATTTGATCATGATATTCAATAAGCCATGATTTTTCCATAATGCATGTATTGTCAGAATAGCTTGTCATGATGCCTTTCTGATCATTTTCAATTCTCCTTCATGTCATTTGATATGATTTAACATCAATCCATAACATAATATTCCAGTTTTAACACATTTAGAAAAATGACCAAATGAATAGTAGCGCGGCGCGTAGAATCGGCAACGCAATGGCGCGCGACAACTAAATAGTAAAATCTGTTTTTACTGCTGAAAATCAGTCAACTTTGGTAACAGTTTTGACTAAGTAAACAACCTTATTTTTGGATGAATTTTTGCAGGAAAACACTTTCATAAGTTAACTAAATGCATGTAAAATTTCGTCGAAAAATTCTTTCGTTTGCCCCTTCAACGGACTGCCCAAAATGAAAGCTGCAGAATGGTGCCCAAAAGGGACCATTCGGCCCAATTTTCCAAACTTGAGGGAAATTCATTTTTTTCTTGAAAAATTCATTTTTAGAATCCTTTTGTGATACCATTGAAGGACTAAGGGTCCCTCTTCCAAAAATCAAACCAAAGGAGTGATTAAAAACTCATCAAAGTTTATGAATAATTGCATAAATTTAGCTAGTTTGTTTTGTTTTCATTCTTTTCACAATCAATTGATTACAAATGGTTCAAGAGCACTTTCCCACATATTTACCACACATAATAACATCATTTCAAAACCATTTCAAAAATTCCATAATGCAAAATATGTGAATTAATTGAAAAGGCAATGATTTAAGTACCAAACCTTGTTTATTTGCTTTATCCCTTGCTTGTTCTATTCTTTCTTTCCTTCTTCTTCTTTATCCCTTTGGTTTCCTATAATTTTCATAACTTCCATAATAAGAACATGATAAAAACTATATGTTCAAGCCTTGATTCTTACTATCTAAAGCTACTAATTACCATTTACTCATCACTTCTACATGTAGGGATCATTTAATCTAATTTCTCTTCACTTTCTTATCTTTCCCATAATCTTCCCAACTTTTCTTTCATTGATAACTTGAAAACTACCAATCAAATGAATAAACTAAAGCTAGAATTGGAATCCTTACCTTAAAATAAAGCTTTTCCTTCCAAAAATCCACTTGAACACTTGAAAAATTCCTTCCCTTTTGTTGATGGAGAGAATACGGCATGCCTCTCAAAAATGGAAAAAAAAATGTGTCCTTAATGCTTTAATCATCCTTCTCTCCCTTTTTATATTTTTCCATTTTCCATTTATTTAATTAATTTCATTTTGGAGGGTTAAGATGTAACCACCACAAAAGTATCTTAACTAGGATGGTGCCATATGGAGGGTTAAGATTAATCCAACCCAAAAGTGTCTTTAAACAAGATTTTGCCATGTGTCCCTTTCTAGAAAATTACTATGCCATGTGTCCCTTTTCTAGAAAATGGGTGGAAGTGAAAAGACCAAAATACCCTTCAATGGAAGGTTTTGCCTTTTCTTCGTACCCGGGTGGTTTTACGACGTGTAAAATGTACCGTTCTCCTCCTTTCAACCTCTCGTTTCCATTTCCGACATTCATTCTTGATTTTTAACTAATTTATAAAAAATTACGCTCATGCCCTTGACTTTTGTAAAAATTCCCTTTAGGTCCTTACGTGATTCGGGTCTCCACTTAGGTTCGTTCTTCAACATCGATCACTGTGGAGTCCTTCCGTTTACTTCAGATACCTTTACGTGTTTTGTTTTCCAGTGTATACATTATTATCACAAGAATGACAAAAATACCCTTGGTCAAGAATCCACTGTATCTCTCAAACTATGCGTTTTCGGGAAAAACCGTGGTGTTCCATTTCGAACCAATTTTTCTCTACTTTCCATTTCTGGAGTCTGTTATATGCACTACTAAGAACCTCCAGTACAACTTTTGGAAATTACAGTTACCTCCCCAAAACTTTTTGAAATTACAGTCACCTCCCCAAAACTTTTACAATCTTTTCAGTTAGGTCCTTTTTGTCCTATAGAGCTTCCTTTCACTTCGTGTTCTTTGGTGATTACTCGGGACGGCTCCTGTTACTGTACGCGGATGTACTGTACATGGATGTACTGTACATATGTACAAATTGGGTCGTGACACCTTATGTAATGTCAAATTCCAAAGTATTAGGTTTGGTGTGATACGGTATACCGGACATTTGCCTTCGGGCCAGACGCTGAACATTAATATATTTACCTTCGGGCCAGACACTAGGTGTCAAATGTGAGTTCAAAACAATATCTCTAGAATTTGAATATTATATAGGGTCATTTGGGCCCAATGCGTGTGTATGAGAAATGTGTTAGTTTGAAAGTGTTAATTGAGTAACTTGCATTATGGAAATGCATATCAAGTTTACATTTTGGAAGAAATGTATTTTTACTATTCATGTGATTTTCTTTATTTAAAATTATGTACCACTAGGCAATTTTGCTTAGCGCGATTTGTGTATCGCGCAGGTGACAGGGTTACTACAGAGAGCCCTGTTGGACCAGAGCAGGTATCGGGCATTCTTATTTTCTGGAGTTTTGAGTTGGCCACCACAGACTAGGACCGTGTAAACATGTAATATGCTTATTTTGACAATTTAACTTTTAAATATGTATGTAACGACCCTCCCGACCAGGTCGGCTGCCCGGCCCACTAGTGGCTTACGGCCCGGCCTTTTCACCACCTGGGCACGGAGTCCGCAGTAGCAGAAATGGTACTGGATGGTTCTCGCTGGCTCTCTTAAGTGGGAGGTCAGGGGTTCGATCCAGGGAGGCGACCCCTTGGGGCCAAATAAACAAATTCCTGCTGGGTGGGCCGCGAGGGCTGTCCAGTACTGTAGCGATCGCTTGCCTCCTGCGGACTCCGTGCCCAGGTGGTGAAAAGGCCGGGCCGTAAGCCACTAGTGGGCCGGGCAGCCGACCTGGTCGGGGAGGGTCGTTACAGTTAAAAAGGCGCCTTTTTAACTGTAACGACCCTCCCCGACCAGGTCGGCTGCCCGGCCCACTAGTGGCTTACGGCCCGGCCTTTTCACCACCTGGGCACGGAGTCCGCAGGAGGCAAGCGATCGCTACAGTACTGGACAGCCCTCGCGGCCCACCCAGCAGGAATTTGTTTATTTGGCCCCAAGGGGTCGCCTCCCTGGATCGAACCCCTGACCTCCCACTTAAGAGAGCCAGCGAGAACCATCCAGTACCATTTCTGCTAAATAATTGTAACACCCCAATACTCCATATAAATACTATACATATACCTAGTATACATACAGTAAGTATATAAAGTATAAGGATGCCACTTTTTTTTTTTACCTTTCAATACCTGTAACAAAATTCAAACCATAATAGGTCAATTTAAAGAACACTTACAAATTATTGTCTTTATCAAAACTTCATTTATACATATAATATAACATACTTAAAGTGGATACATGTATGCATTACCCTCTAGTTGGTCTCGACAAAATCTTACTCTTCCCGTGGCCTACCAAAAGACTTCATATCTTCCACCAAGCTACCTGCGCGATAATACATCCGCGCTAAGCTCGAAAGCTTAGTAGTACAAATATAAAATACAAACATATATCATGGAAACACTAACATATAAAGATATCTCAATTCCATATACTTTTAGTTCTTATTAAGTTTATCCCTATTTATTTGCACCTTTCATATCTTTCAACTAATCTCCTATCTTATACACATATAAACATAACATTTCTACCAAGTCCAACCCATCACTAATATTCACAATCAACATCTCAATACACACATTATACATTATACTAATCATAAGTCACATTTCCAATTAAGACAATCATTGTCATCAACCACAATTCATCAATTGAATTCACAATCAATGCTAATACACACATTATACATCATACCAATCATAACATTTCTTTATTCACAATTCAACATTAATGATTCATCACTAGTGCTCATAATCAATATTTCAACGCACATATTACATATCATCAATCACATGTCCAATGAAGTATACCAAAGATTTCATTATCCATTTCTTTCAACATTTGTATATCACATTGACAACAAAGACAGACTCGGGCCCAACAGACACCACTATGTTATTCAGAGTTCAGAGTTACTGCTTTGGTCTATAATCATAATCATCAAGCCCGTAGGCATCATATATCAATATTTCTATCCATGGATAGTGTAACAGACCCAGTCTCTTGGACCATCAACTCATCATGAGGAGATCCTCAACCCGGCAAGACTGTTACCAATCATATATTTCATATTCACAATTCTCATAGTGTAACAGACCCAGTCTCTTGGACCTCAATTCAACTCAATTTGAAGAGATCCTCAACCCGGCAAGACTGTTACCTTTTTCATTTTATAGGCATGCCTCCAAACCCAGAACTCTGAAGACTGAATAACACATTAAACACATATTTCACTTATTGTTTCATTATCAATTTCAATCTCAATGTTCATTATCATCTAGGCAAACATGCCTTGTTTCTTTCAATTAGATCATCATAGCCAATCACAATGGCTTCATCTCACATTTGAATCATCATGGCCAATTACAATGGCTTCACAACATATCCTATCTCAATCCATATGATACATATAACATCATTGCTATAACATTACAAAGTACCTTATTCATATAGCACAATACAATTCACAAGATTCATAATACACAAAACATAGTATTGTTCATATAGTATCATGTGCATCATCATTATAATACTCAACATCAATTACATTAACCAAATGAACATATCATTATTCAATCACATGATTCACATTATACATATAGCATCATTGCTATAACATTACAAAGTACATTAAAGTAATTCTTCATAAAAGTGTTTATCATAATAAATTTGCATAGCTCATACCTTGTTGAATGATCCTCTTCTCTTTCACACTATACAAGTCACATTAGATTAACAATGTAATAATTTACCTAACATTATTTAATTATACTCAATTAATTGTATTCTCATACATTAATATTCATCAAATCATTCACATCTTTCATTTTCCCATAACACAATTATATATATATATATATACATATCATTAATGATATAAACACATCAAAATACATTAGTGATATGCATTAACAATGCAATCATGCAACATTGGTACTTACCTTAATAACATTTCACACCACTCTAAACTCTTCTCCACTCAATAGTTCTTCACTTCACAAATTAGGGCAATTCAACCTCTTCACAACCTAATCCAAAAGGAATATAATCAAAATGACCATATGAATAGTACATTCTGGTTTTAGACTCCATTTTATCCTTATTTTGAAAAATTGTATAAAATAATCTACTTGACTAAAAATTCTAAAATTTTTACAGAATTTAGTTTTGTATCTTAAAATCATTCCTTTAAAATTTCAGATCAAACTGAACACAAAATCTTGGTCAAATAGTTCACCTAACCAGACTGCCCCAATTGCCCTGCATCCTGGCAGCAGTTCTGAACTTTGTGAATTCCATAAATCAAATTCAATCAACGTGGTTCCAAATTATTTTTCTCAAATACTAGACTCACAAAGCAACAACATATCCAAAATTCAATTGGATATGATTTTTCTACATTTTATTAAAAATCCCGAAATATAGCTGTCTCAGTTAAGGTACCTGCTGGAACAGGTCTAATAAAAATAATCTTTCTAAACTCATAACCATTCCAAAATCGAATCAACATATTTTTCAGTAATTCTAGACTCATAGAGGCACAACATATCAAAAATTCACTTCAAGAACATTTTTCTATAATTAATTAAAAATCATACAAGTCACAGCCTTTACTAATTGTAAAACAGAAAAATATTCACTAAACACAACTCTTACTCTTCCATCACCAACACCAATTTAACTTCTTATTTTAAAATCAATTTCAACTCTAATCAACAAATCATCAACACACTTAATCATACTATCAATAACCCTAACTCAACTCACACACATCTTCAAAAATAACAAAGGCAAACAAGAGAAAACTTACTAAAATCATGAAATTCTTGAAATTCCAACTTGTATACTTGAGATCTTCCTTCACTTTTGAGCTTAAAATTCCAAAATCATCACTTGCTCTCTTGCTTTCCTTTGTCTTTGAGTGAGCCGGCCATCAACAAGAAGAAGAAGAAGAAATGATGAAGAAAACACAAAGTCAATAGGCATTAAATACCCTTCCAAAAGAAAATTACTAAACTACCCTCAACCATATAACTAAACCTTTGTCTTTTACAAGCCCATGTTGGTAATTTCACAATCACAAATAAAATATCCTCTTCCCTTGACCAAGCCCTTTGACCAACTTATATTATATATATATGACCATATACACAACATATACACTTCACTCTACACAATGCTTTTCTTCAAACAACATAATTACCACTTATCAATCACACACTCAATTCAATAATAACAACATTATCATAACTTCTAAGCACACTTAGGGATATTACAATGTATGTTATATTGTAAAAAATAAATGATGTAATTTAGAAAACTTGGGGTTGTATTTTTGTAAATAATAGTTATGTATATGTATGTATGTATGTTTAACTGTTTTGGAAAATTGATGGAGTTCTGGAAGTATGGGATGTTGAAATTATTTTAGGAGTGTATTTTCTGCAGTTTGTGAAATGTCAAAATTTTTGGGATATCCAAATTACAGACAAAAGTCTGGCAAATTTTTTCTAAAGATTTTTTATTAAATTTTATATTTTTAGAATATAAATTATTAAATATTTTTATTTAATTATTAAGGTACATTTGAAGTTATAGAAATTTTAGTAAAATTGAGTTGTGACATATTAGTACTGTATATGTGTATTTTACATATACCGGGTATATGTATTAAACATATATATAGGGTATTAAGATGTTACATTTATTTTGGTATCAAAGCTTAGGTTTGAGGTTCTCGACCTAGGTGAGTTTTTGGAGATAGAAAATGAGATTTTAAAATGTCATATATGCTTTTGCACTAGTCTTTGATGTGGCAATTCTTTCTGTATTTACAGATATTTGTAAACATGGTATCTCGAGCGCATCAGTCTAGAGAGGGAAGTGTAGAGAGTGTTGCTCCTGGCGAGGGTGTTGTAGGAGCTAGTGCTGAGATTGCTGGGGAGACATCTGTACCAGTTAGACCAACAGTTGAGAAGGTTCTGCTAGTATAGGTGCGGCATATGTGGAACTATTACGACAGGCTCTGGTACAGTAGCCGCAGCTGCTGACTCGAAAATATGATAAGTTAAGAAACTACGGAGCTACAGATTTCTTCGGTACTACTGATTCAGCAGTAGTAGAGCAGTGGCTAGATAGAGTATAGAGAGTGTTTATTCAGTTGCAGGCCAGTGCAGAAGAGAAGTTTGATTACGCTAAGTCTTTTTGCGGGGGATGCTTATGAGTGGTGGAAGACAGTTCCCTGTGGAATGATTGATCCTTCGGTGCTAACATATGACAATTTCTTGTGGGAATTCGAGAAGAAGTATACCCCTCGGGAATATAAAGATGCCAAGAAGGAGTTTTTGAGTTTGAAGGAAGAATCAAACACAATGACAGATTATGAGATAGATTTCATCCGACTGAGTAAGTATGCAGAAGGGATTATGATATATGAGTTTGACAAGTGCCAGAGATTTGAGAAGGGTTTGAGGCCATCCATCATGTGCTTAGTGGCAGCATCACGATATGAAGATTTTTTCAAATTGGTTGCAACTGCCAGAAGTGTAGAAAAGGCGCGGGAACTTGCAGCAGCTGCCAGAGCAGAGAGTAGAGACAGGAGACCACAAACTGAGGCGAGGTCTTCATCATCAAAGAGAGGTAGATGAGGTCCTTCACAGAGGTCTGGTAGAGGCCAGGGAGAGCCTGGTAGGGGGTTTCAGCAGCAGAGATAGAGACAGGATCCTGTAGCCTATGTAGCTAGTGCTTCTACTCCAATTACTCAAGGATCTACTCATCCAGTTTGTGCTCAGTGTGGTAGGGCACATGGTGGGGTCTGTTGGAGATATGGTGCGTTAGTAGTTTATTTTAGATGTGGGTCACCAGATCATTTTATCAAAGATTTTCCAAAGCCTCTAGAGGTTGGACAGACAGAGACAACAGTGTCTAGGCCTAGTATCAGAGGGGGTTGAGGTAGCAGAGGTAGTGGTAGTGGTGGCAGATTTGGATTTAGTCAGAGAGGGGGATCCACGACAGGGAATAGTAGACCAGACCAACCAGGATCATCATAGAGAGTATATGTGTTATAGAGGTAAGCAAATACTTCGGATGTTGTGGCCGGTACATTTCTTTTATTTGACACTTCTGTGCATGCATTGATTGATCCTGAATTGACACATTCATATATTAGTGCATCCATCTTGCATGTGAGTGATGTGCATTCAGATTCCTTAGGGTTTGATGTGCTAGTTACCAACCATTTAGGGCACAGTATGGTGGTTAGTAGAGTGTACCAGGATAGTCCGGTGGTAGTGCAGGACGAGAAGTTTCTTGGTGATTGTAAGCGGGGATTTTCGCCCCCACTCCCGGTGGAATGGTTCTTGCGACTTCGGCACTTTTAGGCTCGGGGCCTTAGAGAACACGGACATAAGTCCGGAGAAAATGGAGTCGCCACCCGGACGGGCAGGGAAAAAGAAAGGGGTGGATGACTCGATTCCTAAGGAATCCCCAACCCCCTAATGGGTTCGGAAAGTTGGGTACATGTGGGGAAGGTGAGAAATGGCCCAGCACCCCCCACAATGCCCGGTTCATTGGAACCGGCCTCCTTTACAGGTCTTAATATTATAAAATTCTTAAGTATAATAACATTATCCATACTACACACAATAAAAAAGAAAGCATCATTATATTAAAATCAAAGCAATGTCCAAACAAAACAAAACAAATAAATGGACACCCATCCAAGGATGGAAACATGTCCTTACATCACATGCCTAAGTAGGACACCCACCAAAAGGTAGAAACATGCCCTTTACATAAGTTCTAAAATAGAAGAGAAAATTAAATTACATGATGTTTAACTAATGAGGTACCCACCAAGTGGAAACATACCTCTTACAACTTTTAGAAGTCTAAATTAATTAATAAAGGTAAATAATTATCCATAATATATAAATCATTCATTAAAAGTATTAACCAAAATATAAAACAAACATCCATCCATGATAAATTAAATAAATCAAGTATTGGAAATTCTAAAGTTTAAGCTATGTGACTTTTTAGGTAATTAAAATAGATTAGGTTTTATGTTTTTTAAAGGTTAGCAAGACACTTTGATTAAACGAATTAAGATTTGAATGATGAAACAATAAAACTTGAGTTTTAGACACTTTTGAAATATTTTTAATTCGTTATTTTAAATAATAAATTGAGCTACTGTAGCTTTTTTGAGTTTTTTTATGTTTTTATGTTTTTTATATTTTAAAAGGTTTAAAGTTTAGAAAAAGTTAGGGTTTAAGGTTTTAAAGGGTTAGGGTTTATTATTTTAGGTTTAAAAGATGATTTTTGGATTTTAGGCTTTCAATTTGAGGTTCTCGGCCAAGGAATTAATTTTAGGGTTTTAAATAGCAATTTGATATTTTATGAGATTTTATGAATTTAAACACATGAATTGAAGTTTTTATAAGTAGAAAAGATGTTTTTTAAGGTTTTTTTAGTGAAAAAGAGCCTACTTTAAAATCTTAAATGAAACAGAATTTTATTTTGGTTTTGTAGAAAAATATGTTAAATGAGTGTTTTAAGGTTTTTAAGAAGAAAAAATAACAATTTTGAGTCCTCTTAGAAAAGAAAGTCACGTTTTTAATGTTCTAAACTTGGAAAAATTAAATTAAAACTCTAAGATTTTTTATTTAAAAAACTTAAATTTTATAGATTTGGCTATTGTAAAACATAAATAAAAAAAATTAAAACATACCTTCTTTTGTTGATTCTCCAAAAAATAACTCTTCTTGGATGAACTAGCTCCAAAGACAAGCTTTGATTGCCTCTTCTCTTCTGTCTTTTTCGTGCTACTGCTGCTATAAATATCAATTGAATTGAGTTTTCCCTTTTCCTTCTTTGATTTGGTTTCAAATCCTAAAGCTATCATGAAAAGTTTTTTCCTCCCTTGATTTGGTTTAATTGGTCCTTATTTATAGTGGTTTTTAGGTTGTTTATTCCTAATTAATTAAGGTAAGTAATAATAATAAAAAAAAATTAAAACCTAATTGGATTAGAATTCTAAAAATTGCAGCTGAAAAATTTGTGCTGGCAAAAATTCAGGCGACGGGCCCGTGGGCGTGCCAGCCTACAGGAAATTTCTGCAGGCGGCGTGCCAGCCCACAGGAGCCTGCGGGCAAAACGCCCGCAGGACTGCGGGCGAGCCACTGTTGGCCCGACGGGCCCGCACGACCACTTTTCGCTGCTGATTTTTTTCCGACTCTGATTTTTATTTTTATTTTTATTTTTAATTTTTATTTGTTTATTTTCATTTTTTACTACTAAAATTAGATACTAAGGTAAAAATTATTTAATTAAAATTATTTTGGACCAATTAAACAACAAAAATTATTTTGGACTAAATAAAGCATGTTGGATCGGATTGGGTCAAAAATTAAGGGTCTACAGTGACCTAATTAAGATGCCCTTTAGGGATTATGATCTCATTCTGGGTATGGATTGGTTATCCAGACATGAGGCTGTAGAAGACTGTCAACATAAATGTGTTACCTTAAGAACACATGATGGTAGAGATGTAGTGGTATCTAATTAGTGGATACACCTTGCATCCATGTTTGTCTCAACTATATTAGCTAGAAGAATGATTCGGAAGGATGCGAGGCTTATTTGGCTCATGTGATAGATACCAGAGTGGTGGGATCTCAACTTGACAGTATATCTACAGTTGCAGAATTTTCAGATGTGTTTCCAGATGAGTTACCAGGGCTACCACCAGAGAGAGAGGTGGAGTTTGGTATCGATTTGATGCCTAGTATCACTCCTATCTCTATCACCCCTTATCGGCTGGCACCTATAGAATTAAAAGAGTTGAAGGTGCAGTTGCAGGAGTTGCTTGATAAAGAGTTCATCCGCCCTAGTGTATCACTGTGGGGAGCACCTATTCTATTTGTAAAGAAGAAGGATGGCACTTTGAGGTTATTCATTGACTATAGGCAGTTAAATAAAGTGATCATTAAGAATAAATATCAATTGCCTCTAGTCGATGATTTGTTTGATCAGTTGAAGGGGGTAGCCGTATTCTCTAAGATTGACTTGCGATCAGGGTATCATCAATTGAGGGTTAGAGATGCAGATGTAACCAGGATGGCTTTTTGAACGAGGCATGGGCACTATGACTTTTTAGTGATGCCTTTTGGATTGACTAATGCACCAGCCGTATTCATGGATTTGATGAATTGGGTGTTCTGTCCATACTTGGATCAGTTTGTTGTAGTATTCATTGATGATATTTTGGTATACTCTCTCAATAAAGAAGAGCATGGCAGGCATCTACGAATTGTATTGCAAACAGTGAGGGAGAAACAATTATATGTGAAGTTGTCTAAATGTGCGTTTTGGTTAGATCAAGTGACTTTTCTCGGACATGTTGTTTCAGCAGAGGCTATTAGAGTTGATCCAAGTAAAGTTGAGGCAATTTTGAATTGGAGTCCACTGAAGAATATGACCGAGATTAGAAGTTTTCTAGGATTGGCTGGTTATTATTATCGGTTTGTGAAGGGATTTTCAATGATAGCTTCGCCACTCACCAAATTACTCCAAAAAGATGTGAAATTTGTGTGGATGAATCGATGTCAGGCGAGCTTTGAGTAGTTGAGAGATATGTTGACTCAAGCTCCAGTTCTTACTTTACCTGTAGAAGATAAACCATATGTGATATATAGTGATGTATCACATAATGGTTTAGGCTATGTTTTAATGCAGGAGGATGGAGTGATTGCATATGCTTTCAGACAGTTGAAGCCTCATGAGTTGAATTATTTGACTCACGATTTGAAGTTGGCAGCCATTATTTTTGCATCGAAGATCTGGCGGCATCATTTATATGGGGAGAAATCGTTCATCTACACTGATCATAAGAGTTTAAAATATTTGGGTGTCCAAAAAGAGTTGAATTTGAGACAAAGACGATGGCTGGAGTTGATTAAGGATTATGATTGTCTGATAGATTATCACCCTGGCAAGGCTAATGTTGTTGCTGATGCCTTGAGTTGAAAGTCTTTGGCATGATTAACTACCTATGCTCTTATGTTGCTTATTGAGTTGAGAACTCTGCATGCTAGATTTGAGCTTTGTGATGATGGTGCTCTTATGGCCCAGTTGCAGGTGAGGCCATTGCTACTTGATCAAATCATAGGAGCACAGAGGACAGATGTGAAATTCCAGAAGATTGTACAAGACTGCAAAAAAGGGGAGAGTAAAGATTTTCATGTGAGAGATGATGACAGCTTATGGTATAAAAACAGATTGTGTTCTTGATGATATATATTTGAAAAATAAGATTTTAGAGGAACCATATCAGTCTTCATATGCTATGCACCCTGGAAGTACCAAGATGTATCAAAATTTGAGGCAGCATTATTGGTGGTCTAGAATGACGAGAGACATAGCAGAGTTTGTGTCGAGATGTCTTACATGTCAGAGAGTGAAGGTTGAGCACCAAGTTCCTTCAGGGTTGTTGCAGCCTTTATCAGTACCTGAATAGAAGTGGGAGCGTGTGACTATGGATTTTATGTTAGGGCTCCCTTTGACCTAGAAGAAACATGATGCAATCTAGGTGATTGTTAATAAGATGACCAAATCAACACATTTTCTTCCAGTGAAGGTGGACTACTCTCTTGATAGGCTGGCTGATCTTTATATCAGTGAGATAGTGAGACTATATGGAGTCCCAAGTTCATTGGTGTCAAATCGAGATCCTAGGTTCAAATCTAGATTTTGGAAGACATTGCAAGATGCTTTGGGTACTCAATTGCATTTCAGTACTGCTTTATATCCGCAGACAGATGGACAGTCCGAGAGAGTGATACAGACATTAGAGGATATGTTGAGGAGCTGTATTATTGAGTTCACAGGGAGCTGGGATAGACATTTGCCACTGATAGAGTTTGCATATAACAACAGTTTTCATTCCAGCATTAGAATGACACCATTTCAGTCCAGAATCTTGAAGAGGAAAGATATTGAATTCAATTTGGGGGACAAGGTGTTCCTAAAGTTGTCTTCATGGAATAGGATTCTGAGATTTAGTTGAAAAGGGAAGTTGAGTCCTCGCTTCATTAGTCCTTATGAGATTCTGGAGAGAGTGGGACCAGTGGCTTACATATTGGCCTTGCTGCCTGAGTTAGAGTGGATCCATAATATCTTCCATGTCGCCATGCTTCGGAGGTATAGGTCAGATCCATCCTATGTGTTATTAGTTGAATCTATTGAAGTGAATCTGAATCTGACTTGTGAAGAAGAACCGGTGGCGATTTTGGCACGTGAGATGAAAGAGTTGAGAAACAAAAAGGTGCTATTGGTGAAAGTTCTTTGAAGGAACCATTCCACTGAGGAGGCGACATGGGAGAGTGAGCAGAAGATACAGAGCCAATTTCCTCAGCTATTTCAGAGCTGATGTCAAGTAATTTCAAGGACAAAATTACTTAATGAGGAGAGAGTTGTAACATTCATTATTTTACAAAAAATTAAATTAAATTAAATTAATAAATTGGGAAGTTAAATGAGGTATTAGAAGTGAGAAAATATCATATATATATATATATATATATATATGTGAAATATAATAAAAATATAGATTACATATAAAGTCAAACATGAGTTAGAAAAAGTTAACAGTAGAATAGTAAAAGCAGGGTAAAATGGTAATTTTATCTTAAAAATAAATTAATTAAATAATTCAAAAATAATTTTATTTTTGAATGGATGTTATAAATTAAAGAATTAAAAATAATAAGATAAATAATAAATAAAAATTAATTAAATATTTATATATGGTGGAAAATTTTTTTAAGAAAGAAAAATTAAAAAATTAACTATTTATCATCTTCTTCTTCTTTTCCCTCTCCACCACGAAATTTTACCATAGCCAAGGATGATTTTTGCTCCAAACACCAAATTTTGAAGGATTTCAAATGATCAAATTGATTTTTGGTGATTTTTCCAACAATTAGTAAGCTTTCTTTAGTATTTTCTAAGTTTTATGAAATTTTTAGATTATGTGTAATTTGGAATTTTGATGGGCTGGTTGTTTTTTTTTTTTTTTCTAATGCATATTAAAGATTTTATGGTTGATAGGTTTATGTTTTGTTGGAATTTAAGAAAGGTTGTAAGGTTAGGGTTATGGAAAAGGGGTTTGTTCAAGATTGTAGTTTATTTGGTTTTATCATTTAAATCATGTTGTGTAATGATTTAAATGATAGAAATGAACTTAAATTAACAATTGGAATTGGTTAGAATGTTGAACCAAAATCAAAGTGGCTTAGAGTTTGAATTTTAAAATTTTGATGGAAGAAAGATACACTGTATTTTAATGTTTTGTATGTGTTAAAATATAATGTTTGTAATATATTTAAGCTTTAAAATCAATTTAGGAATGTTGAGAATGAAATTTTAATATTAAAGTGTGTTTAGGCACATTTTAGTATTTTTGAAAGAAATGCCTTTAAATTGAGTTTTATAGTTTAATATGTGTTGTTTAAGACATAATAAAGCTTAAAACTCAATTTGGTATTGGATGGATTAAAATTTCAAAGTTGTAGTGCCTTATAGCTTAAGAAAGGAAAAATTGAAGGATTGGATTTTAATTGATGTTTTGTAGCTTAAACACCTTAAAATGTGATACTAATGTGTGTTTTTATTCACATTTTGGTTAGGTGTTGAATAAGTTATTATTTCAACAACTTAGTAAGTGAAGAAATTTTGGTGAAGTTGCAAAATTGGTGTTTTTGGCTTGGAAGTGCCTTTGCATAAAGGTACGTACATACTTTGATTGTTATGCATTAAATTGCATTTATTTAACATATTCTGTGATTGAATGATTTGGTGACTATGCCACTTTGATATGTGAATTCACATAAAAAAATGCATAGATATTTGCTTAAAATTGAAATATATAATGTATGTGTTTATGAGCCACTTTGAGTTGGCTAAAAGCATTGTGATGAATGTTTGTGAAAAATACATGAAAATATGTAAAATAAATGAGAAATAATGGAAAAAAATAAAATTTGCATATTTGCCAAAATTGAGAAGAATATGAAATGATTTAAGCAATATGTGTAATCTTATGTAATGTCAAATTCTAGAGTATTGGATTTGGTGTGATACGGTATGCCGGACATTTACCTTCGGGCCAGACGCTGGGCATTATTATTATTGCCTTCGGGCCAGATGCTGGGCATCATTATTATCGCCTATGGGTCAGATGCAGGGCATCAATATATTTACCTTCGGGCCAGACACTGTGTGTTAAATATGAGTCCAAAATAATATCTCTGGAATTTGAATATTATATAGGGTCATTTGGGCCCAATGCGTGTGTATGAGAAATGTGTTAGTTTGAAAGTGTTAATTGAGTAACTTGCATTATGGAAATTCATACCAAGTTTATATTTTGGAAGAAATGTATTTTTCATTATTCATGTGATTTTCTTTATTTAAAATTATGTACCACTAGGCAATTTTGCTTAGTGCGATTTGTGTATCGCGCAGGTGACAGGGTTACTGCAGAGAGCCTTGCTGGACCAGAGCAGGTATAGAGCATTTCTGCTTTCTGGTGTTTTGAGTTGGCCACCACGGACCAGAACCGTCCAAACATGTAATATATTATTTTGACAACTTAACTTTTAAATATGTATGTTATATTATAAATATGTAAATGATGCAATTTAGAAAACTTAGAGTTGTATTTTTGTAAATAATGGTTATTTATATGTGTATATATATGTTTAAGTGTTTTGGAAAATTGATGGAGTTTTGAAAGTATGGGATGTTGAAATTTTTTTGGGAGTGTATTTTCTGCAGATTGTGAAATGTTAAAATTTTTGGATATTCAAATTACAGATAAAACTCTGTCGAATTTTTTTCAGAGATTTTTCATTAAATTTTGTATTTTTAGAATATAAATTATTAAATATTTTTATTTAATTATTAAGGTACATTTTAAGTTATAAAAATTTTAGTAAGATTGAGTTGTGACATACTAGTATTGTATATGTATATTTTACATATACCGGGTGTATGTATTAAACATATATAGGGTATTAAGATGTTACATTATATGTGCTGATATATGTTACATATATCAACATATAATAATATATAACAAATTAGATGTGCTCAATTTTCTTTTGTAAATCAACATATAAGTGTATGTGTTCTATGTTCTCTAAATCATCTAATATATGTTGATATATGATTATTTATGTTACATATACCAACATATAAGTTTTAATATTCTTATTTTTCTTTTGTAAAACATTTAATATATACTAATATATGTTATATATATATCAATATTTAACAGCATATAGAATTTTGTATCCTCATCTTATTTCGATATATTCTGATATATGTTACATATATGAACTTATAATATCAAATAATGCTTTCTATTTTCATTTTTCTATTGTAAATAATCTAATATATGTTATATATATCAACATATAATAGTATATAACAGATTGTATTGTCATTTTTTTTATAAATGAGCTGATATATGTTTATATATGGATAATATATTAATATATATTGGTATTAACATATTTCTTTTGTAACACTATAAAAACAAAATATAAATCAATATAAATCATCTAATATATGTTTAAAATAAGAATAAAATATATAATTTTTGTAACACCATATAATATAATATTTTCTCAATACAAACTAGTACAAAAAAAGTATATTATAATATATATATTTAATTATTTTGGTGTATTTCTACAAGTTTTTTTTTATTTTGCCCTTGTTGTCCATATTTACTGCATTTGTTTCTACTTATGTTCTCCCATGCCCCCTCGCATTTTCTCTTTTTTTGGTCTTCCTACTTTGGCTTTAAATTCTGGAGGTAGTACTTCTAACTGTTTTATTTCATCCAATATTATCTATGTGTTTTCATTTTCAATTGGATGAACAGGTGTTGTATATGTCTCTACAAATGTCCCTTTAGTATAGAATTCTAAGCAATACAAATATGGATCCTGATTTGTTTTCATTAGTATTGCAACTATATGTTTGCATGGTATTTTATCTATTTGGAATTTGTTACAGTTGCATGATCTTTCCTTCAAGATAACAATGGATTCAATTTGATTCTCATAAATACTGTACATGTCACTTATTGATGGTTTAACCTGTATTTTTAAAACATAGAAATATACTAAACATATTATTATTATTATTTTATTTTTTAAACATGTTATTTTAATAATTTATAATAGTGTTTAACAGTATATATATGTTTTATTTTGATATTTCTTTTCTAAATTATCTACTATATGTTGATATATGTAACATATATCAAGATATAACAACATATAATAGTTAATTAATGAATTATATATAATAACTGACTTTTCAAAATATAAATAATTAATGAAATACAATACATTAATTTTACATACCTGTAGTTTTAATGATTCGATAAGCTTTCATTTATTATTTCTTCTGCCTTTTTGTCAATCTTGTGAATGTTCCTAATGCAATATTTTTATTTGCCCCAGTCCATTCTTATACGAGTGACCTTAAATACTCCAATAAAGTTGTTATTGGTAATTCTCTTACAGCTTTGATTATGGCATTCAATGATTCAACGATATTTGATGCCATAGTCCGATATTTGTTGCTGGTTGAATATACTCTAGCCCATTTTTCAATTGCAACATTATGCAAGTATGACTCAATTCTTTCGTCCAATTTATCTAACTCTTCCATATATTTTGTGAATTCTTCAATTGTATATGCTCTTGCTGCTCCAAAAAATAATTCTTTAATTTTTTTTATTCCTTCTGAAGTTTGTTTTAATATTATTCAATAAATGAAACATGCAAAATCCATGCATTGCTTCAGGGTATATGTTTTTAACAGCTCTGATGATACTTTCATGTCTGTCAGAAATGATGCACATTTCTCATCTGTAACCAAATGTTGTTTTGATGTTTTTGAAGAACCATTTCCATTATTGATCATTTTCAGAGTCAACAACTGAGATGCTAGAGGGAATATCCTACCCGAAGCAAGTTTTATAATTTAAAACATATTATTAAATGTATTAAATATAAATATATCAACTCGTAATAGTATATAACACTTGTATTTTGATATGTTTTTATTTTAAATCATGTAATACATATAATACTTTGTATTTTCATACTTCGTTATTTTAAATCATGTAATATATGTTTTTCTATTCTATTATATATTGCATATATTAAGATAAAACAACATATAACAATATATATAAAATGATTTAATATAACAACGCATATCAAATAATTTAATATAAGAATCTATATCAAATGATTTAATATAATAACATATATCTAATGATTTATAGAATAATAGATGTAACATGTATTAATATATATCAGAATAAAAAACTGAATATACTAGGAGGAATTTCTTACCTAAAGCATCTTGTGTTGTTGGTATCAATAATGTCCCTCCATAAGTGCTTTTGAGAAATGTTCCATCTATAATCATTATAAGTCTGCAGTAATTCTGTCAGTATATTGATGCATCTAATGCAATGAACAAATAAAGAAATGAGACATTTTCTTTCTTTTCTAGCTCTACAATTGATCCTAGATTTTTAATAGTTAGCATGTATAAAAAGCTTGGAATAAGTTTATAAGATTCATCTGGTTTGCCTTTAACTTTTTTCATCGCTTTGTCTTTTGCTCTCCATGCTTTCATATAATTCAAATTTACACCAAATTCTTCTTTCATGTCCTTTGTAATTTTTGCTAGTGTATAAGACCTCTTGTTGTCATATACTTATTTTTAATGCAATGAACAATAACAGATGTTATTGCTTGTCCGTGGTCGCTCATTCTCACTTCTAGTGAATAACTATGAACATTGTTGTACTTTTTAAAATCATAAACAACTTTGTTTTGCTATTTTCAATGCTCTCAAGAACCATTTGCATTGTTCATAATAGCAAATTGCTACACATTCCTGGTTGCATGACTTTCTTACCTTATATTGCAAATGATTTTTGATTGCATAAAGACTGAGAGCATGTTTAAAAGTATCTTTATCTTTGTAGATCTAACCCTTTTTAATATATTGTTGTGTTGTGTTGGTAATTATTTTTGATGCAGCACTATCAACTTCATCTATTGTTTATCATTTAATATATGCTGATATATGTTACATATATCAACATATAATAGCATATAAGTTTTTTCATTCTCATTTTTCATTTCTAAATAATCTCATATTTGATGATATATGTTACATATAACAACATATAGGTTTTTGTATTCTCATCTTTTATCTCTAAATTATTTAATATATGTTGATATATATGTTACATATATCAACCTATAACAACATATATGATTTTGATTCTCATCTTTTATCTCTAAATCATTTAGTATATGTTGATATATGTTACATATATTAACATATAACAACATATAAGTTTTTGTGCTCTCATCTTTCTTCTCTAAACTATATAATATATGTTGATATAAGTATGAGTGAGGATTTTCGCCCCCACTTTCGGTGGAATGATTCTTGCGACTTCGGCACTGTTAGGCTTTGGGCTTTAGAGAACACATGCCTAAATACGGAGAATATGGAGTTGCCACACGGACGGGTTGAAAAAAAATTAGAAAGGGGTGGATGACTCGATTCCTAAGGAATCTCCAACTCATACTTGAGTTCGAAAAGTTGGGTACGTATGGGAAAGTTGAGAATAATCTAGCACTCCCATAACGTCCGGTTCATTGGAACCGGCCTCCTTTTTGGGTCTAAATATTATAAGATTCTTAATTATTATAGTATTATTCATATTACATGTAATTAAAATGAAGGATACTATATTATTAATCAAAACATATCAAACAAAAAGAGGGGCACCCATACGAGATGAAAATATACCCTTACAAATATCCAAATATTCTAAATACAAATAAAATAGTACACCCTTCGATTGGTGAACAAAGCACCCACACAAGTGGAAACATAACTTTTACATTGTCCTCAAAATTCAGATAATAAGAAATTACAATACGTACAGAATGATCATATACAAAATCATTAATCAATAATAAATTAAGGCTTAAATAAAATGAAACCACAAAAAGTACAATCCATGAGCAAAATCTTAATATTAACCCCTTAACGAATTATAGTGCGCAATGCACACGGCAGTCCCGCTAGCCGGTTAGCAGGCGAGGGTCAAGAGGGCAACACCCTTGAAAGAATTTATTGTGGAATTAGGGTTTGGTTATAGAATTTAGGGTTTGATTGTAGGATTAAGTTTTTGGTATTAGGAATTAAGGTTTTGGATTAGGGTATTTGGCATTTTGGGATTAAGGTTTTACAGATTTAAACATTTAAAACAACAGCTAAAACACACTCCCGAAGCACCTCTCCACCAGCAGATACCTCCGTGTGCTCTACCACAATGAACACGAGTAGGTGGAGCAAGTCTCTGAGCCACTGGGGTCGGAGCACTAGCCACTGAAACTGCAGGTCTCTGTCTCTGCTACTTTACTGACCTGCCAAACTGCCCTTGACTCCTACTAAACCTCTGAAAATATCCCCCTCGGCCTCTCTTCACTGATGAAGACTCCGCCTCACTCTAGGGTCTCCTAGCTCTGGTCTCCTCAACCCTGGCAGCTGCTACAAGACCCTGTGCTCTCTCAACACTCCTGGCAGCTGCAACTAACTGGAAAAAATTCTGATACAAAGAGCCTGCGATAATGCACATGATAAAGGGTCTCAGTCCCTCCTCAAACCTCCTGCACCTGTCAAACTCGTCAGAAATAATCCCACCAGTATAGTGACTCAACCGGATGAACTCGATCTCATACTCGGTCACTGTCCTGGTATCCTGTCTTAGACTCAGAAACTCCATCTTCTTTGTATCTTTATACTCTCTCAAAGTATACTTATGCTCAAATTCCCGCAAAAAATCATCATAGGTCAGGACTGGTGGATCATCCAAAGCATGTGGAACCGTCTTCCACCAATCATATGCATCCTTTTGCAGAAGAGATCTGGCATAATCAAACTTCTCTTCCGAACTAGACTGTAACTGAATGAATACTTTCTGAACCCTGTCTAGCCACTGCTCTACTGCAGCAGGGTCTGTAGTACCAACGAAGTCCTCAGCTCCATACTTTCTTAGTTTATCATACTACCTCACCGGCAACTGCGACTGTGGCTGTGGCGGCTGCGGAACTGGAGTCTGCCTCAACAACTCTACCATATGTCATACCTAGCAAGGTGAAATCTCATCAGCTGCTGGTCTCATAAGCACAGAAACAGATGCCTCACCAGCAGACAACTCTAGAGCCACACTCTCTACACTACCTTCAGCAGCCTGATGCGGCCGAGACGCCATAACTACTTATATCTGCAAACATAATAGAAAATACTATATCAGAGATCAGAAACTGTCAGTGCCAATGCATGTATTACAATTAAAAACTATTTTCAAATCGCCCATTTTCTCTCTCTATTAACCCATCTAGGTCGACAACCTTAAACCTAGGCTCTGATACCAAAAACAAATGTAACACCCTTATACCCTATATACGTACAATACATATTTTTAGCATATGTAAAATACGCATATACGGTACAAAAATATCACAGACTGGTTTAATAAAAAAATTTCACATTTCCAATTTAAAATTTAAAATTTTAAATATATAAAATTAAATAGCATATAAATATTCTTTATTTGTTATAGGAACCCAAAACAAATATTATATATGAAAATCTCTGAAAAAAATTCGTCAAAATTTTATCTGTAATTTGGACATCCCAAAATTTAGCAAAACACAACCTACAAAAAGAAAATACTCCCAAATAATTTTAATTCACTATCTCAACCATACTCCTTAATTTTACCAAGTTTCTCAAACATTTTTATATATAGATATATATAATTTAAAACACATTTACCCTCCCATTTCAAATACATTGACCCAAACATTCTTTATAATATACAATACATAAAATCCAAAACATAATATATTATGCATAATACTCAAAATGTACAATAACATAAAAATATATACATGCTGCTGACAGTGTTTCTGATCTCAATAACAACTCAACAAGCTCAACAACAAGTCTAGACCCGACCTGGTCTAAAAGAACTCTCTGGCTCAGCTGAGTCTACCCTGTCACCTGCGCGATGGAAATAATCGCGCTAAGCCGAAGCCTAGTGTTACAAACTTTGATAATAATAATAAAGCTCAATGCAATGCCAATGCATAATGCATATAGATGTCACATCATTCCACTTTCTTATATTTTTCAAATATTTCATAATCACAACTCATAATATTATATTGCTCAATTGTATCACAATTCATAATTCACATTAAAGCAAAGACAAGCATGGGCCCAAAAGGATCTAATATACTATTCAAATTTCAGAGTTACTGCTTTGGTCCATAATGACACCATGTGTCTAGCCCCGTAGGCAATATATCCATGGATAATCTAACTAGATCTGAGCTTACGACCCAGTCTTTTCACTTAGTCTAGCTTCAAGAATTTATTTTTGAAGCTTACGACCCAATCTTTTCACCCCAAAAATATCATATTTATCAGCTGGACCTGGCTTACAATCCGATCTTTTCACCAGCCCAGCTTTTAGCTCATAGGCAATCATAAACATGCCGCCAAATCCAGAACTCTGAAATTTGAATAACATGCTAGACACACAATTTATTCATTTTTCTCATTATTAATCTCTTTCTCATTGTCACATATTCAATCTGGGCACATCGCCTTATTTCACATTTTTTTTCTCACTTTTCTCATTTTTCACATCTTTCTCATTTTTCACATCTTTCTTATTTTTCTCACTTTTTTTCACTTTTTTCTCTTTTTTTTTATCAATATCAATTCATTTCATTATACCACATATCTCATTTTTGCATTCACAACACATTACCCAATACATATTTCACATTTTACACAATTTAGTCATTATCAATGGCTTTTCACAAATGCATTTCACACATATATGTTATTACAAATATCATAGCACATTATTCATACACAATCGATGAACCAAGTAGCTTAATATATTTTTCAACCAAAATGTGTTAAGCCCAAATGTCATGCAAATATAAATAATATATTCAAAGTTTGTACAAACCTTCACCACTTGGATGAAGCAAATCAATCTCCCTCAATGTCTAAACCAAATGTGATAGTAAATAATCATTTAGTATCACATTTAATGGCATTTTCAATATTTAACCATAGTTAAACATCACTCCTACAAATTT
This sequence comes from Garcia nutans, assembly GCA_947685225.1. NCBI lineage: Eukaryota > Viridiplantae > Streptophyta > Magnoliopsida > Malpighiales > Euphorbiaceae > Garcia > Garcia nutans. The sequence goes on along the minus strand of CANTUV010000034.1, from coordinate 30,119,820 downwards.
CCAAAAATTTAGCATTTCTTTACTTCAACATTAGAATTTCATTCTACTACAATTAAATTAGTGTTTTAAGTTTATTTATATTATTAAAAATATATTTTAATACATTTAAATCATTTACATGATAAAAATACACTCTTATACATAAAATCTCAAAAATGGCATAACCTTCCCCCATTGAAGGTTTTCCATTCCAACATAATCCATTACTCATTTCAAGATTATATTCATTACTTTTAACACTAAACAACATGCTTAAACAAATAAAATTACATAATTCAACCACTTTGGAAAATCAATTTTTTAAAATCTTAAATCTCCACTTCCATTCTCAAACTCCAAACCAAACACAACCAAATCCAATATTTGACTTTAAAATACTTGTTTATGAATCAAAACAACACATTTAGAACCAATTTGCACAATTAAAGCTCATGTTTTTAAAACTCCAAAAATCCATAACCCTAAATTCTCTCTCTTCACCATTCTTTATCCAAACTCCATCATCTATTCGATCTAACATTAAAATCATTGTTAACTACTCAAAATAACATCATACACACCAATTTCAACAATTATAACATACTACTTCAAAAATCCAAAACTCACATAAATCAAACTTCCATGGAATTCAAAGAAAATAGTTAAAAACTTACTAAATCTGGTGGAAATCACCAAAAATCCACTTTGAATACTTGAAATCCTTCAATTTATGGAATATGGAAAAAGTAAAATCCTTGGCTTCTCTTCAATGGAGGTTCAGCCCTTGTGAGAAGAAGAGGAAGATGAAGACAACTTTTAAATTTTCTTTTTCTTTTCATCTTTATTTTTAACCATATATATTAAAATAATTTAATAATTAATTAATTAATTATTTAATAAATTAAAAGTCCTAATTTCTCTCTTCTATTCAAAAATAATTTATTTTTGAATTATTTTATTAATTTTAAATTTCTAAAAATTTATTTATAAAAATGCCATTGGACTTTAACTTTTCTTTTAAAAAAGTGTTGACTTTTATATGTTACGTGTATTTTGCATATATATCACATATATATTTCACTTTTTCATTTAAAATCCCTTCATTTTTCATTAAAAATTATTAATTTAATTTATCCTTTTAAATTATAATTTATTTTATCAAATTTTTCAAAAATTAAAAATTTTTAAAAATTTTAGGATGTTACACTGGGCCAATTCGATATGAGCTTTATGCTCATATCAAATTGAACATTGTTAAATTCGATATGAGCTAGACTCATATCAAATTGGACATTTTGAATTGGGTGTCCCAATTCGATATGGGCACATCTCATATCGAATTAAGCTGAGCCGAATAGACCAATTAGGGTTTTTAGGGATTGAACCGGCTTATTTTGGGCCCTTTAAAATTGGACCGACATAATTTTGGGCTTCAAATTAGGCTTAAGCTTTTAAAGTTAGACCAAATTTAACCTGACCACTATTAATTGGGATTGATCTTGCTTTGAGCAAAAATTAGAGGTCTACAATAAGGTGATTTATGATACATAAATATAATAATACTTATTAGTTTGTATATTCTCATTTTTCTTTTCTAAATCATTTAATATATTTTGAATATTTTAAACCGATGTATTTTATTATTCATAATGTTTTGAATAATATATATGTTAAATACTGATGTCTTTTTTTTTTAAAAAAATTTGTTTCAACAAAATAAATCATTTATATATTAAAATCTTTTTGAAGGAAATAATTCTGCATATAAGATATATGAAAATTATCTTTTTCATTTAATATTTTGATTGATAATGTACCTGTATTACTCTAAAGGAGCAGATATCACGATTTGTTTCTGTTTATCAAATTCTTTTTTGAATTTGAATCTATATTCTTTGAAATCTTTCTTGATTTTGATATATTTTTTTATAAGTTTTTATGTGATTAATTTTAAAGTTAAAGAAAGTCAATAATTTGAGAAAAATTGACGGCTGACAGATCTATTATTTGAGATTTGAGGAAATAACCGTATTTTTATTATTTTAAAAAGATTTTAACATAAATTTAAAAAAAAAGATAGTTCGGTATTTTTATAAATAAAAGTTATTTTTAGGCTATTTTTATAAATTTTCTGCAAAAATGACTAATATTTTTTATAGGTTATTTATACCGTGATTTTTTTGAATTACCAAAATTAACTTTAAATCTAGGGGTATCAAAATAAATTGACGGGTCATGTTAGTGTCAGGTTGATCCACTCTGATGACATGATTATGATTAATATGAACATGATCTATTTATTAATCATGTCGACACGAACACGACACGAAAATTAAACTGATTAGACTGATACGATGCGTATGACATATTTAATTAAATGAATTATATATGGGTTACATAATACGACACGACTCGTTTAACTTATATAATATTTTTAATTTATAATAATTTTATATTCTTAAATAATCCATTAAAAATTTATTAATATAATAAATTTATAATTAAAATAATTTTAAAATATAAATATATTAATTTTTTTAAAAATACATAAAAAATAAAATATATAACACAATTAATATATAATAAATAATAAGTGTGTATTATATTTTAGTTCTAGAATTTAGTAAGAAAAAAAAAGTTAAGGAGATAATAAATAATTGTCAATACAAATTTTATTTTATTTTTTATTTATTTTTTCTATTTTATTTTCTTTTATAAATTATATTCTAAATTCTAAATTAAAAAATTATTTGATATAAAATATTAAATTATTTAAACCATAAAACTATTTAATTTTTAACATTTGATTTAAAAAATTAATTTCTAAAATTTAAAAAAGAATTAAATTTAAATTAATTAATAATTAAAATTTTTAAATAAATAATAATACATCTAATAATAAAATTATAATACTATAATAAATATATAATATTTATTTTTTTAAAATAAATAATAATAAAATAAAATAATTTTAAATTATATAAAATTATATTATTTTAATCACACGGCTTATAATAAATTCACATATCAACTTATTATATAATTCATTCAAAATTATATTATAAATAAATTAACCGGCTTATAACATTAACCTATTTTAAATTATTAAATATTAATCTGTTAATTTTATGGGTTTAACATGTGTTGTTGGCGTGTGATCTTATTCTCCATATTCATCACTTGAGCGGCCAAATTGCCAACCCAAAACCCCAATTCTTCTTCCATTTCATCGAAAAAAGCAACAAAAATTTGAAGATTTGGGGTTGAAAAGAAAAATTTTAGCAGCAATTATATTCAATTCTCAGCATCCAAGTTCGTAATTCTCTGAATCTTTATTATTATTTTAATGTTTTATTTTGTCTGATTTGATAGAAAGCCTGTATTCTAAGAATCTACCAGTTCACCTTTCTCTAGGCTTGAATCGGCCGATATGTTACAGTCGATGACTTTTGCACTCTTATGGTGTTTTTAAATTTAATTGTCCGATTGATTGTAGTTTAAATAAATAATGGTATCGCCAGCTTCATCACCTCAAAAAGTTGAGCTATCAACAACTCGAGTTGCTGTATCTGTTAGTGGTACATCTATTGGCCTTTTGACAGCAGCAGCAGCTTCTTCTTCTACCCCAATTGCAACTGCATCCGTATCAGAGCATCCAAGCATTGAATCACCTCTACATTCAAGATGTTCTAATGCGCCTTCCTACATGGCTCTGTCTCCTGCTCCGGCTCTGGGCTCTACTTCCAATATGCTTCCAAATGCTAATTTGTCTTCTCGATGCTCTCAGCAATCATTATCTGGTCTTGTAAGTTATTTTCTATTTTGTTAATATTATCAGTAGATGCATTTTTTTAAGTTATAAAATTTTCTTTTATGCAGGGTATGAACTCAAATACACTTGGACCACCGGTTATAGTTCAACCTCCAGTTCTTGGTCTGGCTTCATCTGTCAGTCCCTCTTTTTCATACAACATTTCACAAACCGGCATCTACTTTCCTGGCAATCCGCAATTCCATTCCAGCGTAGTAAGTAGTCAGTAGTTAAGCGAATTCAGGTTTATGACTATTTGTAATGAACTGGGAAACCGCGGAGCAATCTGATGCTTTGTTGAACAAACTATTAGGAATTAAATTATTCAATACTCTTTTTATATTTATGTGAAGGTACGTGACAAGTAAGGGATTATATAATTTGTCAACCCACCTAATGAAAGGTAGGTATCCCATGATGATGGAGTGGGATAGGAAAAATGAGTTAGTTGGCTGGCCTTTGTTTTAGCAATGTAACCACAGTTCTAAATTTTTTGATTAAGTGCTTTTTGGTCCTTTTCCCTTTGCTATGTTGATGGGTAGCAGGGGCAGGGTTGTTGCTATTGTTATCATAGTGGATATAAAGTTAGACCTAGAGTTAGTTGATATTCATAGGAAGGGTGTGCTAGTTGTAGGATATTGTGTGAACATGCCAGTAGGTGAGGCTGGCATTGCAATACCACTGTGCCATTTGGGGAAGGGTCCTGTGCCACTCATCCTGGAACAAGCTGCTATTGAGATGCCACACTGTACATCTCACCAAGCAAAAGAGGGATATTTGGAGTGTGTGAACCAATCACATAATAACAAAACCATGCTTGAAATCTTGGGCCAAGTGCTTTTAGGTCCTTTTCTCGCAGCATTGCGAGGGCTAGTATGGGTATCAGGCAGGGCATTACATAAAGCTAGCATTGATCTATGTTTGGTTTGTTATTTACTGGTTCCAGGCAGGCTGCAAATAATGAGTATTATTTCCTGTCTCGGCTGGATCATAATGGAAAAATTGCTGGCTGGTATGAGATGATTGGAAATTACTGTATTTTTTGAATGATATAATGCCTGCCATGGATAGGGAAGGAAAAGGAGAAGAGGGTGATGCAAGATTGAAGAAGACTTATTGATTTAGCGAACAAAAAGTGATGCCGTATGAGGAAGGAAAGAAGAGAGTGAGAGAGAGACGGGGAGGGGACGGAGAAGGGGGTGGTGGTTACTGCTAGTCATTTAGATAATAAGGATCATATGTTTAACATACAAAAGATATTGTAAAGTTTATCTGTTTCAATTTTTCATTTGGATAATTGCCCTTATTTATCTTTTTTTAGAATCTTATGATTAAGGACTTCTAGCCATTTATATAAACTAATAATTTGTATACAATACATTCTTAAATTTTAAGTTTTAATTTCTTTTTAATTTATAAATTATGCTTAATTTTAGTCTTTTATGCATTATTGTTGTGGTACCAAAAAGAAAGTTGAATAAAGCTTACACTAGGAAATCATAGTTTCTTTAGAATAAATGTTTTTATATGTTAAGAGGGTCGTTATGTCTTATTTTTTAGTCAAGTACATTTTAAAGTTTAAGTAGTCACTTTGTTGTTTTTTTTTTTATAAAATTTATATGATGTGGTCCTATACAATCTCATACTGCAAGAGTGACAAATTGAGCTGTTGGCACCATTATTTAAGCCTCTGTTTTGGGTGGCTACCACTAGTTCTTTGAAAATATCTGCCCATAGTTTGCATTGTGTCATTGCAATTTTTACATCCTCACTAAATTTTTTGATATTGACTTGTTCTTTCTCACGTTCCTGCCTCTGATGCTGATGAAGAAACTCAAGAAATTTCAACTTTAGGATTATGGTCTAGATTTTATCTAAGATTTATTTGGGAGGGATATTTTAGTATGCCTTCTAAACTTCTAGTCCTTACAAAGTCTTTTTTTTTTGAATATTTGTGCTGCTGGTCCATTACTCGAGTCTCTAGGCAATATATTTAATTTATATATTTAGTCCTTGTTGGTTTTGGATGACTTTATTCCTTGTAATTTTCTTTGGGACTCTTAATTCTTAATTTGAATATGTAAATACCTTTGATGCTTAAAATTCAGTTTTCAGTTGATACAATTACCAGCAATTATGCTTCTTTTAGTTGTATGATGCAGTTCAATCCTAAGTTTGATGCCTAAGGAAGTTTCTTTATGAAGCCTGAACTCTTCTGTTTTACTATTCATGCATTATTGTTCACATGGTTTACTTGCATTGAAAACACTCCCAGAATCTTCTCTTTCTTGTTTAGTTCTTCTTTTTTTAACTGATTTCTATGCAAACCCTAATTGTTCCTAAATACCTACTCTTGCTTTCTGTTAGACCCCAAGCTGAGTCTAAATAGCCAGCGCTGCACAGCTGTTATACATCAGCTGTCGCTACAGGTTCAGAATAGCACCTCATCATCCATGCGTTATGCTTACAGGCTCCAAATTTTGCATTTGGCATGCCCTATTCCTTTCCATTTTGGAGCAATCATACCTCTCATTCAACCTCTCAGTTCCCTACTTGCTCCAAAAGATGCTACAAGTTCTAAATAGCTGGAACACTAAGCCATGCAGAAAGAACAGGCTTTAAAATTTTTATGTTTATTTAGTTGATTTTCATTTTTCTTAAAAACAGTGAAAAGTACTACTAAAAAGCTGGATATTGTAGTGGCCTTACTGTTGCAATTTCAAAAGTCTATAGCTGTCAAATTTAAGTGTTATTGTTTGTGAGTTATTTCTTCATGAAAAAAGCTAAATGTTCAGGGTATCTGTCCCAAGATTCTTCTTAAGCTTGATAGTCATTTTATATGCATATGTGCATATTTGCTGCTAATTTTACTGTCAGTATTTGGATGTTCGATATGATTTATTTTTAAATTTAAGAGATTAGTTTAAAAGAGTAAATTTCTGATTTTGATTTTGGACCGCTGTATGCATCTAGAAATGATTCTGTTTAAATGCTGTAGATGTTGTAGCCTATGTCTAGACTTTTGAGTTATGGTCCATGAATGAGGTGATTTTGAAATTATTTTCTGGTGTTTGGTGGCCATTGCTTAAACCTAATGGAATGCTTGCTAGATACATTGATGACCGTTAAAGCTCATTCATTATCCATGGATGGTGACATACAGTTTTTTTCTTCTATAGTTCAAAAAATAATAGCTTGAGAATCTTCACCTAATGCAGGATACATCAGCTTCAGTTCCACAAACCAGTGCTCCGTCATCTGCTTCAATGGTATCTCAGTCTACTTCCTTACCCCTTCATTCTCCTTCAGGTTCTAAAAACACCTTATCTTCTTCTCCTAAATTGGGCCCATCAACTTCACACATGCCTGTCATCCCCACTTTACTTGTGCCACCTGGGTTGGCTGGAACTCCTAGGGCAGCTGGACCGTCTGGATTGGTATCAGGTGCTCCTATGACTCTTCCATCTTTTGGCGTTGATTCTGTCTCATCTTCTATGCAGAGACCTATCATGCTGACTACTGCTTCTGCTACAAATCCTGCGATTCAGCAGCAAACTTATCCAACTTATCCATCTATACCTGCTATGGCTGCCTCCCCACAGGGACTCTGGTTTCAGCATCCACAAATGGGAAGCATATCTAGACCACCATTTGTGCCATATCCTGCTGCATTTCCTGGATCCTTTCCATTGCCTTCACATGCCACTTCTCATCCATCTGTCTCATCACCTGATTCTCAGCCTCCCGGTGTTACTCCTGTTGGAAATGCAGGTGCAAATCCCTCGTCTGCTGCATCGGATCTTCAGTCAATTGGCCCTCTAGGGATTCAGAAAGAATTACCTCCTCCTGGAATTGGTATGCTCAGGGTTTCATGCTAGGTTACTGATAAACTTACAATGTAAGAGTTGTTTATTCCTCACTAAAGTTACATTAAATGAAATTTCGTCATTAATAGTACCTCAGATTTTGCAGATGACAAGAATCATATCCATGTGATTGGCACGAGGGACAGTGCTGCCTTCAATGATCCATTAGATTCCTGGACAGCCCACAAGACTGACACTGGAGCAGTTTACTATTTTAATACTTTAACAGGAGTATCAACTTATGAGAAACCTGCTGGCTTCAAATGGGAGGTATAGAAAACTATGGTTAAATATTATGCCAGTCACTGTACAATATTTTTTTGATGAAAATTTTGGGAATAAAACATGCTGATAAATGATGCCTGTTTAATATGATTGTGCCTGTAATGTGGGCCTTGCAACAATATTGCTTTTTTTTTTTTAAAATCAACAAGCTGTCAAATTTGCAGGAGTATCTAGCTTAATGGGGCTGGGAGTGTTGTTTACAGCTCAGTAGTAAACCTTTCAATTTTGTTTATTTTGTTTTGTTTGACAGATTCATTTGTTTTGATCAAACCTACTTTTATTTTTTATTTTGTTCAACTTTTAAATTCTAATAAAGTTATTGGGCTCCTAATCTCCTCCTGTATGTAGCTCTATTCAGCTTTCTATAACTATAACCCATCCATCTTATATATGATTTCATTACCTTCTCTATATTGAAGTCTTAAGTCAGTATTCTATTCTGTTGATCCAATTGGGCCAACATATTCTTTTTGGGCATCTCTTTCTAATTTTTGTTCTGTATCTGAACTATCTTGTTACATTTTCTTAATCTGGCTTTCTATGTTGATACTAATTTTGTATTTTGTTTTAATATGGTGCAGCCTGAAAAGGTTCCTGTGCAGCCAACTCCAGTTTCAATGTGAGTTTATTACTAATCTGAACATACTACTAATTTTGCTGTCTATAAACAGCACATGTGCATAACCACAGTCTCTATACTTAGTTCTCTTGTTTCTTTCCTTTATGTTGGTGAAGGCACTGTTTTTGGTGATAAGTACTCTTTTATTTTGATAGAATGGGAATTAGTTACCTTAAGGATTACATGTTCTGTGCGGAAAAAATTGTTGGATTCTTTTTTTTCTACTCATTTCTTTGATATGTAAAAAATTCCAGTTGAGAATTGCAATAAGTTGGGGGCTGAGGAAAAAATCTTAAAAGCTGAAAACCGAACTGAAATTGAACAAACCTCTATGATAGAATTTGTTAATATGGTTTTTAATTTACTAAGTCTATGGTTGACCAAACTGAAACAAAGTGACATGATGATAGAATTTGTTAATATGGTTTTTAATCTACTAAGTCTATGGTTGACCAAACTGAAACAAACTGATATGAGTATATATTTATAATTTATTAGCTGTAAATGTTATTACAAATAAATATTATTCTGAAACATTTCATTTTATTTAGATTTAATTAAAAAAAAATGCATGAACTTTATTTTTTTCAATTTCATCACAAATTTCCAATTTTAGCAAAAGAGACAAAAGATTTTGACATAATTTGCAATGTTATCATCTGACCGGTTGGGGCAAATATAATCGGTTAAGTTGCTTACATGTCAGTTAATATTTAATATGAATGCCAATTGCCAATTCATGTTAATGAATGCCTGTTCATGTCACCGTTCATATTAATGAACTTATGTTCATGTTAATTAACTAATATAGAAACTAAAGTAATGCCTGTATGTGTTAATTGATGCATTACTCCATTATCAAATGCTCCTCCTCCATCTTTATCATTGCCTTTTCTTCCATTTTGTTGTTTAGCCTTTCTTTCAGCTTGTTAATATGTGAGATAATGATATTACTTTTTCTTGTTCGATTATCAATTTCTCTTCTAATATTTTCTCCAATCTAATATTTTAATTGCATTTTTGATGTTTAGTTTCTGTATTAGTTAGTTAATATGAAAGGTCGTTCACATTAAATACATTTAAGCAACTTAGCTTGTTGCATTTGTCCCTATTGGTCAGATGATAACATTGCAAAATTATATCAAAATTTGTTGCCTTTTTTGTTAAAATTTAAAGTTTGTGATAGAATTGAAAAAAAAAGTAAAGTTTTATGTATTTTTTTTTGTGATTAATCCTTTTATTTATCATAGAACATAATAAATTTTTTAATGTTCTTTTAATACACTGTACAATTAATTAATTAATTTTTTTTATAATGACATAATGTTAATGGATAGTTAGAGCTATAGAGGAGCGCTATAGTGGCTAGGGTTTCAAGTTAAATTGAACTAAAATGGAGAATGTGCGCTGCAGCTTCAATGATGAAAAGGGAGGGATTTTAGGTTGGTTAGGGGGCATAGAAGTCCCAAAAACATAGCGGGGACATTTTTTTTTGTAGTTGATAAAATTTATTTTATTATTTTTATTAATTAAAAATTTACATATAACTTGCCTTTTTTTATTTCAAAATTAATTTGCATTCGCCAAGAAAAGTGCGTTAATACTAATTCTTAACTTGTTTACTTTTTTTGGGGGGGGGGGGGGGGGGGTGGAGAAATAAGGAGGGACTAAAAGCTCAGGGGCCAAAATGAAGGGGCAGAAAAGAAGGTAGAAAAAAGGGAAAAAAATCTTTGGTTGGGCAGCTGAGTGGGTCACCCCCTCCTATATTGTGTCTCATCCTTCGGCTAGGCATGATGGGAATTTTGTTTATCTCAAAATACTAGCTAATTAAAAGGATGCATGGAGACAAGATTAATGTGGCAAAATGAGGAGCTAAGATAGATGTATGGACATACAAGATTGTATTGGATAAAAAAAATGAATAAATAGCAGGAAGGTAGAAGAGGCACTTATTGACCAACAAATAGCTTGGCAGAGAAGCTTGAACACACATATGTTGGAGAAAGGGAGGGGGGTAGGTCTAAGGAAAATGGATTCACATTTTTCTTTCAATGAGATTGGGATTAAGGCTTTTTTTAATCTAGAAACTTTATCTTAGTAACATGATAAACTAATTTAATTAAATAATTAGTTTGGGGGCAGTTTGGTACAGGAGGCGGTTTACATGTGATTTTAATTAAATAATTAGAGAAAATTTGGAGTTAAGATTATTAAAAAAATTCATAAAAAGGGGCTTGAACTTAATCTTTTTTTTTTCTTTTTTAAAATTAAGTTGCCTATGTATTTTCTTGGGGTTCAGAGAGAAGTCAAAATTTATTTGTGATCCTTGAAAAGAAAGGGCATGGCTAGCACAACGTCCTGGTTCAAAATGGGACGGAACTGTCAGTTTCAGTTTTGGGTTCAGTCAGCGGTTCCGTTTCAGTAATACTATGAACCGGAATCAAACTGTCTTTCTGTAGTTTTAGTTACGGTTTTCCACGGTTTTGATTTTGACTGGTTTCAGACCAATTCCATTGGTCCGGTTCATGTTCAAAGCTGGACTATGGCTAGGTCTAATGTCATATAATTAGGTTGTTGTGAATGTGATATTTGGTTTGTAAGGGTAGTTAGGTCTTTTGTTAATTGTTTGACCTAATGTATATATATATCTTGTATTCTTCCTTAGCCAATAACAATAAGATAGAGAGCATTCTCTCCAACATGGTATCAGAGCAAATGGGAGAGAAAATTTAGTGAGAGGGCTGTGTTTTTTCCGGCTGGGGGCTGTTTTTCCGGTTGAAGGTCCATTTTCCAGCAGCTGAACCCTATTTTTAGGGGCTGGCATTTCTGTTCTGAGGTATTGCAGGCGTCCAGTAGCGACACAGCCTCCCTCAGCCAATTGCCTGGCCGCCTACCAGCCTTTGCCAAAAGCCCCGTCGTCGGAACCCCAGCGCGTGAAGCCCACGCGCCGCCAGAAGTTCTAGACTCTTCTCCACGCGCCGGAGCGTGTAAGCGCTTGCCACCACCTCCGGCCAAAATTTTTCGGCCGGTCTTGCTCCGCCGTGATCGCCCTTGCCGTGTGACTCTTGGTATCTGGTCAGTTCCTCATTTTGTCGGACTTTTTTTTCTGCTTTGCTGTGTTTTTGTTCTCCAAGATTCTGCACTGTTGTGGTTACTGCCACTGCCATTGCTTCCGCTCCATTTTGTGTGTCACAGAAACTACATTGTCGTTGCTTGCCTCTTTCCATCCTTGGTTTAGTTTGGTCATAGTTTTTTTTTAGAAGAGATGGCTGAAAGTAAGGTGATTCCCCCAAATAACGACAATCCTTCGTTACAAATCAGTCAGTTCAAGTTGGACGGTGCCGGAAACTATCTTGCTTGGTTAAGGTCGTGCTATCTATTTATCAATGCAAGAGGTTATACGGGCTATCTCAACGGCTCTAAACTTCGTCCGGCGAAAACTGACACTCAATACAATGTGTGGGAATCTGAAAATTCTCTCATTATGTCATGGCTTTTGAATTCAATGGAATCGAGGATTGCGGCTAGTTTCATAATGCTTGATACAGCAAAAATGGTATGGGATTCTGCTAGGAAGACTTATTCTGGACAAGGAAATGCTGCTTTGGTGTTTGAACTTTGTCTTAAGGTTGAAGGTTTGAAACAAGGGGAGATGACTGTGGATGATTATTATGCTGCTTTAAATGAGGTGTGGAGACAACTTGACTACTGTGATGACTTTCATGCTAAATGTGAAGACGATGCGGTTCAGTATCACAAGAAGGTTGAGACTGGGCGTATATTCAAATTTCTAGCAGGATTGAATCCTGAATATGATCCTGTTCGAGTTCAAGTGTTGGGTAGAAACCCTATGTTATCCTTAGAAGAAACTCATGCTTACATTCAGCAGGAAGAGAGTAGGAGGAGAACTATGATGAAAACTCCTATCATTGAAAAAGCTGAGTTAGTAGCATCACCCGGACTTGTAGCATCACCAGCTACTCGCACCATCTCTAAAGAGGATACTCGTTTTTGTGATCACTGTAAAACTCCTGGGCACCTCAAGGAAAAATGTTGGGAATTGATTGGACGACCAACTTATATTGGTGGTCATGGTAGTGGCCGTGGAAGGGGGCGCGGTCGCGGTAGAGGAAGATCAGGGCCATCTCAAAGAGTAGCAAATCAAGCTGAGGTGGCTAGCTTCAGTTCTATTCCTGGTTCTGATGCTCTCTCTACAGGTGACTTATTTGCTGAAGAGTTGCAAGCTTTGAGAAATCTCCTTCGACAGGGTACACCATCCTCATCCAACTCTACCTCTCACTTTTCGCAGTCAGGTATGGCATTTCTAGTCAATTCTGTTGATGATTCTTGGATTATAGACTTAGGAGCAAACAAACATATGACAGGCTCTTTAGAGAAATTTATAGATTACTCACCATGCTCTAGTAAGGAAAATGTTCGCATTGCAAATGGCTCTTTAGCGCCAATTTCTGGTACAGGTTCTGTTAAGTGTACACTTGACATTGACCTGAAATCTGTTCTTCATGTTCCTAGCTTTCCCGTTAATCTCTTATCTGTGCTTGCTATTACCAATGACCTTCAATGTCAAGCTGTTTTTTACTCGACTCATTGCTTTTTGCAGGATCTGAAGTCAGGAGAAATGATTGGTCATGGTAGAGTGCACAATGGTTTGTACCTTCTTGAGAAGAATTCCCAAGCCTTGTTAGGAAAGAGTGGGGATGTGAGTCAAGAAATTATTATGTGGCATAGACGGTTAGGACATCCATCTTTTGTTGTTCTTAAACGGTTGTATTCTAATCTATTTAGTCGGTGTTCATTTGAAACTTTAGCTTGTGATGCTTGTGAACTAGCAAAATATTCGAGGAATACTTATGTTTCTCATAATAATAAAAGTTCTATTCCTTTTATGACAATTCATTCTGATGTATGGGGACCTAGTCCTATTGTTTCATTGTCTGGCTATCGATGGTTTGTCACCTTTATTGATGATTGTACTAGATTAACATGGGTTTATTTGTTAAAAACGAAGAATGAAGTGTTTTCATGTTTTCAATCTTTTCACCAAATGATTTGCACACAGTTTGATGCTAAGGTGAAAATCCTAAGATCTGATAATGGAACTGAATATATGGATAGCATGTTTCAATCTTACTTAGATGCTAGAGGCATTATTCATTAAACTAGTTGTGTCAATACTAGTGCTCAAAATGGGGTTGCTGAACGGAAAAATAGACACTTGTTAGAAGTTGCTAGGTCTATCTTGCTTACTATGAATGTTCCTAAACAGTTTTGGGGAGATGCCGTCCTTTCGGCTGCATATCTAATTAATCGAATGCCCCTTCGAACACTTAATTTTAAGAGTCCCATAGAAGTTTTACGGGGTCACACCTCTTATACTGTACCACCCAAAATTTTCAGTTGTGTGTGCTTTGTTCATCATAGATATGGGAGTAAACTTGATCCTAAGGCTTTGAAATGTGTGTTTATTGGTTATTCGGCAACTCAAAAGGGCTACCGGTGTTACCATCCGCCATCCAGAAAATATTTTGTGAGTATGGATGTGACTTTTCGGGAGTTTGAACCTTATTTTTCCCCAACTCCTCTTCAGGGGGAGACTGGAGTAACTGGAGTGGAAGAGGAAGTTGATAAACTAAACCCAATTCCCTTGTCTGTTTTTGTACCTAAGCAATTCAGGAACTTGGTGATTGTTGATGGTGAACAGGACAACCAAATTGATCTTGATGAGAGAAGAAAGGGTAGATTAGATAGACCTGACCTGCAAAGGTACACTAGAAAGGAAAAAGGTAAGACCATTATGCATGATTCTAGTGACCAATCATTGCCCCTGCCATCAGTTCCTGATTCAGCAGAGACACCTCTCAATGTAAGTACTTCTGATCTTGATCCAGTTATTGATTCTCCTGACCCTGTCAGTGATTCTGATCTTGATGATTTATATGTTCCTATTGCCCTAAGGAAAGGTGTGAGATCATGCACTCAACATCCAATCTTAAAATTTGTTTCATATGATAATTTATCTCCATCCTATAGAGCCTTTGTCTTGTCTGTTTCTATTCCACAGAATTGGCAAGAAGCATATCGAGACTCAAAATGGAAGGAAGCAATGATTGAAGAGATGAAGGCTTTGAAGAAAAATGGAACATGGGAACTTGTTGATTCTTTGAAAGATAAGAAAACAGTTGGATGCAAATGGGTATTCACGGTAAAACATAAAGTTGATGGCACCATAGAAAGGCACAAGGCACGATTGGTGGCAAAAGGGTACATCCAGACATATGGGGTGGATTACCAGGAAACATTTGCTCCTGTTGCAAAGATGAATACAGTAAGAATTCTCTTGTCATGTGCTGCCAACCTTAATTGGAATTTGCATCAATTTGATATGAAAAATGCATTTCTACATGGGGACCTAGAAGAAGAAGTGTATATGGATATACCTCCTGGATTTGAGGATAAGGATACAAAGGGAAAGATCTGCAAATTGAAGAAGGCCCTATACGGTTTGAAGCAATCCCCGAGAGCGTGGTTTGACAGATTGAGTAAAGCCATGGTTTCTTTTGGCTATGCACAAAGTGATGCTGATCATACTTTGTTCTTTAGGCACCACAATGGAAGGATCACGTTGCTTGTAGTTTATGTCGATGATATGGTGGTGACTGGAGATTATATTGAGGAGGTTCGTCGCTTAAAGAAGTTGTTAGCAAGAGAATTTGAGATTAAAGACCTTGGAGACCTACGATACTTTCTTGGAATAGAAGTGGCCAGATCCGAAAGAGGAATTTTTATTTCCCAAAGGAAATATATCCTAGATCTCTTGAAAGAAACTGGTATGTTGAGTTGTAAACCCAGTGACTCTCCCGTGGAAGTCAATTGCAAACTCCAGGCAGGAGTAGGAGAACCAGTTGACATTGGTCAGTATCAAAGATTGGTTGGTCGATTAATCTATCTGTCTCATACCAGACCGGATATTGCATTTGCAGTCAGTCGAGTTAGCCAGTATGTGCATGACCCTCGTGATTGCCATCTTGAAGCTGCCTTACACATTTTAAGGTATCTTAAATCTGCCCTTGGGAGAGGGTTACTTTTCTCAAAACATGGGCACCTTGACATTGAAGCTTATACAGATGCAGATTGGGCCGGATCACTAGATGATCGTAGGTCAACCACAGGCTATTGTACATTTGTTGGAGGTAATTTGGTTACATGGAGGAGTAAAAAACAAACTGTGGTTGCCCGTTCAAGTGCTGAAGCTGAGTTTAGAGCTATGGCACAAGGAGTGTGTGAAGTATTATGGCTAAGGAAGCTAATGGATGAGTTGGCCATTTCCAAGCTTGGAACTTCTACCTTGTTTTGTGACAACAAGGCTGCTATTAGTATTGCTCAAAATCCTGTTCAACATGACAGGACGAAACACATTGAGATTGACCTACATTTCATAAAGGAAAAAATCACTCAAGGTTTATTGAAACTCACTCATGTGACATCGAGCAATCAAGTTGCTGATATGCTCACTAAAGGATTAAATTTTAAGCTCTTCCAAACCTTATTGTGCAAGTTAGACATGTGTAATATCTATGTACCAACTTGAGGGGGAGTGTTGTGAATGTGCTATTTGGTTTGTAAGGGTAGTTAGGTCTTTTGTTAATTGTTTGACCTAATGTATATATATATCTTGTATTCTTCCTTAGCTAATAACAATAAGATAGAGAGCATTCTCTCCAACATAGGTATATAATGCTTAATTTCATTCTTTCATTTTTGTGTTTAGGGAGAATTTGACTGGTACAGATTGGGCATTGATCACAACAAATGATGGGAAAAAGTATTACTACGACAGCAAAACTAAGGTATGATTATAAATGTGATCGGTCTGCTTAGTCTAATATAGTAGTTTTATTCAACTATTCTAGTTTCTAAATATCGTGAAGAAGCTATATGATGAACAACTGGTTACAATTTACTTTGTACTGGCCTCTATTTCGTGGTTGTATTAATGCAAAGGCAAAATACTATTTGCAAAATTAGGTTAATTTGAGAGGAATAAAAATACAAGAAATACAGATGGCTGCAGACACTTGTTCTCTTGATGTTCTATTTTAGAAAGGAAGGTTTGTATTTATTGCAAATTCTAATTTAAATTTTTTGACTTATCATTTTAAATGAAATTTAGATTAATTGAAACATTAAGAGTTACCAGACAACTTAAAAACTACTGAGAATTTTAATTTGAAGTGTTGAATGGTGTTACAAATACCACCTTAGAGACTAGTCTTCTCATTTATAAGCATGATCATCAAATTTTTTATCGTCTCGCATGCTTTTGAAAGGATCAACAGAAAAATAAACAAATTGATTGCAAATACCATTTAAAGTGTAGAATAGTGTTATCAAACACCATTTACATTGCAAATACAGATGAATAATACTGAAATATATTATTGATTTGGTAACAAAAATTTGTGAAATTCATAGGATGTCTCGTGTAGACTACAGTGGGGAGAAAAAGGACACTTAAAGAAATAGGTGAGAAGCAACAAAGAGAAGGACATGAAAGTTAGAGAAGAAAGGTAAAAATGAAAATGTAAAAGAAAAAAATAACTACAAACTCGGAACTCTGGAGAAATTTATAAAGAGAGTGAGTAAAGAAGAGCAGATGTGATAGAAAAAAGAATATAGAAGTTTTCTATTTATTTTTTAATCATGAAAATTGGAAAATTAACTGAAGTATTGCATTTTAATTGCAAATATATGAAATCCTGTAATTTCTAGTTGCATGCTTTGTTTGAATAATTTTGTTGCTTAAATGTAATTGAAATTTTATGTATTAAAGGAAATATTTAAATGTAATCGCCTCTTGCATGTCATCTTCCTTATATTCATTATTGCCTCTTGCATTCTTTATGGTTTCTCCATCAGTTGAGCAGCTGGCAGATACCGAATGAAGTGACGGAGCTTAAAAAAAAGCAAGAAGCTGAACTATCAAAAGAGCATGAAGTGTCAGCGCAATGCTTTAATGTCTTGACTGAAAAAGGATCTGCTCCAGTTAGTTTGAGTGCTCCTGCTGTTAACACTGGTGGACGTGATGCCACAGCCCTAAGAGCCTCAAGTGCAGCAGGGCCGTCTTCTGCATTAGATTTGATAAAAAAGAAGTTGCAAGAATCAGGAACTCCAGTTACTTCTGCTCCTGCTCCAGTTTCATTAGGAATAGCAACACCAGAATCAAATGGATCAAGACCTAGTGAGGCTACAGCTAAGGTTTTACTTAATGAGAATAGCAAAGATAAGCTAAAAGATGCTAATGGGGATGGTAATGCATCTGACTCATCTTCAGATTCAGAGGATGAAGTCAATGGGCCTACAAAGGAGGAGTGCATTATCCAATTTAAGGTATCTTTGCTGCTTTTCTTTTTCTTGACTATAATACAGAGAATAAGGGTTGGGGGAAGATAATCTTGGAATGATTTTTAACTTCTGAGTGTATTGCCCTGATATAGTGCAGGTATGAATATCTTCTTTTGGTTATTTCATATTCCCAGTTTCTGACATAGTAAACCAAGTGGACTTTATTGCCAATTCATTTTAGTACAGAAAATAACGTTAACTAAGCGAACTTGTAGTAGACTGGAATTCATAAGATATACAATCGGATGGTTATTCTACCTATAATAGCAAAAAATTGTACGTATTGAATCTTTCGCTGCCCCTTTTTTTTGTTCTGATAAATCCATTCTTTTTTGACAAAGGAATGGAATGAAATTTTTACATCTTAGCACAGCAAATTACGCAAGACCATCCTGGTTTAAATAAATGAGAGAAAAATGATATCTTGAAGTTTTATCAGAATTATAAAGCTAAAAATTTCTATTTGCACTGTCAATCTCTGGTCTGAGAATCCTGAACAACTCTTGTATGGACTGGATACCTTGACAACCTTTCCTCAGTTAGCTATTGATATTGTCGAGCAATCAAAGACAAATATTGGGTTAATAAGCTTAATGCTTATGATTGAAACTCATGTTAGATGAATTGTAAGGCTTGAATTGTAATATGATAGATCTTTAACAAGGCTTACTTGAGCCCTTTTGCATGACTTGGTTATTAACTGGTAAACTGATTAGGTGGCAGTGCTGTCCTAAGATGTATGTGGAAAACATAACTTCCTTTGTTCTGTCCAATCTGTTGTTGAAGAAGATCAAAAGGCTCATTGGAGAAATGATACACTTTTTCAGAATAAGTTTTTCAACAGTAAGCTAATGAATTTTTTTTTTCAATAGCATGGCTTAAAAAACAAGGACAAATATCTGCTTGAACAGGGTTTGTTCTTGAAAACTGTGGACTAAGCCCTAATTAAAAAGGGGACAAAGATCATGAGGCTCACTGGAGAAATGATACATATTTTACTGAATAATTTTTTCAACGGATTTAATAAAAATTTACTTTCAAGAGTATGGGCTTAAGAAAAGTGGACAAAGATCTGTTGAATAGAAGTTTGTTCTTGTAGAAATGTGGACTATTGCTGGTTAAAAGGGTGAAAAATAAAGCAAGTGAAGGGATATTTAGATATGGAGAGCTTCAAAGGAAATGGAAATTTATTGTTTGTTACTGCTAATTTTCATCAGTATCTTTCACTTTTCTTCATGAGAAATATTAGTGCTTTGTGTTTATTTCATGTCTGGGTTATACAGGAAATGTTGAAGGAACGTGGGATAGCACCATTTTCAAAGTGGGATAAGGAGCTGCCAAAGATAGTGTTCGATCCTCGATTTAAGGTTTGTTGAGTCTAAAGACTTATTAATTTCTTTTTGGAGTTAGCCACCTTTTCCACAGCTGGAACTCCTTGAAGAAGTGTTTTGGATTCATATATGTACTCAAAGTGAACTTTTTTGTGTGCTTTTCATGTGTTTCTTTCTGTCCAATTAAATTGCTTGCTGTTATACTGTTAACTACCATTTGGATTATTTTATGGGGCTTTTGGTTGGAAAAATAAAAAATTGGAGATTGAGATGGTCACTTTGAGTTGCATCTTTACCTACCTTTCTTTTTATCTTGCTTCCAGGATGTTTTTGGTTTAAGACTATTGTTTTCTTGGCTTAACAAAGTCACACATATGAAGTGGCAAACATAAATGGTTCATGTGCTTATGCATTTTCTGGGATGCTCCATTTGGATGGTGTTGGATGCCTTAATTGGAAGAATTTATAATAAGATATTAATAGTCTATTTTTTTTGGGTTCACAAAATATAAGAATTTATAATAACATTTTATTAGTCTATTTTAGCTGAGTTCCTAAATTAGAAGAATTTATAATTAGGAAGTATTTATTTTAGGTTCCTAAGTTAGGAAGTCATTACTTATAAGGCTAAATTATAGTTATTCTATTCTACGTAATAAGCAAGTCCTGTTTAAAAGTCATATCCAATAAAAATAAGAAAAATATAATTTATCTAAAAGAATTTCAGAGATCTGTCTCTAATGAGTTCAAAAGGTATCAATTCCCTTTAATGAGTTGGATCATTCTTGCAAAATAGGCTGCTTTAAAAAGCAAAATAAGGGATATGTCAAGTCCTCTTTAAAAGACATATGCAATAAAAATAAGACAAACATAATTTATCTAAAAGAATCTTAGAGATCTCTCTCTCTCTAACGAGGTCCAAAGGTATCAATTCTCTTTAATGAGTTGAATCATTCTTGCAAAATAGGCCACTTTAAAAAGAAAAATAGGGAACATATCCTTTATCCTAGTAGAACTTTATCGAAAATAGTCCAGTAACTTGATCTTGGTCTAGGGAATATAACGATTTGGTATTAGAGCTATTCATCATGGACGAGAAAACCTTTGATGAGACATTTCGCAACTTGCTCTGTGAGGCACAAACTCAATATGAAGCACAGGTTGTTGCATTGGAAGCATGAGTTGATGCAAAATTGAAACAAATTGAGACCTTACTCTATGAGTTTTCACTTGGAAGAGGGGCGGGGACAGTGGCGGACATAAAACAACCCAAGATGGCAACATGATAGGGGGAATAGTTCCCAAATACACTAGACTTGACTTTCCTACATATAATGGATTGGATGACCTTGTTTGGCTCCATAGATGTCAGAAGCTCTTTGTTATCGACATACTACCCATCAAGACAATATTGGGTTGGATGTTGTCTGGATGTTAGGGGAAGTGCGGTTATGGTTCTATCAGCTAGAACAAGATGAGCCAAATATGATATGGGAGATTTTTAAAGACTATTGTTTGCTTTATTTTGGGCCACCCGGGGAGCTTACCAATTCAAAGCAAATAGGTCTGGTAATCCATTAGGGGAGCTTACTAATTTAAGGCAAACAGGTGTGATAAAAGAATATCAATGCCAATTTCAAAGTCCATTGGCACGTGCAACTTCAGTTCACAGTGATCCACAAGTAGATTTATTTATAATTGGGCTAGTTGAACCTATCAGTTTGGATGTAGAGATGCAACATCCATAAGTTGTGTTCAGGCAGTGAAAAGAAATAACAATTCACAACGGCGACCGCTATACGACATGGAGCGTGGCAGAAGGCAAGCTCGAACAATAGAGCTGTTGACACTGTCTTTGCCTCTAAAAGCGGTTCCGAACAAGCTGGATTGACAAACCAATCAAGCGGTTCCGATGAGGATAGTACAACTTCCTCGTCCTTTAAAAAATTGGCTTGGGCTAAAAGGGTAAACTGTAGAACTAAAGGGTTATGCTACAATTGTAATGAAATTTATACAAAAAAGCATCTGTGTAAAAAAGCTATTGTGGTTGGAGTTGAGAGACACTCATGAGCTGGGTGCAAGGCAGGAGCAACTGGGGCAGTAAATCATTTTTGACATGCTTATCCAAATTTCGAGCTTGAGGATAAGCTCTTTCTTTAGGTGGAGAGTATTGTTGGGTTCCTAAATTCTAAGAATTCCTAATAAGATATTAATAGTTTATTTTGTTTGGGATCCTAATTAGAAGAATTTATGATAGAATATTAGTAGTCTATTCTAACTGGGTTCCTAAATTAGAATTAGAAATAATTAAGAAGTATTTATTTTAGGTTCCTAGATTAGGAAGTCTTTATTTATAAGGCTAAATTATAGTTTTCCTATTCCATATAATGAACAAGTCCTATTTAAATGATTTATGCAATAAAAATGAAATAAGCAGAATTTATCTAAAAGAATTATGAAGATGTGGAGTTCTCTTTAACGAGGTCTAAAGTTATCAACTCCTTTAATGAGTTGAATCACTCTTGCAAAATAGGCCGCTTTAAAAAGAAAAAAACAAGGGAACCAATCTCTTATCCTAGCCAGACTTCATTGAAAATGGTCCAGTGGCTCTATTCCTAGTCTAGGGAATATAACAAATGGATATATACAGGAGCTAGAGCTATACAGATTACTTGAAACTTTTGTTTGGTGGCCTAGACTTCGAGGATATATTTTCTTGTTTAGGGGTTCTTAGTGCTCTACCATGACCAAGATGCCCATTATAGTAATGGGCCTATGTATTCTTTAGGGATTTGATGTTTCATAACTGATTAATCTTGTTTGATATTTCAGAGACTTTCCTTTTGATTGACATATTCCATTTACCCTGGTATTATCATTTTCATGGTTACTCTGATCCCCAAGGTGTTAATGATTTCTTTCCTTAAGGGAGTTTCTATGCCATTTTACCTCCCAAAAGAGTTGTGAAGTCTTTGCTTAGGATGGTGCTCATGAGGAGTTCAAATGCCTTATATGTTGATTTCTCAATTCAAAAATTTCTCAAGATACTTATGGCATGAGACTTTTAAGGCAAACCCAAGTCGTCTAATTTTTATGTCATGTTTACCTGTTCTGTTCAATGTTTACCTGAATATGCACTAAATCACTTTCCTTCTTATTGCTTTCAAATTTAGGTACTCTTAATTGTTGGAATTTGTCTCCTCCAATGATGTAGGCATATAGCTGGTTTTATGTATGTCTGGAATTTGTCTTGTCCAATGATGCTATTGATGTTGATGGCTCCTGTTTGTCGTATTCAGGGGAGCTTTGTTTTGATTTGGTAGGGATAGGTTGGAAATTTGAGGCAGCTCTTGAATTTGAATTTTGGTAGTGTCATGGTCCTATTTTTTGGGATTGGACCCCTGCAATACTATATATGTTTCCCTCACTTTCCTATTGGTATCATGTTGACAACATATGGCAACAACCTCATGCCCTCAACATGCTCCCTTCTTACCATCTGACATGGTAAATGGACTTCTTTATGTAGACACTTCGTTGGTTACTGTGTTGCTACTCATCCTCCAAACTTCCACTACCGGGAAACTTCAATATTACTCCTTCAATTCATCCGTTGACACATGTAGATAAGCAGATTGACAAGGAACCCAATCCAGGAAATGCATGCGTCCCACATCAGCTAGTCCCCACTTGTATTGCTCATTCTCTCCCTTCCATATCTCTCCCTAACACATCCTCATTGTACGTTGATTGTTCACAAATTTGCCTTTTCTCTTCCTAGAACATCACTAAGATGCATGCTCTTTTTTTGGGATTGGACCATATATGTTTTTCTGTATGATGCATTCAACTTCAATTTTGTACTATCATGGCCTTAAATATTTTTCTTCTATCATGATGGCCTTATTACCAATGTATTTATATTTTTGCAATTATGCAGCAGCCCCATTATGAACCTGCTTGAAATGATTTTTGCTTCTGTGATTATGGTTTATTGAGGTTTCCTTGATGCTTTTGTTATTGTAAAAGCATTGCATTGCAGGCTATCCCAAGCACAAATTTGCCTTCCCTCTTCCTGGAACATCACAAAGATGCATGCCTCCTGTTTTTGGATTTTGACCCCTGCAATACTACATATGTTTTCCTTAATGATGCTTTCAACTTCAATGTTGTATTATTATCACCTCAAATTTATTTTCTTTCATTGTGATGGGCTTATTTCCAATGCATTTATATTTTTGCATCTATGCAGCAGCCCCATTACGAACCTGCTTGAAATGATGATTTGCTTCTTTGATTATAGTCTATTAAGGCTTCTTTAGTGCTGTTCTATTGTAAAAGCATTCTATTGCAGGCTATTCCAAGTCATTCAGCTAGGAGGTCATTGTTTGAGCACTATGTTAAAACACGTGCTGAGGAACAACGCAAGGAAAAGCGAGCAGCTCAGAAGGCTGCAATTGAGGGATTCAAGCAATTGCTTGAAGAAGCATCAGAGGTTTCATGAAATAATTTCAACTTAAATGCAAATCCTTTCTAGGCTTTGATTTCTTATTAATCTTTTTCAGTTATGAAACTGGATACTGAAGATTGCTTATGAGCCATATTATGATTTCAGGACATTGATCAATACACTAATTATCAAACTTTCAGAAAGAAATGGGGCAATTATCCACGGTTTGAGGCTGTGGAACGCAAAGATCGAGAGCACTTATTAAATGAAAGGTATTACTTGCTGAGTAGAACCTGGCTTTAGATTTGTATCACTATTTCATATTGTAACCATTGTTAATTATGCTGGCCTTCACTTTGTATGGAACTTCTAATTCTTCCGTCTTTCGATTATATTTTGACAATTTTCTGATGTTGATTACTTCAGTTGGTGAATGCCTTTTCCAGTAGGACTTAACTTACAGAATCCATTTTCTACCTAGCCTCGCACACTGAATTTTTATTGTCCACAGAAAGTGTTTCTGCTAGATGAGAGAAAAAAGAAGAAAAAAAATAGAAGAATAATAGATAGCTTATAGCATATGTAATGAAGTGGAGGGGTGCTACAGGAGTTCTATGTGATCGAAAGATGCCAATTAAATTAAAAGAAAAATTTTACCGCACTGTAATACGGCCTGCGATGATGTATGGTAGTGAGTGTTGGGTAATAAAAAGACACCACATGAGTAAAATGCATGTTGCGGAAATGAGAATGATAAGATGGATGTGTGGTCATACTAGGATGGATAGAATCCGCAATTAGTGCATTAGAGAAAAAGTGAGGGTAGCATCTATTGAGAATAAGATAAGATAACATAGATTGAGATGGTTTGACCATGTGAAATGAAGACCTATCGATGCGTCGGTTAGAAAAATCGAACAAGTTAGAGTAGATAGCTAAGAGAGGCAGAGGTAGGCCTAAACTGACTTAGTTAAAGGTGGTCCAAAATGATCTTATGATGTCACATCTATCAAAAGAGATAAACTTAAATCGTATTGAGTGGAAAAGAAGCATCCGTATAGCCGATCCCAATTGACTTATAGCCAATCCCAATTGACTTGGGATTAAGGCTTTGTTGTTATTGTATGTATTGTTGCTTTCTGTTGAAGTGCTCTGCAGATTTTTTTGTTATTCAGGTCATTTTCTGCGCAATCATCTGCTACATATGAAATTGACTAAGCATGGATTTTTCTGCATACTTTGTTCTAATCAGATCCTTATTCAGATTTGCATGCACTGTTTCCTAGACAGACAAAGTGATTTCTATTCAAATGCCTTGAAAGCTACATTTGTCGGCTGAGTTGTAGGCTAGTGATCAGATTCTCATATTCAATTTTGGTGTGTCCTTTAGTCCTTGAATCTTTCTCTGTATGCGAGCAAATTGGTTTTTGATTTTGAGTATCAGTTATATTGCATTGATTAAATGGAAAATTTGCTTCCATTATAGAGTTCTTCCTTTGAAGAAGGCAGCTCAAGAAAAGGCTCAAGCTGAACGTGCAGCAGCTGCTGCTAGTTTTAAGTCAATGCTTCGAGACCATGGTGATCTAACTCTCAATTGTCGTTGGTCCAAGGTATATTCTGTTATGAATCATATTTCTATTCAATAAAATGAATTGCGGATGGGCTTAAATCACTGAATCAGCTGCTGAGTTTTTTTGTGGCCAGTTTTTCTTTGCTAAATCAGACCAAGTTGGCTGCTAATGCCTTGATTTTCTTGAAAAGAAAAATTAGTGAAGTTATTCAAATAAAATAATCAACATTTTTAACAAGGATTTAACTAGTATGCAACATACAATGAACACTTAACAGTGATTATTAATTGTTTGAGAGGTGCGAGAGTGGGATAGAATTCGTATGTTGGAAAACAATGAAAGTAGGAGTAGCATATACAGTCCTTGTGTGCACTTACAGGACAGTCCTTGTGCGCACTTACAGGACCAAAGAACCAAATATCGTATTAGAGCAAAAGTGGCATAATGGGTCAAAGAGTGACGCAGCGTAATAGCGTTGGATAAATTAGACT
This sequence comes from Garcia nutans, assembly GCA_947685225.1. NCBI lineage: Eukaryota > Viridiplantae > Streptophyta > Magnoliopsida > Malpighiales > Euphorbiaceae > Garcia > Garcia nutans. Next base: position 30,093,994 of record CANTUV010000034.1, on the reverse strand, counting down.
TAAACCCTAGGAGGGAATTTGAAAGTCTGACTTGAATTTATAAGAAAAAAAAATAACCCAAAAACTTCTACCCTTTAGCTAAAGGGCAATGCCCTTATTTATAGGCTACAAAGCCTTGTACAACTCATATAGGACAACTCATTGACAACTAATTAATAACTTGATGAAAACTCATGGACAACTCATTTCTTAATAACTAAGTATTCTAGAATTTGTTTAAAAGATAAACTTGACAACTAGTAGTAAAATCCAAATTGACTTCTTCCTTTAGGCAGCAAAATTTAACTTTGATTTTAATTGTCCCTTGACTAAGTTATGAAGTTTGATGTCCCTCATCATTCTCCTCGACTTGGGAAAAACTTGACCTCGAGTTAAGCGTAACATTCGGATACAAAGGAACATCTGAATCATGATACATGGATATGTCCGCCACATTAAATGTCTTGGAAATGCCCATGTTGTCTGGAAGATCGATCACATAAGCATTATCATTGATGCGCTTCAAAACTGAATACGGGCCATATTTCTTAGGTTGCCTCAATTTTCGTCTCATCAACATGAACTCCCTCATAAGAAATCACAAATCCCAGAAACACAAGCTTGTTAGTCAGAAAGCTGCACTTCTTAAGATTCACATATAACAAATTTTCTTTCAAAACCTGCAGAACAGCTCTTAAATGCTCCAAATGCTCCTCCTCACTACTACTATATATCAAAATGTCGTCAAAGTAAACCACAACAAATTTGCCAATAAATGGTTTAAGTACCTGGTTCATCAACCGCATGAAAGTACTTGGAGCATTGGACAAACCGAAAGGCATAACAAGCCATTCATATAAACCCTCTTTAGTCTTGAAAGCTGTCTCCCACTCATCCCCTGGCTTGATTCGGATCTGGTAGTATCCATTCTTCAAGTCCAATTTGGAAAACCATCTAGACCCATGCAACCTGTCAAGCATATCATCTAATCTTGGGATGGGAAACTTGTAACCTACTGTGATTCGGTTAATAGCTCGACTGTCGACACACATTCTCCAGCTTCCATCTTTCTTTGGTGTTAACAAAGCTGGTACTGCGCATGGACTAAGGCTCTCTCGAATCAGCCCCTTTCTCAATAATTCCTCGACCTTCCCTTTCAGGATATCACTCTCCCTTGGATTCATTCTGTAATGTGGAAGGTTTGGAATACTAGCTCCGGGAACAAGATCAATTTGGTGCTGTATATCCCTCATGGGTGGTAAGCCGTCTGGTGTGTCTTCTCCCATCAACTCCTTAAATTCGCCCAACAAGGGTCGGACAGCTTCTGGTTGCTCCTTTGCCGAAATTTCCGAATCACCCATTAGGACCTGCTTTATAATCAACACATGAACTTGCCCTGTTTCTTTAACTTCTACAGCGAAATCATTTGTTAAGGTTAAGAAAGAACTCTTTTCAGTCTTGTTTGAATTGCCATTCAAAGGAAGCAATGAATATTTGGCTCCCTCCTTCTCTAGCTTGTACACATTGTTTCTTCCCGAATGTTGTGCATCCACGTCGTATTGCCAAGGTCTGCCAAATAAGAGATGGCAAACATCCATATCCACCACATCACAATACACAGTATCTTTGTACTTGCCAATAGAGAAAGAAACTCTACAACGTTCTGTCACTTCAATCTTCCCTGAATCAGTCTTGATCCACCCTAATGAATATGGTTCAGGATGCTTCTCGACTGGTAGTTTCAGCTTCTTTACTATCTCTTTCCCAATGATATTCTCACAGCTCCCACTATCAACTATGACAGCAAACACCTTTCCTCCAATGCTACATCGAGTTCGAAACAATTGGTGTCTCTGTGATTCTTCCCTGTGTTTGGGAACTAACATCATCCGGCGTACAACATAGGTTTGCCCCCCTTCCTCGTCATACTCCTCTTCCTCTTCATCAAGTTCCTCTGGCTCACAATCAACCTCGCCATCTTCTTCGTTTCTGTCCACAATATTAACAAACTTTCGGGCTGGACAATCATTAGATCTATGCCCTGGTTGATTGCACTTGAAGCACTTCGCGATGCTAGGTCTAGCATACGGATTTTCTGCCTTCTTTGTCTCCTTCTCTCTCACAACCTGCTTTCCCATCGATTTATCTTCACCTGTTTTCTTGAAATTTCTGCCACGGTCAGTTTGACTCGTAGTAGCCTTGCTTAAATTCTCTGATTCTGGCACTTCTCTAAAATTTCAAAAGTTTCTGCCTCTTTCCTGTTGCACCAATTCAGCCTTCAATGCTAAATTTCTCGCCTCACTTAAAGTTCGAATCACCTGTACCCCAATTCGATCCTTGAGATTTCCCCGTAATCCCTCTAAATATCGCGCCACCTGCTGCCCTTCGGATTCTAATAGATTATTCCGTTCTGCCAGCCTCATGAATTCTGCAGTATACTCATGAACAGATCTGCCGCCTTGTTGACACCTTTGGTACTGCTGAAATAAAATCTGTTCATAATCTGGAGGTAGGAATTCTAGTTTTAGCAGGTGCTTCATCCTATACCAGGTTCGTATAGGCAGTTTTCCTTCCCTCTCTCTTCTGGATTGGACTCGTTCCCACCAAGCTGAAGCCATTCCCTTTAAACGACAAGCCACCAATCTAACCCGCTTATCCGTGGGGGTCTCAGCATAGTCAAAGAACCGATCCACTTCAGCCAACCAATCAAGAAACTCCTCAATCCCAAAACAGCCATTAAATTGAGGGATGTCTACCTTCAAACGAAAATCTCCTCCTTCACGTTCGTCCTGGTTTCGATTGCGGGCCTGTCTTTGATTTCGTCTAAACCTAGGTGGTTCAGGATCGAAATCTTCTTCTTCTTCTGAATCTTCATCGAAATTCGCAGGTTGTCTGTTTACAGGATTCAGTCTGTAGGCAGGTTCACCACGGACAGGTTGTCCTGGCTGTCTTCTACCTTCTTCCCGTCCCCTGTTTGGTCTAATACCGCAAGCATCCAGACGATCAACAAGCTCCTGAAAACGTTCCTCGAAACGTCTGGATATGCGATCAATCCGTTGCTCAAGACGTTGCTCCAAACGTTGCAACACCCTGTCCCCAAGAGGGGTTCCATCCTCCTGATCACCGTCATGGAGAACACCGCCATTGCCGCCGGTTGCCATGCTCTGATACCACTCTGACGCAGCGTAATAGCGTTGGATAAATTAGACTTAAACCCTAGGAGGGAATTTGAAAGTCTGACTTGAATTTATAAGAAAAAAAAAATAACCCAAAAACTTCTACCCTTTAGCTAAAGGGCAATGCCCTTATTTATAGGCTACAAAGCCTTGTACAACTCATATAGGACAACTCATTGACAACTAATTAATAACTTGATGACAACTCATGGACAACTCATTTCTTAATAACTAAGTATTCTAGAATTTGTTTAAAAGATAAACTTGACAACTAGTAGTAAAATCCAAATTGACTTCTTCCTTTAGGCAGCAAAATTTAACTTTGATTTTAATTGTCCCTTGACTAAGTTATGAAGTTTGATGTCCCTCATCAAAGAGTCAGAGATACTGTGCCATAGTTACTTGGAACATGGTATGTTCTGGGTCACAATAACGAAACTGGCATATGCCAATTACCTTGTTGTATGATATGCAAGGGGTGTGGACTTTACTTGGGGGGTTCGCTTTTTTACTACATGATATATTTTGATTATAGAAATATTTCATAACTCTTGCTGGTTTAAAAGAAAGTACTAGAATAGTATAATAAATTTCTAAATCTTATTTAGCAACGATATATGTAGAAAAGAAATTGAGGAAATCAATATTAACAAATTTGATAATTTTTTTTCTATCATAGTAGATCTATTAATAAAAACCATTAAATCTAGTTCTTCTCTTGTTACAAAATAGAAATTCAGTAAATTAGTATTAACTAATTTGTTATTTTTTTTTCCTGTCATAGTAGATCTATTAATGGAATTATTAAACCTAATTCTTTTGTTATTTTTTTTCCTGTCATAGTAGATCTATTAATGGAATTATTAAACCTAATTCTTCTGTTGTAACCAAAAAGAAAAAAAACTGTAATTGTAATTACAGTGTAAAATTAAAAATTGCTGTTTCTTATTTAATCGTATGTTTAAAGAAAATTTTTTTTGAACAATTTTTAAAAATTAGTCCAGCAAGAACAGAATGTATTTTTTGTTTTTATTTCACAATCAGGTACATAAAAGAAAAGAAAAGCCAAAAAAAGGGGGAAAAATCATTATTCTCATTATGAATAGTTAAAGGCATTCCCTCTTTTTTAAATTATTATAGATAAGAAACTTAAAATTATATTTAGTGATAACTTTATTTTAAAATTATAAAATAATGAAAGTAGTAAAAAAGAAAATTATTTAAAAATGTAAAAACAGTTTAGGGTACAACAACAACAACAACAAAGCCTTAATCCTAAGTCAGTTGGGGTTGGCTATATGAATTCTTCTTTTCCACTCAATACGATTTAAGGTTATCTATTCTGATAGATGTAACATCATAAGATCATTTTAGATCACCTTTGACCAAGTCAGTTTAGGCCTACATCTGCCTCTCTTAGTTATATCTACTCTAACTTGTTCGGTTTTTCTAACTGGCGCATCGCTAGGTTTTCGTTTCACATGGCCAAACCGCCTCCATCTATGCTCTTTTATCTTATCCTCAATATGTGTTACCCCCACTTTTTCTCTAATGCACTCATTGCGGATACAATATAATAATAAATTTGTAATTTCGTGAAGAGAGTGAATAAAATGGTAAATTTTGTGATCTACACTATATTAAAGAGGGAGGCCTTTCACTATTTGTAATGAATGGCGGTTTCCCCCTTTTTCTTTTATTTACAAGATTGCGACTTTTTTTTATTTAGGTAATTACAATTTTGCCATTCCATTTTTTTCTTTTTAATTTATAAGTTCATATAATTACAATTTCTCTTGCTCTCTTTCTAATTCCCTTTCTACTGTTATCTTACCTTTATTAATTATTAATATTCGTGTACATTTTGATATATATTCCCCTAGTCATAATGATTACTGATTTTCTTTTCTTTTCTTTTTTTTCCTTTTTTTTTATGATTGCCTCTTTTTTATTTAGTTAATTTCCATTTTTCATTTCTATTTTTTCACTATTTATTCATAATTTATGTAATTACAAAATTTTTCATTCTCCTTTTGTTTCTAATTTCCCTTTTTGCATTATCTTTTTTTTATAAGTTACATACTTGTATATTTTTTAATATATTTCGAAATTTACCATTTTACTATCAATAGGAAAAGTAAAAAAGAAAAGTAACGGAAAAATCGTGATTACCTAAATTGAGAAGTAACAATCTTGTATTATATTAAAAGAGTATATAAAAATCTATAATTATAAATAAATAAAATAGTATTAAAGGAGCATGTAAAAACCTATAATTATATAAAAGATAAAGGTACGAAGGAAGTGTAAAAGAAAAAAGAAAGAGGATGAAAAATTGTTAATTCCATGTATTTATAAATAAATAGAGTGAGAAAGGGAATTGAAAAATTGTAATTACCTAAATAAGTGACAATTGTAAATAAAAGAAAATAAAGCAAAAGAAAAAGGGGAAATTACTATTCATTATGAATAATGAAAGGCATTGCCTATATATATATATATCAATTATTTATTTAAATGTTACCAATCACAAAGTTCTAATTAGCTTGGGATTAAATTTTTTTTTTTTTTGTTACAAATCACAAAGTTCTAAAAAAAATTTAAGGGCAGCCAAAACCTACATGTAAGAATGAAAGGCCTTCAGAATTGTTATGGTTAAATATTGGAGTTTCAACTGTTAGGTACTTTGCTATCTGTAGTTGTAGAAGTTTCTAATACTGCTATTGTTTGGGTACCAGGTTTTCCTTTTCAAAATTTCTTGATATTGGAATTTGTGAGCAGAAGCAAGTCATAGGTTAAAGAGTGATACTGTTAGTTTATGGTTGCATTTAACAGAGAGGACTGAATTTGTGTGGATGAGATCTTGCATTATTTGCAGGATTTCAAATCCGGTTGTACTGAAAGTATTAGCTTCACACTTCAAAAACTTAGGAATCATATCCAAGGCCTTACAAGCAGAACTTGTAGGCTTGAAGTGCATCACACTAAAAAACAGAAGCGTAAACTGTTGGCATTTTATTTAGTGAAAATTTGGCTAATAATAAGCATTACACACACGACTATTCTTGGCTGGAAATAATCATAGTTATTGAACTCCTAAAACTGTCCTAAAAAGGACTATTATTTCCTAAACCAGCAAGGATTAACAATAAATATTCACAGCAAATCTATTCCATTAAAGCTAGGACTTGCTAAAGCTATAAATCCTGGACTATGGGTGTGCAAATTCTTCAAATCCGACCGAATCCGAATACATTTTGGTCGGGTTCGGTCGGTCTATATTGTATATACAAGTGAAATTGGGTTTATATTTTTAAAAAATTTTCGGTCCGGTCGGTCTAGTTAGAGTAATTTTTTTCGTTTTAACCTTAAGCCGACCACTCTTACATATTTATATATAAATATATGTTTTTTTATTTCATTTAATCATTTAATCCAACCCGATTCTACCCAACCCGATAACACTAAAATAAACTCAAATATAAAGCTCTCATATTAAATACCAATATGTTTAAACCGACCCAACCGAACCCTAAATTAATTCGGTTCGGTTGAACTTTTAAAAAAATTGGGCGGTATCAATTTGAGATTTTTATTCTTTGGTCGAGTTCGGTCGGAAAAAAATACACCCTCAATTTTACCCATTTTGACCCGTGTACACCTTTATGCTGGACTAGGCATGTACAATAAGACTTCGAAAGTATGGCAAATGAATCTATAGTATCTAAAACTTCGAAAGTACGGCAAATGAATCTATAGTATCTAACCTGTATTTGATCTATCCATAGTCCTAAATTTCTTAAATCTTTATCGTGTGTTGGAGCTTCTTCTTATTTGCATTACTTTGCCTACACACATGTATGCTTATCCAACATGAATTTTTATGGTAAAATGAAGCGTAGAATTAACTATAACTATTGCAAAGGCTATGATGCTTACTGCTACATGATGCAAAGTAATATAAATGATGGTGGAATCTTCCTCATATTATGGTTGCATATAGTTTAATGTCATTTTTATATGTTTCAATTTTTTCTTTACTTGATTGCATTTGATACTTTTTTTGTAATGCATATAAACTTTGAGAAACTTAAGATTGTGTACGAAATGGTTTTTGTTTTTTGTTAGTTTTTTTTAAGAGAAAACAAAATGTGTTCTGTAATATCATTAAGTTTTAGATTTTTCCTAATTAAATAAAAAATGTTTTCATACCAAATACGGAATTCATAAAATATGGTTTTGTGTGTTTTAGTTTTGATAAGATATTTTATATCAATAAATTTTTTTTTATCTAAGACATTTTATATCAATAAAACTCTTTTCTTTACTGTAAAAGTCAGTTTTTGATGTTTATTTATTTATTTTTGGTTCAATAATTCATTATATTGCCAAAAGATGCACTATATAAAAAGAAATATGGCTAAACAAGCTCATCAATTACTGTACAGTTTTTTTTTGCACACCGAGACATAGCCTAGTGGTGTAGTCCACCTCCCCTGGGCAATAGACCCAGGATCGATTTCCCCCCTCCCCAATGTACAAACAACAACAATAACAACAACAAAGCCTTAATCCCAAGTCAATTGGGGTCGGCTATATGGATTCTTCTTTTCCACTCAATACGATTTAAGGTTATCTCTTCTGATAGATGTAACATCATAAGATCATTTTGGACCACCTTTGACCAAGTCAGTTTAGGCCTACCTCTGCCTCTCTTAGTTATATCTACTCTAACTTGTTCGGTTTTTCTAACTGGTGCATCGCTAGGTCTTCTTTTCACATGGCCAAACCACCTCAATCTATACTCTCTTATTTTATCATCAATAGGTGCTATCCCTACTTTTTCTCTAATGCACTCATTGCGGATTCTATCCATCCTAGTATGACCACACATCCATCTTATTATTCTCATTTCCACAACATGCATTTTACTCATTTGTTGTTCTTTTACTGCCCAACACTCACTACCATACATCATAACAGGCCGTATTACAGTGCGGTAAAATTTTCATTTTAATTTAATTGGCATCTTTCGATCACATAGAACTTCTGTAGCACCCCTCCATTTCATCCAACCAGCTTTAATCATATGATTTACATCTTCTTCACAACCCCCATCTTCTTGAAGAATTGAGCCAAGATATCTAAAATAAGTACTATGAGGCACTGCTATTCCGTCTAAAATAATTTTGCCTCTTTTTCTATTCTCGCTATTAAATCTACAATGCATATACTCAGTCTTAGTCCTACTTAGCTTAAAACCCTTAGATTCCATAGTACTTCTCCATAACTCCAACTTTTGATTTACCCCTGCTTGAGTCTCATCTATTAATACAATATCATCTGCAAATATCATACACCAAGGGATGTCTTCCTGTATATGTCTTGTTAGCTCATCCATGACCAAGGCGAAAAGATAAGGGCTCAAAGCTGAACCTTGGCGTAATCCAATAGAAACGAAAAAATCCTTAGTATCTCCTCCCACGGTGCGGACACTGGTGGTAGCTCCCTCATACATATCCTTCAAGACTTGGATATATTGTATAGATATTCCCCTACGCTCTAGGACCTACCATAAAACTTCTCTAGGGACTCTATCATACGCCTTTTCTAAGTCAATAAAAACCATATGTAAGTCCTTCATCTCTCTATACTTTTCCATCAAATCTCTTATAAGAAAAATAGCTTCCATAGTTGATCGACCAGGCATAAAGCCAAACTGATTTGAGGAGATACAAGTATCTAACCGCAAACGATATTCCACAACTCTTTCCCACAATTTCATAGTGTGGCTTATAAGCTTTATACCTCTATAATTTGAGCAATTCTGAATATCTCCTTTATTCTTAAAAATAGATATCAAATTACTGTCTCCATTCATTAGACATTTGTTTTGAACTTAAGATCTTATTGAACAAAGATGTCAACCATGTAACTCCTGTATCTCCCAAACATTTCCAAACCTCAATAGGTATCTTATCTGGTCCACAGGCTTTACCAACTTTCATCCTCTTCAAAGCTTCTTTAACTTCCGAAAATTTAATCCGTCTAGTGTATTTTACATTTTTCTCCGGCCTAACGTCTAAACCCTCAATGTTATCACTATGGCTACCATTAAGAAGTTCCTCAAAATAGCTTCTCTATCGTTCCTTAATATTCTCTTCTTGAGCCAGAACCTTATTCTATTTATTTTTAATGCACTTAATTTGGTTTAAATCACGACATTTCTTTTCTCTTATCTTAGCCAATTTATAGATAGCTTTTTCTCCTTCCTTTGTTCCAAGTTTTTCATACAAACTCTCTAAAGATTGCGCTCTTGCTTGACTAACTGCCTTTTTAACATCTTTTTTTGCTTGTTTGTGCTGCTCAAAAGCATCATTGTTATTACACTTGGGAAAACTCTTATACCATTCCCTTTTACCGCCTTTTGCACTTCCTCATTCCACCATCAAGACTTCTTCGAGGGATGTCCACACTCTTTAGATTCTTCAAGAATCTTTCTAGCTACTCTTCTAATAGTTGTAGACATGCATATCCACATATCATTTGATGACATACTCACATCTTCCTCCCACATTCCAGCTTTGACCAACTCATCCTTGAACAATTGTTTTTCACCTTTTAAAGTCCACCACCTAATCTTAGGACTATTGTTCCTCCTTGGCCTACTAGTCAACTTCTTAAACTTGATATCCAAAACTACTAACCTATGTTGAGTGGTCAAAGCCTCACCTGGAATAACCTTACAATCCTTGTATCGAGTTCGATTGGCTTTTCTTGTGAGTATGAAGTCAATTTGACTTCTATTTTGTCCACTTTTAAAGGTCACTAGATGTGATTCTCTTTTTATAAAATATGTATTTGCCAGAATCAAACCATAGGCTAAAGCAAAATTAAGGATACTCTTACCTTCTTCATTTCTAATTCCAAAACCATACTCTCCATGTACTTCCTCAAGACCTACTCTGTCTTTTCCTACATGTCCTTTTAAGTCTCCTCATATAAAAATGTTTTCATCATTTGGAATCGCTCGCATAAGTTCATCCATGTCATCCCAAAAATTTTGCTCTCTCCTCATCCAATCCAACTTGAGGGGCATATGCACTAACTATGTTGATGGTCTCATTCTGGATCACAAGTTTAATTGAAATAATCCTATCGCTTACTCTTTTCACCTATATAATAATCTCCTTTAGGTTCCGATCCAAAATTATACCTACTCCGTTTTTACTTCTATCTGTACCTGCATACTACACTTTATACCCAGTATTCTCAACGTCTTTACTTTTCCCTCCAACCCATTTAGTCTCTTGGATACAAGCAACACTAATTTTCCTTTTCTCCATAGTATCTACAAGTTCTCTCAGTTTACCTGTAAGAGATCCAATATTCCAAGTTCCTATTTTGATCTTACTCCCTAATTGTTCTTTCTTATGCTTCTTCTTATAAAATCTTTTACCATTATCTAAACCTGTATCTCTCGTACTACTCTTATTATTCGTATTTTGGACTAACTTCTTTACCCACACCCGTCCATGATGTGAGAACCCTTGTTTATTATGCACCACATCCGGGCGCCGACATGGAGCGTCGCATTCGGGGAACGCCCTGCACCCTTGCTTATTCTTCACTACACCCGGGCTCCGATGTAGCGCGTCGCAAGTAGGGAACGCCCCAACGATATTATTATTAGAATCCATATTATGAGATGTGACAAAAGTTTTACGCTGGTTGTCACTTACCGCAACCCTCCTCCTTTACCCGGGCTTGGGACCGGCTATACACAAGAAACTCATGTATAGGCGGAGTTTCTTGTGTATATAAAAAAAAAAAAACTACTGTACAGTTTTTCAATGCTTCCTCTCTAGACCATTATACCCAAAAACTCAAAAGAATCAACCCCTAAACACTCAAAAAAATTTTATTTCTTTATTTTTTTAATAATTCAAATTTAAAATTTTTTATTTTTACATAATTATGATATATTTTTTTAAAACATAAAACATGTTTTTAAAAAATATAAAACAAAAACTGAAAATAGTTTTTGTTTTTAAAAAAATAAAAAAATAAAAAATTTACAGCCTAAACGAGCACACCCTAAATAGCTTTGGTAGAATTTATACTTGGACCTTTATGCACGGGCTAATAGCCTAATAAAGTAATATTATAATTTATTGAAGTATTTTCTTAGGATGAGTTATAGAATTTTCTCATAAATTTCTTATTGCATCTTATACCCTTTTTCAAAGATGGGAGTCTTTGTTTTGTTGTGTGTGCATAGGTTTGACATTTATGCTTTAGTGCGCATAATGCTATTTTACATAGAATCGGTCAACACAGGTTGTGATCATTGTCAGATGCTGACAATTAATTTTGAAGCAAAAGTTTTGGCTGTGATAAAGCATATTGTTTTTGAGAACTTATTAGGTAGGATGGATACAGTGCTCTCTCCTCACAGATCAAGGGGCCCCATACCTCAATGCTTGCTCCTTCGTACTCAAAACAATTTCTCATTGTTTGTGGAGTCTTCACATTGCAAACTGACTTCCCAATTTTCTCTGTGCACTTTGTATAGGACTGCTGCTCCAATAATTAGTTAATACAAATGATTGCTATTTGGTCTTTGTATAACACGCATCACAATCACAATAACCTGGATGCATTACAATTTTAGCAGTTGTCATCAATAGAATTAAAGAGATCTAAAGCAGGTTCTTGATCTAAGAAAACAAAAATGAGGTTGAACTTTGACATGTAAGCAGGTGAAGGAAAGCTTAAGGTATGATCCAAGGTACTTGTCTGTAAAGCATGAGGATAGGGAAGTTCTATTCAATGAGTATTTGTCTGAACTAAAAGCTGCAGAAGAGGAAGCAGAACGAGAGGCAAAAGTCAGAAGGGAGGAGCAGGTATATGCTTGTACTTTCTGATTTGAGCACGAGCATGTGCTCTTTCCATCTAATACCTACATATACATGTGCAAGTATAGACGTTTTCAGCTTTTTTATTCCCCTATTTTCTAGGAGAAGTTGAAGGAAAGGGAGCGCGAGTTGCGTAAAAGGAAGGAATGGGAAGAACAAGAAATGGAAAGGGTGCGGGTGAAAGTTCAGCGAAAGGAGGCAATTGCATCTTTTCAAGTTTTGCTAGTGGAAACAATTAAGGACCCTCAGGTATTACTTGTAGTATATTATAACTGTAATTATAGCAAATGCATTAATAGCTATCAAGTAATATAATGATAAATAAGTATCATTCCTTCAGGAACCAATTATGATCAAAATTTGAAATTTATAACTGATATTTGGAAAACTGAAAATAATAAATAAACATTAATAATTTGAAAAGTAAACTCTAATGTTAAAACAACATTAGGTTCAAATTTCACTTCCCTTATTCATCATTATTAATATAATCAGATACAATGTTCATGAGAAGAAATGATTTAATTCACTAAGCAGCTATTATTGTTCAGTATTAGCTATAGTCACACATTAAAGATCTTTATTTAGTATTTTTAATTAAATTGTTGTTATACTTCCTAAATCCTTGACTGTTAATTTTCCTTATTCTGTATGAAGTATCCTTGAATGTCACATTGTTGGCAATATGGCTATTTAACAATTAACTAAATAAATCAATTCAATCAGATCCAAATAAAAAAGCATGGTTATCACTTCATTATACTACATTGTTCAGTTTTTGTGCTTGGGAATCACCAAATTGGTTTGGTTTTTATAAAATCAAGTAAAGCCAAACTAAATCAAAATTATATAAATCTAAGTACAAAATTTCAACTTTTTTGAGGTCTTTTGTTTTGCCATTTAGATAACAAAATATATATATATATATAAAAATAGAACATCATGTTGTAAAGCTGCAAATTTTAATTATAGAGAGTTACATTATTTTGATATTTTACTTTTGAGATTTGATCTAGTTCTAATTTTCTCTCCAATTTTTTACAAACCATTTTATAATTTATTAATTGCATTCTTTATTAGAAAACAAAAATGAGTGTGCAATTTAACCCCTAGATCAATTTATAGAGTTGGAATTCCATTCTAACTAAAGATTCTTGTGGTTCCGGAGGATCCAGCTACAGGAAAACCAGGAACGGAGAGCCCCCCCTTTTTCCGCCCACTCTTTGGTCTTAAGAATGCTGATTTTAAGAATGAGTGATTGCCCTTCTTCGACCCTTACTGCCCAACCTGAGAGCGGACAGCTAATGCGTTCCACTTCTCAAACTGATCGACAAATCTACAAGTTACTCAACTGGTTTAATTTCAAATATATATTCACTAATAAAATCAAACCATGTATACAATTAGATGCTTCAAAGTATAGGAACTGAATTTTAAATGTTGAACAATACAAGTAATAAAGTTTCTAAATTCTAGAAGCTTTCAATAATCTAATGGCTTGTATTCAGTGCAAAATTTAAGATAAAAGATTTTAGCTTTCATTTTAAGTGACTAGTAGATTAATTGAGACTTTTAAGTGATATAAACAACAGGACTTGTGAGAAGTCAATGACCTGAAAGGATTACTATTGAAATGCAACATCTAGAAGCCCATTTACACCAAAACTAGTCAAAAATGGAATTGTGATGTGTAGATTTTTGGAGACGTTAAGCAACATTATCCAATAACTTAAAATAAAAGAAGTTATAGGAATTTAATTTTAAGCGTTGCACTACGTTTTTCCTTTCAGTTTGCTTGCGGTCTCAATTAGGAAAGGAAATTAGATCATTTTGTTTGGTGGCAAGCTTTCTGATGCCAAAGCTGAGGTAGAAATAGCAACACTAAGAAACAAGAAATAGGCTTATAGTCAGAAAATTTGTTTGAAAAGTGAAAGACCTGTGGAATTTCTCTCTTGTATCCATGGTGCAAATTCAAGGTCTAGTATATTTCTCTAATTTTGATGAGCTTTGAGTCTTCTCTTGCATATTTTTATATTGCAACGGTGTAGAAAACTTGATGACTTGCACAAATGGTCACTGAACTTATTATTGATTCCTAGCAGTAAACAAAAAATGAATACAATTCACTCATTTCACTTACCTTTGATTTAAATCTTTTTTCCAATATTCTTTACCTGATTCTGATTTGTTGTAACAATTAAGCTATTAGAATGCTGATATGGTAATCTATGCTGATCTATGGGATCGCTAATCACAAAAGAAGGGAATCTAGGGTTGCGGAAAAAGAAAAACATTCAAAACTGAACAAAAAAATCTGGTTAACCAATCTAACCTATAATCTGTTTTTGGTTTTACTTATAAAAAGGCTGACAGTTCAATTTAACACAAATTGCATGTACTACTTTTTTTTTTTTAAAAAAAAAAAGTTCATTTAGTTTAATTTTCATCAAATTTTGCTTGTGAAGGTTTGAATAAATTGCAAAGTGAATTTGGCTATATATTTTCTTAGTGAATTTTTTGGAAATAATTTAATGTCAAATTTATAAGATTAAATAGACTTGAAAATTTCAAGGCCAATATATAGTGGTTAAAAATTGAAAAAAAAAATAACCAATCAGGTTGAACTGATTAACCAGTAGGAATGGTTGCTGGTTTTGGTTTGGGACCAAAAAGATCAGTTTGGTGTATCATATAACCTCACTGTTGGATTAAGCACACCCATATTCCAAACATGTTAGGTCTATTACTTGTTATAAGGTTGAATTGTTTTTCAAGTTTCAAACTGGGTTGAATGGCGTAGTCTGGGTTTTATCCAAATTTGATTCAAGATCACTTGGCTTGACCTTTTGATTGGTTCTGAGTTTCTGTTGGACAGCTAAGTTTGTACTTCAGATTTGTAGTTTGGTGGGAAATTTGTATTTTGAATTCTGTTATAGAAGCCTGTTGTGTTAAGAAGAGTGTTGAAGGGTGTTTAGTTAACTATGTTTAAGGCATGGGTATTATCCAATTTTTGTATTTAAATACTTGGAAATAGATATCGATATAGACTTTAAGAAACTCCATTAATGTAGCCAGCCTTAGAGGTTCAATTCCATAACCTGATTTTTATGCATATGCAAGTGCTGTGTTTGCAAGTGTTATTTACCCTCTCAAATCCAACCACTTTCTAGCTCAACCAGCCGAGTCAAGTTTGGAAGCCATGGTATAAACCAAGTTTTTAATCATCCTACTGTTATCCAACAATCCAGCAAAAAAAGCAGACAAGTTTGTACAAAAAAAAAAAAAAAAAATCCTATTATCAGTTTTCTTCTAAATCATATAGCTAAAGATCATTCGAACTAGATTTGTCGGCATGATCATCCATTCCCGCATGGGTTTTCCCATTTGAATGTTAGATATAATTTGAAGGCAATGGGACTTCCAATAAAATAAGGGGAGCAGGACAGGGTTGACTGCTTACTGTGAATGGATTAGATAGAGTTTAGGTATAATGAGAAGAAAGCTGGTTCAATGGTAGTCCTATTAATCATAATAGTTGGTGAGCAGTCCTATTTATTTAATCACAAGTATGGTCAGTGGTGCCATTTCCTTTTCATTGCTCGGTGTTAATTAAGACCTTACACAATTGCTTTGCGGTTTTATTTTTCCTGGGAATTTAGGCATGGTCATCCATTATGATTAATTTGTTCGCTTAAAACTTTCATGTTCTAGGCATCTTGGACAGAGTCAAAGCCCAAATTGGAGAAGGATCCTCAAGGGCGTGCAACCAACCCTGATTTAGATCCATCTGATACTGAAAAGCTCTTCTGGGAACATGTGAAGATGTTGCATGAGGTAACTCTTGAGAAAATATGCTTGTGGATTTGTTGCTGAAGGGCTTTCCATGGATATGGCTTTTGTTTATTTGTTTTATGGCATCTTTCTGCAGCGATGCACACAAGATTTCAAAGCTCTGTTAGCTGAAGTCATAAATGCTGATGCTGCTGCCCAAAAGTCAGAAAATGGGAAAACAGTACTTGATTCGTGGTCAACAGCTAAACGTCTTCTGAAGCCTGATCCCAGGTATAACAAGATGCCTAGAAAAGAGCGGGAAATTTTGTGGCGTCGATACTCAGAGGATATATTATGGAAGCAGAAGACAACTCATGATCAAAAGGAAGATAAGCATACAGATTCAAAGAATAGAAGCTCTAATGATTCAGGAAGATACATGTCGGGATCAAGGCGAACACATGATGGAAGATAGCTTATTTTATTTTATTTTATTT
Source organism: Garcia nutans (assembly GCA_947685225.1). NCBI lineage: Eukaryota > Viridiplantae > Streptophyta > Magnoliopsida > Malpighiales > Euphorbiaceae > Garcia > Garcia nutans. Next base: position 30,077,653 of record CANTUV010000034.1, on the reverse strand, counting down.
TTTGTTAGGAAATTGGCTGTCTTAGAAATTATTTATTCTGTTAGGAGAGTCTCCTTTAACTTACTGATTGGTAGTTCTCGTCTCCGTACACTTCCTCAGTAATTTGTAGTTCTAGTCTTTGTAGGCTCTATTTGTGTGCTTGTTTTTGAATTACTATTGAGGGAGTTTCTTGTCTGCTTGCATGCTGTATCATATTTTGAGTAAGCTGATTATTTTTTCTGTGGTTATTTCAGTTGGAAAAAAAAAATTGCTGTATTTTGCACTTTAATCACTTAGTAGGAGAAAAATGAGTTCTTTTGCTTGGGGTGTAGCCTTTTTATGTGGTGAATTTTTATCCAGAATGAAAAAATGTACAGCGCAACCAACTAGAGATCTCAGGCGAAAATGTGGAGCTCAGTTTTGCATAGGAATAACAAATGGCAGATATTCTTCTTGCTGCTTGTCCGGGAAGGTAACTTTTGTTGGATTATATCGTCGCTGTCTTTAAAGAAAAATGGAAGGTTCATTTTTTAAAAATTTTTCAACGGAAAAAATGATATATTCTAAATTTAAATTACAAAAAAAAAAAAAAACTGTTTTCTAATTTAAACTCGCCGCTCCGTTAATCCGAAGCTGCCCAATAACAGTGAGCAGATGAATCATAAACGATATGCATGAAACAATCTCAACAGAAATGTTAGATGCCCAAGCTGTGAGTTTTTCGAAGGTGTATATAGTTTTAGTAAAGTTCAAAAACAATCCAATCTGTGTTTGGGAAAGTATAAATGGATGTTGCTTTTGCAAGGTGGTCCAAAATTTCTCAACCCACCTAGTTGGAGGATTGGCGGGTACATTATTCACGTTGCCCAATATTTTAGGGATCTTCAGTTCATCATCGACCTATAAAGCAATGGGCGCCAAACTTGCTAAATCGGACTGCACGAACAAAGGTGAATTTCTAGCAGAGATTATTACCGGATAAATTTCCAGCTATAGAAATCCATGGAGTGTACAAGTCCATGGAGAAATTTCACAGCAGCATCCAAGGGTAAATTAAAGCTCTGCTTGAGGTAAAGAGGATCTCATTGTCATGTTCCTGGGTAAAGAACACATAAAGGAAGAAGAAGAGCAGAAGAAGAAGAAAAGAAGCAGAGGAAGAAAATCGTTGTCAACAGGTAAGAAGAAGAATTTAAGAATTTGGGCAACAGTAGAAGAAGAAGAAGAGAAAGAGCAAAGATAATGAAGATATAATTCTTTTGTATTACTTATTGATTTCTAATGTTACATCTCCTTGACTCTGTATATAGTAATTGGTTTGTGTGGTGCCAACTCGGCTAAGACCTATTGTGTAAGTGATCTTTTCGTGTCATGTCGTACTGATCTAAAGAATTATTCATATTATGTTGACTCATGTCAAAATTTAAATGGGACATTTACATATACATCTAAAAAAAACTTTTATTTTAAATATATCATAAAAATTAAAATATTTACGTTTTTATAAAAAGTTAGGGCATAATTTTAAAAATACATCATTCCTTACTAAAATAAGTTTATTTCAAAAATACATTTTCTCTCACTACAATCAATATTTTACTTCAAATTTTACCCTTTTTTTTTTCAAACTTCACAATTAAATAAAAATATTCTAATAAAATAATAAAAATTAATATTTTAAATTATTATTCTGGAAAAAATTTTTAAAATTTAATTATAAAAAATAAATAACAATCACAAAAAAAGAGTTATAAATATATTAATATAAATCATTAAATTTATTTTAAAATAAATTTTATATATTATACAAATAAAAAAAATATTAATTTCATTATGTAGATGTTATATAGATGTTATGTGTATGCTTCGTAGATATTGTAAATATTTCGAAATGTTGCATAATATTCTGTATGTTATGTGTATCTTATATAGATAAGCTTAATATATAAACTTGACAAATTTGGTCATCTTGCCCATATACTATTCGAATAACCATTTTGCCCCTTAAACTTGGCTTTTTAATAATAAATTAATCCCTAATTTAATATTCCCAAATTTTTAATGGCGCGTGAGTTACAAACGCATTTAAATCTGAAATTCCAATCGTCCCCTCTATTATTTCGGTCAACAAGTAGAATTTTTCGGTAAAAAATTAAAATCTCTGATCTGTCCATTCTTCTTCTTCTTCTTCTTCTTCTTCTTCTCAAATATGTGCATTTTGTAAAAAGCTAAAAATTTCAGTTCGTCAAAAATTTTTTTCTTCTTGTTCTTCTTGTTCTTGTTCTTATTATTAGATTTTTAGAATGAAATTCTGATTCAAAGCACTGATTTTGAATCACATTTTCAGTGCTGGTCACAGAAATTCCGGCGCCGGTCACTGAAATTTCGATGAAAAACTTTGTTAATGATTTAAGGGCATTATTGTAATTTTACTATATATGTTAAAAATTTCTTAAGTTATTGGAGGATATTATTGACATTTTACAATATAAATATGCTGTTTTAATTAGTTCACGCTCTCCTTATGAGTGAAATACAAACATATTGCCAACTGAGCGTCTACGGATCAGTTTGTTATAGAAAAGCCAAGTTTGTTATGGAAAAGCCAAGTTTAAGGAGTAAAATGATTACTCGAATAGTACATAGGGTAAAACAACCAAATGTGCCAAGTTCGAGAGGCAAATAATGTATTAAGCCTATATAAATGTTGTTTAAATATTTTTAAAGTGTTGTGAGAATAAAAAATTTAAAAATAAAATTAAAAAAAGATTAAAATTATTATATAGATGTTTTGTAGATGTTTTATAAATGTGTAGATGTTTAGTGTATGTTGTTTTTGTTGTGTGTGTATTTTTATATATATTATGTATATATTGTACATATATTTAATTTTTTGTGTGTGTATTGAAAATATGACATGAAAAAAATATTTTTCAATAAAAAATATTAATGAAAATGAAAAAAAGGAAAAACAATTAAACAAAAAAAATTAAAAATCACTGTCAAAACAGTAAGAATGAAAAAAATAAACGCTTTTCATATGACTGAAAAAAAATTGTGGCCGCTATATTTGAAAAATAAAGTTAAAAATGCCGTAAAAGATATAATTTCCCCAATTTAAAAAGTAATTGTCCAACACGACTTATTGTGTAATATCTCATATAATATCCCAAAATTTTGGAAATACTAATTGTTAAAAATTAATTAAATGATTAGTGTATATATTTGATTAAGTGAAAAAGAGAAGAGAAAAGGAAGATGTGTATATGTTATGTATATGAAGATATATACATTATATACAAGTCAACAAGTTAATTTGGTCAAATGACATTTTAATTAATAAGATATTAATATTAATGGATAGTGAAAGAGGATATTTGAGATCAATTATATTATAATAATATATTTGCTTGGTGGAGATTAAAAGAAGGGAAAATTCATGTGGTTAAAACTGTTAGTTGTTAGTGGAGTGGTTATTGACTATTTTCATCTTCTTCTTCCTTCTCCTTGGTAGCCGGCCACCATCACCATCAAAGGGAAAAGAGGTTTTGTTCTTCCTAACTCAAGCAATTGAAGGATTTCAAGTGATCAAGTTGGAGTTGTAATGATTTTTCTTCTTATTTGGTAAGTTTCCAACTTGTTTCTTTGATTTCTTTTGGAAGTTTGTATGTCTGAATTGGATGTTTGGTGTGGTTTGTGTTAATGGTTGATTTTGGCATGTATGAAGTTCTTTTGTCTAGTTAATTATGAATTTGGGGTTGGATTGAAGAAAAAGGTTAAGTTTGGTGAAGAAAATAAGAGTTGTGGACTATGTAAGTTTTGAGTTGTGAAATATGGTTTTAATTGTGTATTGTTGATTGTGTTTGAGTTAGTTTGATGTTTACATAAGCATCATGTGGTATTATGGTGGAATTGGTTGAGTTTGTATGGAGTTAAAAAGGTTAATGAAAGATGATTTTGGATGAGGCATTATTGTGTCGATATCAGGTTTTTGGCCTGACACGCCCGGTGGCACGACCATGTCTTTGGGCGTGTCGATGGTTCTATTTTCAGTGTTGGTGACACGAGCAGTGATACGCCCATGTTACTAAGTGTGTCATAGCTAGTGTGTTGGAGGAGTATTGACATGTAAAGTGACACGCCCAATGTCACTGAGCATGTCATAGCTACTGTGATGTTGTAGGATTGACACGAGCAGTGACACGCCTATGTCACTGAGCTTGTCATAGCTTTTGTGTTGTTGAAGTTTTCACATGTGCAGTAACATGCTCATGTTACTGAGCGTGTCAAAGCTTCTGTGTTCTGGGTTTAGGGCACAGTCATGGACACGCCCTTGTTATTGAGCGTGTCATGTGTAGAGTTTACCCTAGATAGTTCTTTTTCTTATTTTCCTTTGTATATCACTAAGTGAGTATTTATAATCACCTTTGGTTTAGGCTTTGAAGAAAATTGAGTTATCAATCCAAGAGTTGAGGGATATCTTGAAAGAGGAGGTTGAAGTGGTGTTGTTGCTTTTAGAGGTAAGTACAAACTTTGAATAATTATTCATATTTACATGACATTGGGACTTAACACATTTGGCTGGAAAATGTGTTAAGTTACTTATTACATTGTTGATGCATGAATAAAATGTTATGACTTGTACATTGTGAACTATGTGAAAAATAAGATGATGATTCAAAATGTATGAATAATGCAATTTGTTATGTATACATTAATGATAGTATGTAAAGCCATTGGTGATGGCTATATTGATATAAATGAGATATTTGAGGCATTGTGCCTAGATTGATCATGAGAAAATGAGAAAGGATTTGATAATGAAATTATGAAAGAATTGTGTGCCTAGTATGTTATTCAATTTTCAGAGTTTTGTGTTTGGCGGCATGCCTATGAAGTAATAGTCCCTTGAAGCTTGGTTGGGCTTGGTCCTTGAAGCCTAGTTGGGTGTTACATAATGTAGCAGACCCTTGAAGCTGGGTTGGGCCTAGTCCTTGAAGCCTAGTTGGGATGTTACATATGAGGTAATCCTCATTGTGATTATGATTTGCCTACGGGCTAGACAAATGGTGTCATATTGGACCAAAGCAGTAACTCTGGAATTTGAATGGCATATTAGATCCTTTTGGGTCCATGCTTGTGTTTGTTTTTATGTGAATTATGAGTTGTGGAACAATTAAGAAATTTATCAAAATATAATGATATCCTTATGTGTTGTGCATTGGCATTACATTTGAATTATAATGTTATCAAAGTTTGTATCACTAGGCCTTTGGCTTAGCGCGATTGTGGTTCATCGGGCAGGTGATAGGGTAGATCCGGTTGAGCCGGAGAGTTCAGCTAAACCGAGTCGAGTCTAGGCTTGAGATTGTGAGAGCAGTGTTGTTTTGGACATCAAGATCAGAGACGAAATGCCAGCATATATATATTTTGAATTATTTTTGTACATATTGATTTTGATGTATATGAATATGTATATTTTGCAAACTATAAAAAATGTTTTGGATTAATCTTTGGTAATGAAGTATTATATATATATGTTAATATATGTATCGTTTCATTTACTATTTATATGATATCAATTGAATGTTTTAAGTTTATACAGGTTTTTAAAAGTGAAGTTTTGTTTTGTTTAAAATGGTTGTGACATTCTTATATCCTCTATACGTATATTACATATAGAGGGTATTTGTAGTGTACGTATATTGGGTATAAGGGTATTACATATTGACCTATACATAATTATGTCGTACCGCGTCATGCTGGGTTATGCTGTATCGTGTCAAAATATGGGCCGACCCAATTTTTTTGTATAAAATTTATAATTATTTTTGCAACATTCATATTTTTAATATACCTTAAAATAGTTAATGTAGAGAGATAGCTAGATGTGTTGGAAGGAAGAATATATAATCAATACATTGTATATATAATATAAACACTAGATATACATAATATAATATATACATAATATCTATACTATATATACTTTTATCGACGACACTGCACGTATGAAGCCCCAGCACGCCGACCAGGCAGCATGCCAAGGGGATGGAGACGTCATGTTATGTATGGGTTTGCCCTACATTCGATATAAATAATAATTACCTTTTCTTTTAAAAAAAATATACTATATATATATATAACATACACACTAGATATATGATGTATACTTAAGATATACATGATATATACATATATAACTATGTGAGTTGGAAAAAATAAAAAAAAGTAAATAAATAAAGAAATAAAAAGTCAAAGTAAGAAAAAATATTTATGGGTAGGAAAAAAGAAAAATATTAAATTAATTAATTAATTAATTATATATATATATGGATGGGAAAGACAGAAAATAGAAAAAAAAAGAAGTCTTTCTCTTCTTCTTCACCTGCATGGCTGAACCTTACAGAAAGAAAGGGGGGAGAAATTGATTTTATCAAACACACCAAATTTCACCAAAAATTTTAAGGAACCAAGTAGATTTTGAAGAGTAAACAATAAATCAAGGTAGAATTCTATCTTTCAAGCTTATTTTTTTTGAATTTTTTTTAAGATTATGTATGATTTGGTTAGTGAGAGAAATTGGTTTTTAATTAAAAAAAGGTGGTTATGAAGGTCTTGAGATATGTATATGTTGAATTTGAGATTAAATGGTTGAAGTAAGCTTGAACTATCAAACTAGGGTTTATGGAAATTTTAAACTTAGGGTTTTTCATGGGGTTTTGTTAAGATTAGTATAATTAAGAATAATTTTAGTAAAAATATGTTTTTAATTGAAGAATTTTACTTGTTGTTTGAATTAGGAGTGTTTAGGCCAAAGTAACTCAAGTATAAAAGTTGAGTGTTTCTTGAAAGGAAAGCTGGAGCAAAGGAGGTTGGTAAATACTTTGACAACTTATATTTTAAATATTCATATTTGGCACAATCACATTAATATTGTAAAAGTTTGTTGTTGTGCTTAAAAGTTAAGTTATTCATATAACCTATGTATTGTTTCATAAATGTGATGTAAATGTTGCATTGAGCATTGAACCATTTTGATATGGAGATTGGTAATGTCTTGGATGAAGCACATTCTTGATATGTAATGTAATGTGCAATGTGAAACTGGTTATGGAATGTGACAAAATGTGAAAATTGTGCAAAAATGATGAATTGAGAAGATAAGAAATTGGATATGACATTATGTGATTATTAGCCTTGCACAATTACTTATTCCAAAATATTGATTTTGGTACTATCGAGTTGACATGCCAACTATACATCATGACATTTTATATGTCTCTGAGCGAGATACACTAATATCACATTTAGTATTATGCCATTGGGTGAGATACGCTAGTATCAGACACATTTGTGTGTTGAGGAGGCTTCCTATGGGTGATAGTGATTTGCTGGTATCACATGACACTTATATCTTCAGTATCAGACATTTGGGTTGCGATAGACTGAATCAATCCTTTTGGAAACTGAATATTGTGTTGGGATTTATTAGGCCCAATGTGTGTGATTGTGATATATTTATAAAATTTTAAGAGCTAGTGAATGTTAAATGAGTATTGCATTGCAATGGTAGCTAAATGCATTCAGTGCCATGAAAAACATTCATTGATTTTTTAAAAATATTTTATGTTATCAAAGTATATACCATTAAACTTCTAGCGATTTAATTTTATAGTGTAGGTGACAGGGTCACTAAGAGAGGGAGCCCTGACAGACCTGAGTAGGTATATGTTTTGAGATTAATTCTAAAGTTAGAGATCTTGTCACGAGATCGAATTAGTTGGTGCTGCATTACATGTATAATTTGTTTTAACACACTTTAGTTTTGTACATTATGGTTATCAAAGGCAAATATGTTTGAAACAAATAATGTTTTGTATAGTTTTGTAAATGTATATAATGTACATTAACTATGTTTGTTAAATACTTGAATATGTTTGAAGAAATGATGGATTTTGTGAAATTATGATTTGAGTGTTTTTTTTGTTACAGGTTGTGTTTTTTTGATTTTGGATTGTCATCCCGAGATGGCAACCGAGAGGGTGAGTGAATTAGTTATTTTGAAGAAGTGATAAGAAATGAAAAAAAATAAAATAAAAGAAAGAAAAGGAAATAATTAGAGTAGAGTGGAGAAGAATGAATACAAGAGATTTATAGTGGTTCAGATTAAATCAATCATGCATCCACTCCCTAACCTTTAAGTTGATAATTTCACTAGCTTTAGATTTTTACAAGCTCAATCTTAACTTGGTGTTTTTACAAGCTCACACCAAAATTTCACAAGGTTTGAGTAATTTTCTCACAATCCAACAAGAGTTTTCTTAGGCTTACTCTAAAACCTAAGAGTTTCAAAGCTCACATTGAAACTTATACAATAATGTTTAATGCTCACACCCAACACTCAAACAATACAAATAGAAATTTTGAAGCAAAGAGATGAAAGTTGTCTTTCTTAGCTTTTTCAAACTTTGATCTATCTCAAAATGAAGTTTCTTCATGTATTTATAGCCTTCAAGCCTTCAACTAGCCATTTGAAATGTGGATTGGTAGGTGAGCATATGTTTTTTTTACTTGCCTCCTCTTCAATTATTTGTTCAGAGCAAGTTCATGGTCGAACCACCAATTTTTTAATCATACTTTTAAAGGTATGGTCATACCACTGGTGGTCCGGTTGTACTTTTTAAATTTCTTATAAAAATTCTTCAACGGCTTATATACGTGACACCCACTAATTGAGTGGAAGAATAATGGTTATGAAATTTAAAATCCATTGCCATGGTTTGGTCAGGAATGACAATGGTCCGGTTATACTTATGATGGTATGCTCAAAATATGGGAGTACCTTTGGCCATAAAATTTACTGGATGTTTTTCTCAAAATTTCAAGATAAAGTCATGTCGGGAAATGTAGTGGTCCAATCGAACTTGTGAGGTACTCTGAGAAATTGGGAATACTTTTGGTGGTGAAACTTTTTGGATGTTTTTCTCAAAATTTCAAGCAAAGGTACAGTCAGACTCCATCTTGGTCCAAGCGGTGATTCTGTGAGAATTTGAGAGTACTTCTCCCCGTGAATCTTTCTATGTAAATTTCACTTGAGTTCTTAGCAAAGGTCCGGTCGGAATTCTTAATGGTCTGATAAGACTTTTTGTATTTTCTCCAAAAACTAAGTTCCTGCAAAATTTAACTTAATACAAACATTAGTTCTATTCAATTTGATTTCCTACGATCAAAATAGAGTAAATTAGGCCAATATTTTGGCTAATAATCTCTCCCTTTTGGCTTTGGAAATAAAATAAAATTAAATTGATTTATATATTAAATTTCATTCTCCCCCTTAATGTTATCTCCCCCTATGTAAATTCAATTGATAGAATTTAATTGATAGATATTTTCTTCCCCTTTGACAATGGCAAAAATAAACAATCAAAGAAACAAACATTAAATTCAAAGAAATTAAAATAAAATAATAAACATTAAGAAAGTTCATTAAAGGAAAGGATAATGTAATGTATGATCTTATTACATTGAATGCCACAAAATGATTTGAGATCATACATAAAATACAAAATGATAAATAAAAGATTATTTTCAATATTCATCATTGTCTCCATCATCATCATCATCATCATCATCATCATCATCTTCTTCTTCTTCTTCTTCTTCTTCTTCTTCTTCAAAGTGAGAGCCAATTTTTGCACCTCCTTCCTCATGAGGGAAAGAGCCATGAATGGAAGGGGAAAGACTTGGTTCTTCCTCATTGATGATAGTACATTGAGAAAGTCCCAAATCACCTTGAATTTGTTGAATGTCTATGTAAAGATGAAAGACTTGAGAGGTGATTTCTCAAATTTGGTTCATTGAGAGGTCATTCGGCTTTGGATATCTTGGAGAATAGAGAAAATTGTTCATTAGGCTCTAGGAGTTTGAGGTCTAGGAAACTCCATTTAAAAAGTCTCCTCGAATTCATCAACAATCCTAGGCCTTTTTCTATGTTTTGCACTAGCTCCTTGTGCACCCAAAAGATATACATATGTATACATATGCCCCTTCTACATCCCTAATGCATTTGGCATTTTTAAGATTTCCAATGTTGATGGATTTTGTTATTGGATCAAAGGGATTAGAGAGGGTAGCTTTATTGGTTGGTGTAAGAGCACCAACATACTTGGCAATTTGGGTGATTTGGGATTAAAGTAGAATCATTCCTACTTTGCTTTTTCAAATGTGAAGGAAAGTGTCAATTAGAAATTTTTCAGTTTGGCTTGGCCTTTGAAAAGGTAATAGAGAAAGAGAAGGTCTTTTCGAGTAACTTTCTCATTACTCTCACCTCTAGAACTAATGGTGTTGGTAATGATTCTGTGTAACATCTAATAGGTTAAGTTCTAAGATTCTTAGCATTAGATTATTTGTGAAGTGAGGTTTTAATGAAAATTTCATTCCAAAAGTCTAACTGAACTTTAGGTGTTAGAACGATGTTGGAGATGCGAGAGATGCCATCCATTTAAAATCCCTAAATAGAAGAGAAATCTTCTAGAGTGAGTCCATATTGCTGGTTAAACAATCTAAAGGGGATTCCATAGTATCATAGAGGGTCAATGCTCTTTTTACTAACCACAAGAGTAGCGAGGAATTCCTTTGTCAAGAATTAGCACCTAAGATCATCATGATCAAGAAAAATAAATTTCTCCCAACCTAGGTTACTAAGACAAGCTTTAATATCATTTTCAATGCTTAGGGATTCAAGGGTCATGGTGGAGAAGAGATGGTTGGGTTCCATTATTTTATCTTTTAGAATAGCATACCTCTTTCTTTCATTATCATCTTTGAATATAATTTTGTGATTTCTTTTAAGTACTTCTTCTTGGTGAGAGAAAGCATCTATGCCTTTTCCTTTCTTACTTCTTGATGCCTTTTTCTTGTGATGTTCGTGTAACATTCTTATACCTTATATACTTGCAATACATATACCCTGTATATATACCGTATATATATATAGAGTACAAGAGTGCTCAATAGTTTGTAGTAGAATCACTCTCGCTTGTTAATATAAAAAATACTATATTATAAATGTTTATACTATTGTCACATCCCAAATTTTAGGTAGTCGAGTATTAGGCAAGAAGGACATAAATAAGTGGTCAAATAGAGGCTCGAGATAGTCAAAAACAAAATCGGTGTGCAAAGGAGGCCCGTGAAGTCGACGGGACCTAAAGGTAATTTTTTGAAAGGCCGAGGACCTAAGTGGAAATTTCTCAAAAGTTAGGGGCAACTATGTAAACTTAAAATTAAGTGTCAAAAGTTCTTAATAGTACCCATATCCGACCCCGGAAGAATATTTTTGAGATTAATCGGGTCATAACCATGGGTTTCAATTTTTTCCGAAAATGCACGGTTTAAAAGTTACAATCGATTAATCGCTGGAGGGTATTGTGGTATTTTCACACCCTAGACTATAAAATTACAGTACAAGAAAGTTGAGGAGGTCAAAATATGAATAAAAGGAAGCCTAATGGCTTGCCAAATAAATAGATAAAAGAAGAAGGCAAGTGGACCAATTAAAAGTGGCAATTTTTGCCATAAGGTGTACCAATGGGAAATCAACACTTACACCAACACATCTTAACCTCTCTTGGCTGCCATTTGGATCAAAATAAGCTAAGGAAAGAATATAAAAGCCCTCTCTTACATGGTGAACTCGTCCAAACCATAAGAGAAGGAAGAAGGAGGTGATTTTTCCAAAGTTTAAGGCTTTTGGTTGAAGATTTTGGTGACAAACAAGATTATAAGGTAAGAGAAACTTTTCTCTAGTTTTAGTTTCATGGATTAATGGTTAATTTAAGAGATTGAAATTAGGGTTCATGTAGCTATATTTGGAGAAAATTCAAGAAATAATTATTTGAAGGATTTGATGAAGGAAATGATGGTGTTTAATGGTGAAAATAAGCTAGCAACCATTACAAAAATCATAAGATAAGACTATGTCTATACCTAGGGTTCATACCTTTGTATATATGACATGTTAAATTCATAGGAAATCAAGGAGATTAGAGAGTAAAGGAAGTGAAATAGACAAGAAGAGCAAGGAAAAGCAAGGTTTGGTACTTTAACTAATTGTTTGTTCATTTTCTTGAAATTTTTCTGTTTTAGAATTAGTGAAATGCTGTGATTTGTATGATTTCTAATTAAATATATAAAAATGTTATTGAAGTGAATTTTTGATATGTTGTGCCTCAATGCGTCTAGAATGACTGAAAAATAATTTGAGTTAATTTGGAATGGTTATGATTATGGAAAAATTATTTCTGTTAGACCTGCTCTAGGAGGTACCTTGACTGAGACAGCCATGTTTTCGGATTTTTAATAAAATTTAGAAAAAATAATATTCAATTGAATTTTGGATATATTTTTTTTAGTGAGTCTAGTACTTGATAAAAATAATTTGGAACCACATTGATTGAATTTAATTTACGGAATTCACAAAATTCAGAACTGCTGCCAGGATGCAGGGCAACTGGAGCAGTCTGGATGAGTGAACTACTTGACCAAGATTTTGTGTCCAGTTTGATCTGAAATTTTAAAGGAATGATTTAAAGATGTAAAAATAAATTCTGTAAAAATTTTAGAGTTTTTATTCAAGTAGATTATTTTATACAATTTTTCAAAATAAGGATCAAGTTGAGTCCAAAACCAGAATTTACTATTCATATGGTCATTTTGCTAATATTCATTTGGTCATTTTTCAAAAGTAATCCAATTGATTCCTTATGCATATAAATGAACATAATATGTTATTAAAATGACAAAATATGATATTTTACGTTGAAATAATATAAGAAACATAAGTCGATAATTGTATAATGCATATTCGATTAAGAAATGGCATGAAAATTTTGGCTCCACTGGGTATCTGGGATAGTACTGAGTAGGGTAAGGATATGATATATCATACTATATGCAGTGCTGCTTTAATACAGGACTTCGGTCCGAGTTATATAGGGTGACGACCTGAGCTATATAGGACTTCGGTTCGAGTTATATAGGACTCCGGTCCGAGGGCTTCGGCCACAGATTTCACAGGGCTTGGTCCACAATGTTTTAGGGCCACAGCCACAGAATATATATACCATTGTTTCAGTTAGTTCCTTACCATACGTTAGTCTACCAAATTACCTTGTGGAGCGAACTGAGAAAATGATAATAACTGAATATATGACATGTATGAATTGTTTTTACTGTGATATTATTTTTCAATACGACTCATTGCTTTTAAAAGTGCATTATGCTTTTATTATTTATTTTTCGTAATTAGTTAAAGTACCCACTAAGCAATGCTTAGTGAGTTTAGTTTCTTCTAAACTCGTAGGTTATTAGCAAGGAGCTAGTAGCGAGCAGAGGAGTCCTGCGATCTGTCGGTCATCAACAAACTTAGGTGGTGCTCTTCATTTTATATTTTGGTATTAGAAATTGGCATGTACTTATTTGAACAATACAAAGAGATAACTTGATGTAGCATGTAAATCTAGTAATGTATAATAACTGTATGGTTTTAAATTGAGTTGGGTTGTGAATATAGAAGTGTGAATTCTTCTTGCAGGATTGTAGTTGAGGTTATAAGGGTGGATTATTGGGAGTGTGCTTGAGTTAAATTGTGAAACAAAGTATTTTTCAAAAATAAGAAAAATCAGTTTTGTCGACACTTGGGACCTAGAATTTTAAGGGAGACTCCGTCAAAATTTTTGGAAAATTTTTATAAGGAACATTAAGCAAGCTGACATAACTAGAGCTCGTATCCCGATGTAGCATTCCTCCTCGGCTTATTCATAAGTCGGGAAGGGGTGTTACAACTATAATTAAATAAATATAGTAAAAATAAAATTAAATTAGTGTATAAAAGAAAATCTTTGGAAGAAATTTACTGAAGTTTTGTCTATAATTTCAATAAATCCCAAATTAACCAAAATCAACATCAATCAACCTGTATTATAAAAGTCATTCCCAATTCATAATTTTATAAATTACATCATTTCTCCATATCATATCCAAATCTTTAATATACATACATAATGTACAAAATGTTATAATATACACAACCATAATGTTTTTAGCCCAACATATATTTACCTGTTATGCACTGTAACACCAGCTGAATAGGTCATGTGGCAATATCCTACTTTCAAGCTCATAGTTAGGACTTAGCCTTGCTCAAGTGTATCAAAAATCCCCTGATTTGCACTTCTATTACCTATGCGATACACACTACCACGCTAAACCTGAGAGCTTAGTGGTGCATACTTTGATAACATAAAACACTTTTTAAAATCAAAGCACATTTTCAAACACACATCACATCACGATACCATCACAAATCAACATTTATTTACACATTATTTATCTCATAAAATTTATAATATCATTTCCATATAATATCCATTATCCATCTATTAACTCATTATATACAAGTCAAGTCAATATCTCACTAACACGCACATTCAAACATTACATCACATTTGTTTCATAGAACATAACACATAAACATACATTGGGCCCAACAAGTTCCTACACAATATCCACATTCTAGAAATATTGATTTGGTCTATTACAATATTGATTCACAACCCAGCTATGCTCGGGTCCATCTTTAATCTCAACCACAAACCTAGCTCTGCTTAGGTTTGTATACAAACTCATATTCAAGACTTAGCTTTGCTCAAGTATGTCAATATGTGTAATACCAACATCAACTTTTTGGAATAAGTAATTGTGTAGAGCTAACAAACAATAACACATTATGTCACATTTTCCATATTCTCATTACATATTGTCAATTATCCACACTTTTCACCAATAATCAACTCAATTCATGATCATTTCTACATTTCCTTGTTCTTTTCTCATTTATCATTTCCCACATGTTCCTTAACCATTTCTCACAATTTCAATCACATTACACATAACCCTTGTTCACATTCATATTATGATTCATTTTCACATTTTACACATGACGTTACGTAAAAAACTATCATTTTATCTTATCACATTCAACCAACATATCACAATCATAACTACACACACATATATAAAATGTTACTTTAAAGGAACGCCAACATCCTTTAAAGTATGCTAAAATGGATTATGCCAAAAATGAATATTCAAATTAAATGTTAATAATGTATGTACTAATCTGTCTTTGGTCCAAAACTATTTCCCAAACTTTACTTTCAACAAACCCTTAATTCCTTCACTTGGGTAACTTTGGCCTAAACACACATAAACCATACAATAAGTACAATTATTGAATTAAATTCTTTTTATTGCTTAATTTATATCAAAATACCACTAATTACACAAATTCTATCAAAATCCCAACAAAACCCTAATTTCTCCTCTTATTACCTTTCTTAAACTTCACCAAACCAAACTTATTTCCATCATCCAACCATGACATCATTATATACATATCACAACAACTTCAAAATAATCCATTACAATAATTATAAACACCCTTATTAAAAACCCATTTTTCACAAACTAAAACTTAAAGAGAAACTTTAAATCATAAAGAATCCTTACCTTTAGTTGATTAATCTTCAAAATTACCCTAAATCCCTTGGAAATCTTGTAAAATTTGATGTAGTTAAAGAAGAAATCCTCTCCCCTTTTTCCTCTCTCAAATTCAACCATCTATTGTGATGAGGAAGAAGATGACAATTTTTATATACTTTATTTCCCACATTGCGCCTCGCTTAATTATTTAATTACATAATATTTAATTACTAAAATATTAGATATTTTCCTTTTCTTCCTATCCACAAATATATTATTTTAATTATTTTTTAATTTTAATTTTACTATTATATTATATTTAATTTTTAACTTTTTAACTTTTTGACTTTTTGTCTCTTATGAAAGTGTGTATATTAGTTATATATTAGATATATACCATGGATACATTATGTATATCCAATATATATCTTATGTATATATTGTGTATACATTAGGTATATACTACACATATGCCTCTGCTAACACTCTAATTAACCCTCTATTTAGTTATTTATTTTTGTTTAAAATCATGGATATTACAGTTCTTTAGGAGTCATTTGTGGATTTTGAGAGAGTGCTTGAAAATTGAGATGATGAGGAGTAATTTGAAGGACTTGAGTGTTTAGATGTTTAAAGATTGATAATATGTTGTAAAATATGATATAAGAGGGGGGGGGGGGTATTTATAGTGTTTTGGGCTAAAACTAGCCTTTTATAGTTGTTGGAGGAGATAACTGCACATTTTAAGCGGCTTTAATTTTTGAAATGTAGAGGAAGATTCTGGCCAGACCAACCATGGTCTGGTGGTAAATTTTAAAAAATTTGAGAACTACGGTCGGAACATTGAAAAACTGAACGGAATGTTGATTTTAGACATAATGATTAGAAGAATTTGAATTTTACCTACTAGACCAAAGAAGGTATCATCGTACTTTATGAAACTTGCTTGTCTGATACCAATTTTTAAGGATAGTATGGTCATACCACCTTGGAGTCTAAATGGAATATTAAAAAAAACCAAAAATTAAAGTTTTAAAAACAAAGAATGTGGATTTCATTTTCCGGCAATTCTAATTCCATCATTGATATGCACATTTAAACCAATCAACAAAACATATTTAATCTAAAGTGCTCCCATCTATCATTTTTATGTATTATTTTATAAAGTTTACCCTTTTCTTCATTCAAGAGTTTTATAAAGATATCAGCTAGTTGATTTTGAGTATCTATAAATTCCAAAGCAATATTTTAGTTTTGAACATTGTCTCTTAAGAAATGATGACTAATATCTATGTGTTTTGACATAGAATGTTGAATAGACTTTTTGGTTAGATTAATAGGACTTGTGTTATCACAATTAATAGGAATGTAATCGAATAGTTTATCATAATCTAGCACTTGTTGCTTCATCCATAGAACTTGTGTACAACAAAAGCAAGCCGCAACATATTCGACTTCTGCGGTGGGTAGAACAACTATCACTTGTTTCTTGTTAAATAAAGAAACTAGGCAATCACAAAGAAAATTTCATGCACCGGTCATGCTTTTCCTATCTAATAGGCTACCAGTAAAATTCGCATCCGAAAAACCTAAAATATCAAATGTTGTATTTCTAGGATACCAAAGTCCTAAATGTAATGTTCCACTTAAGTATTTTAGTATTCTTTTAGTAGTATTTAAATGTGTTTCTTTAGTGCATGATTGAAATCTAGCACATAAGTAAACACTTTATATCAGGTCTAGATGTGGTAAGATAAAGAAGTGATCCGATAATACCTTGATATTTCTTCTCATCTACTTTCTTACCAACTTCATCTTTTTTCAACTTTAAGGATGTGCTCATTGGAGTCTTACTTGCCTTGCAACCATCCATGCCAAACATTTGAGAAGTTCCTATCTATATTTGGATTGGTTGATGAAGATACCATCCTTGCATTGCTTAATTTGTAGACCAAGAAAGAACTTGAGTTCACGCATCATGCTCGTCTAGAATTCCCTAGTTATACAAGAAGCAAACTCTTGGCATAAAAATTCATTAGTAGTACCAAATATAATGTCATCAATATAAATTTATACAATTAAAATGTCATTCAATTTTTTTTAACAAAGAGTGTAGTATCAACTTTCCTTTTTGAAATGCACTAAGTCTATCATACCAAGCTATTGAAGTTTGTTTCAATCCATATAGTGCATTTATAAGTTTAAAAATATGATTTGAAAATTTGTAATCTTCAAACCATAGGGTTGTGCAACATAAACTTCTTCATTAATACAACCATTTAAAAATGCACTTTTGACATTGATTTGAAAAAATTTAAAATTCATATGACATACAAATGCAAGTAAAATTCTAATTGCTCCTAATCTATCTATGGGAGCAAATGTTTCTTCATAATCAATGCCTTCCTCTTGGTTATAGCCTTTGGCTACCAATTAAGCTTTGTTTCTAGTGATGAGTTCATTTTCATCAAGTTTATTCCCGTATACCCATTTGCAGCCAATAATTGGATGATGCTTGGGTCTAGGAACAATTTCTCACACTTTGTTTCTTTTAAATTGGTTGAGTTCATCTGGCTTGACAATCACCCAATATTCATCACAAGAGCCTCCTCAATAGTCTTTGGCTCAATTTAAGAAACAAAAGCTACATTAGAATCTAAATACTTAAGTTTTGACCTAGTAGTTACTCTGTAGACCCTTAATTTTTGACCAAGTCTAGTATAAAGATTTTAAGACGGTCCAAAATAATTTTGTGGTATTTATTATTTATTTTAATATTTAATATTTATTTATTTTAATAGTTATTATTTATTTTAATATTTATTTTAATAATATTTTATTTATTTTTATTATTTATTTTAAATAATATAATAATATTTATTTTTAATAAAAAGTAAAAAAATAAAAAATTAGACGGATCGGCGAGCGACGCGCGACGCGCGGCAGCGCTGCTGCACTGCCATGCGGCAAGCAGCAATTGGCTGCTGGCAGCCAATTCGCCACAGGCCCAAGCTTGAGGTGAATTGCTGCCCGCCCCAGTGCAGCAAGCCTTTCTATCCATGGATGGGTGCCTATTTGCTTATTTTGTTTGAACATTGTTGTGATTTTAATAAAGTATTTGTTTATTTTTATTGTTGCATGTATTATGGATAATGCCATTATATTCAATAATTTCATAATATTAAGACCTGAAAAGGAGGCCGGTTCCAATGAACCGGGCATTGTGGGGGTGCTGGGTCATTCTCACCTTCCTCACACATACCCAACTTTTCGAACCCATTAGGAGATTGGGGATTCCTTAAGAATCGAGTCATCCACCCCTTTTTTTTTTCGCCCGTCCGGGTGGTGACTCTATTTTCTCCTGGTTTAGGCCCATGTTCTCTAAGTCTCTGAGCCTAATAGTGCTCAAGTCGCAAGAACTATTCCACATGGGAGTGGGGGCAAAAATCTCCGCTCACGGTGGCGACTCCACTAGGGATAAGAGAAGTTGATTCCGTTGGTCTTTATATTATTCTATTCTTTCTTATTATGATATTGTCCATTGCATCATTTAGTCTGCATTGTGTGTGTGAGTTAAGACGCCCGTGATATCCGTGTTGTGTCATGTAAGGGATACCATACTTTCACTCAAGGTATGGAGATTAAGCATGGCATAACCACTCATATCCTTGTACCATTTGGTATATACTTGCTATGGGAACCTAAGACTTTCAACCCAAATACTTAGTCTTATATAATTGACCTAGTTACTTTCCTTAAGTTTTTACCTCAAATGCTTTTTGTTTGACTATGATTGGTATATCTTGGTTTAAACATGGCTTATTTGGTTTGCTCTTTTTCTAATATGACCTACCTATATTGTAAGCTCAAAAATAATTCTTTTCCTTTAAGATCCAAAAGACCAAAACCATTTTTAAAAATGTATTTGGACGATGAAACCTTTCAAGATGGGTTAAAAATCATTTTACACCTTATGGCCCAAACAAACAAAATTATTTTTCACTTCATCTAAAATTCATACAAATATTTAGGTCAATTAGGAAGTACCAAAAATCAATTGTGAGCCTAGTTTATGCCAATAATTATTAATCATGGGATTGTTTTTGGCATAAATCATTAGTTACTTTTTCTAAATAAGAAATCTATTTATGATAAACCTCTTAATTTAGTTTTAATACAATATATCATAAAAGCTGTTTTAGTTGAGATTCAATGGATTGAAGCTTAATAAATGAGAATTATCATGGACCAAATTCTATATTAGAAATTCAAACTATTGGTTATATCATTCGAGGGAACTTTTAGAAAATAAAATATCCCATGTTGGTATTTTGTTTACCATAAATCTAGAAAAAGAGACTCGCCATTCGTGTGTCGAAGTTATAAGGTTGGAAGGGATGTCCTAATTATCTTTCTGTGCTTGTTATTTGTGCAAACATGCATACATGCATACACGCATTGCATAACATATCATTGACCCTTTTTGGCTTACAGAATTGGAGTACAGTAGCTCAAAGGCATACGACAATCCCACTTATGCTTGTGACATAGAATCCAGCAGTGACTCAATTACTTTCTCACCAAGAACAATGGAGCCAGAACAAATTCAATGAATGGTGGATGACACCCTCAAAGCTAAAATGGAAGAGCTAAAGGAGGCCCTGGCTGAGACCATGAAGAACCAATTGGTTGCAATTTTGGGGAACAATGCTGAGGCATCCTCTAGCACCAAGAAGCCGAAGGACAAGGGGAAGGCTAAGGTTGGTGAAGTGGCTTTTGATGATGACAAGGTAGTCATCGATGATGATGACGGCTAGGCTCAATACTTCTAAGATCCTCAAGACAAGAAGAAGGAGCCGAAGGTTGTTGAAAGATTAGCTGTGGAGAAAACTAAAACTTCAGATGTTGATAAGTTGAATGTTGACTTGGAAAAAGAGTTTGAAAAGAAGCTAAAAACTGAGGAGATGTCGGAAGTCAATAAGTTGTTTGAGCTAGATGAAGAGATTATGTACAAGTTCAAGATGCCATCCTTTACAAAGTTTGATGGAACTCAAAATTCTCACCTCCATGTGAAGTAGTATATCACTGCTATGTAGTTTGCCCGAGCTACTAAGGCTCAAACTCTAAGGTACTTCATGCTCTCATTGGATCCTGTTATCCAAAACTGGTTCAATACCTTAGATGATGACACTAAAAAATGTCAGTATCTGCTATACAAGGCCTTCATCCAACAATATGGATATAATGTTGAATTGAAAGTTACTCTAATGGAGGTGGAGTCCATTAGACAAAGGCCGAACAAGAACTTCATGGACTATGTGAAGAGATGAAGGAATAATACTGCTTTGTTCAAGAAGAGGTTCAATGAATATGATAAAATAAGAATGATTATGCCTAGTCAATATGAAAGGATGTCTCATACACTCATCCAAAATTTCAAAGATCTTCTCTAAGCTAGTCTGTAAATAGAAGAATGGGAAAGGGAAAAGAACCGCTTTTAGGCAAGAAGAAATGAGAAAGGAAACTACTGGTCTGGTAATCAAAGCACTCAAACAGAAGTTGATGTTAATACAACTGGTCAAAGAAATAGAAGGCAGTTCTCAGAGTTGGGGAAACCTCTATCTTGGGGTTTCAACAAGCTACAAAAGAAAGGGTTGTTACAACCATTGGCTCCTCGACCTCTACATAATCCTTTTCCACCAAACTTTGATGCCGAGGCCTTCTGTCAATTTCATCAAATGCAAGGGAATGAAATAGATAAATGTGCTCGTCTAAGGCATGAGATTCAAGATTGGATTAACAGTGGTAAACTACCCGAGTCGGATAAGCTCAATATCAAAAGCAATCCTTTGCCTAAATTTGGAAGAGTACCTCCACCGGCAACTTCCATGGTAGGAAGAGGATTGGAGGAAGACGTGGAATAAGGAAAAAATTTAACTTAATAAACTTCCTGTGGGCGGGGATTTTTGCCCCCACTCCCAGTAAAATGGTTTTTGCGACTTTGGCACTGTTTAGGCTCGAGGCCTTAGAGAACACGGACCTAAGTTTGGAGAAAATGGATTCGCCACCCGGACGGACCAAGAAAAAGAAAGGGGTGGATGACTCGATTCCTAAGGAATCCCCAACCCCATAATGGGTTCGGAAAGTTGGGTACGTATGGGGAAAGTGAGAAATGGCCCAGCACCCCCACAATGCCTAGTTCATTAGAACCTGTAACATCCCGAATTCCAGATTGGTAAGAAACAGACATAGAGGATATGATTTAGGCTTAGAACAAAGGAGTTTAGAACATGACCTATAAATTTAGCTCGAATTTCATCCAAGTTAATGACAGAATTAGAGAGTCTCAAAGAAGACTTAATTGTTTATTTGTGTCTTAGTTAGATGTATAACTTGAAATTACTCAATTTGGAGTTGTACAAAATAAGATATGATGGATTTAGTAGACAATGTGCAAGCTGCCTAAGGACAGCATAGTAGGCTTGACTTCAAAGGACAGTCAAAAATCAGATATAGCTCGAATCGGCCTGAAATTTTGATACAATATAGCCCCGGATGTCTAGTTTCAGTGGGAATAAGAATTACTTAATTTGGAGTTGTGAGTAAAAAGATATTAATAAAGAAATACAGCAAGGTCAGGAAGGGATATCAAAAGGACCTAAGTGAGAATTTCTCAAAAGTTAGGGGCAACTATGTAAACTTAAAAATTAAGAGTCGAAAGTTATTAATAGTGCCCATATCTGACCCCAGAAGAATATTCTCAAGATTAATCGGGTCATAACCGTGGATTTCAATTTTTCCCGAAAACGCACGGTTTAAAAGTTACAATCGATTAATCGCTGGAGGGTATTTTGATATTTTCACACCCTAGACTATAAAATTACAACACAAGAAAGTTGAGGGGGTCAAAATATGAATAAAAGAAAGCTTAATGGCTTGCTAAATAAATAGATAAAAGAAGAAGGCAAGTGGACCAATTAAAAGTGGCCATTTTGCTATAAGGTGTACCAATTGGAAGAAGGCAAATGGACCAATTAAAAGTGGCCATTTTTGCTATAAGGTGTACTAATTGGAAGAAGGCAAATGGACCAATTAAAAGTGTCCAT
Organism: Garcia nutans; assembly: GCA_947685225.1. Taxonomy (NCBI): domain Eukaryota; kingdom Viridiplantae; phylum Streptophyta; class Magnoliopsida; order Malpighiales; family Euphorbiaceae; genus Garcia; species Garcia nutans. The sequence goes on along the minus strand of CANTUV010000034.1, from coordinate 30,055,025 downwards.
CTTTGCTATAAGGTGTACCAATTGGAAGAAGGCAAATGGACCAATTAAAAGTGGCCATTTTTGCTATAAGGTGTACCAATTGGAAGAAGGCAAATGGACCAATTAAAAGTGGCCATTTTTGCTATAAGGTGTACCAATTGGAAGTCAACATCTATTCACCACTTATGGCTGCCATTTGGATCAAAATAAGCTAAGGAAAGAAAGTATAAAAGCCCTCTCTTGCATGGTGAATTCGTCCAAACCATAAGAGAAGGAAGAAGGAGGTGATTTTTCCAAAGTTTAAGGCTTTTGGTTTAAAGAGTTTGGTGACAAACAAGATTATAAGGTAAGAGAAACCTATCTCTAGTTTTAATTTCATGGATTAATGGTTAATTTAAGAGATTGAAATTAGGGTTCATGTAGTTAGATTTGGAGAAAATTCAAGAAATAATTAATTGAAGGATTTGATGAAGGAAATAATGGTGTTTAATGGTGAAAATAAGCTAGCAACCATTAGAAAAATCATAAGATAAGACTATGTCTATACCTAGGGTTCTTACCTTTGTATATGTGATGTTAAATTCATAGGAAATCAAGGAGATTAGAAAGGAAAGGAAGTGAAATAGATAAGAAGAGCAAGGAAAAGCAAGGTTTGGTACTTTAACCATTGAACTCCTTTTGAAATTTTTCTGTTTTACAATTAGTAAATGCTGTGACTTGTATGATTTTTAATATAGCAATATTATCTTGAGTTGAAATTTTGATATGTTGTGTCTCAATGAGTCTAGAATGACTGAAAAATATGTTGAGTTGAATTTGGAATGGGTATTTATGAAATGTTATATATGTTATACTCGGTAAATGGGTAAAACCAGTCTGGAATGGGGGTTATATCGTGTGAGGTCAAGATCATGGCAACTAGTCGTATGAGACCAAAACCGTGGCAATTAGTCGTGTGAGGTCAAGACCACGCGTAACTCTATATGAGGCCTCATTCCGAGATTGGTGTATTCATAATTACCTAGTGGAGCAGATTAACTCGTAATTATAATAAAGTTATATTACATGTTGTTTACATACAAAATGTGAATCTTAACTTAATTAGAAAATATAAATATGATAATTGTATGAAAATAGTTTAATTATGCAGTATTCTACTTTTATATGTGTTTCAACAACCTTCCTTGCACTATTTACATTCGGCAATGGTTAAAGTACCCACTAAGCAATGCTTAGCGAGTTTAGTTTCTTCTAAACTCATAGGTTATTAGCAAGGAACCAGTAGCGAGCAGAAGAGTCCTGCGATCTGCCGGTCATCAACAAACTTAAGTGGTGCTCTTCATTTTGTATTTTGGCATTAGAAACTGGCATGTACTTATTTGAACAATACAAAGAGATAACTTGATGTAGCATGTAAATCTAGTAATGTATAATAACTGTATGGTTTTGAATTGAGCTGGGTTGTGAATATAGAAGTGTGAATTCTTCTTGCAGGATTTGTATTTGATGTTATAAGGGTGGATTATTGGGAGTGTGCTTGTATTGAATTGTGAAATAAAATGTTTTTCAAAAATAAGAAAAATCAGTTTTGTCGACACTTGGGACCTCCATTTTTAGGGGAGGTTATGGCAAATTTTTTTAAAATATGTACTTAAAATTAGCTAAGTAAAATATTAAGACACAACCACCATGAGATAACAGTCCATCTTGGTCTATAAACGTAGGCTAAGATGGGGTGTTATAGAATCGGCCTCCTTTACAAGTCTTAATATTATAAAATTCTTAAGTATAACAACATTATCCATATTACACACAATAATTAAAATAAAGCAACGATATATTGAAAATCAAAATAATGTCCAAGCAAAACAAATAAATGGACAACCACCCGAAGATGGAAAGATGTCCTTACATCCCATGCCTAAATAGGACACCCCACCGAAAGGTAGAAACATGTCCTTTACATAGGTTCTAAAATAGAAAAGCAAATTAAATTATATGATATTTAACTAATGAGTTACCCACCAAGTGGAAATATGCCCTTTACAACATTTGAAAATAAAAGTAAATAACCATTCATCGTAAATAAATCATTCATCAAAGGTATTAAACATCAATAAAAAATAAACATCCATCCATGATAAATTAAATAAACCAAGCATTGAACTTAAATAAATCAAAGCATATAAAATAAATCAAAACATAATCAAATATAGAATTAAATAAGGCAAATAAAAATCTAAATTATGGCTACTGTTTCCATTTAGGGTTCTTTATTTCATGTGTTTAGGATTTTAGAATTTATGAAATTTAGGCTACTGTGATTTTAAGGGAATTAAAATGGATTAAAGATTTTATGTTTTAAAAGGTTGGTAAAACTCTTTGATTAACCAAAATAATGTTTGGATCGTGAAATCATGAAACTAGGGTTTGAACACTTTAAGATACTTTTGATTTGCGATTTACGGTTAATGAATTGTTGATTTGAGCTTACTGTGTAAAAAGTATAACATTTATGTTTATAAAGTTTTTAAAGTTTAAAGGATTTGGGTTTTAGAAAAACTAGGGTTTAGGTTAGCTAGTTTAAGGTTTATTGTTTCGAGTTTTGGAATTGAATTAGAGTTTTAAGCCTTTTGAATTAGGGTTTTGGGTAATGAGTTATTTTTAGGATTTGGAAAAACAATTGATAATTTTATAAAGTTTTATGAATTTAAACAAAACGATTTAAAGTTTATAAAAGTAAAAAAAGATGTTTTTAAGGCTTTTGGAAGGAAACAAAACACAATTTAGGGTTTTGATAATTTGGAATGCAAATCTTGGTTTTGGGGTTTTGAAGAAATAAAACTAATATCTTTAAACTTTTTGGAAAATAAAGCAACAATTTAAGATTTTCATACTTCAAAACAGATGAATTGAGGTTATTAGGTTTTTAAATTTTAAAAAAAAAACAATTGTATGATCTAGCTACTGTGACAAAATAAAAGAAATTAAGAATTCAAACCTTATTTTGTAAGTTTCACCAAAAATTACTTCTTGGATGAACAAGGTCAAAGACAAGCCTTTTTGCCTTTGAATTGCTTGAATTGTTTTTCTGCTCTCTCAAAAAATCAGCTTGGTTCATGTTTTTCCTTCACAGTTTCGGTCTCCACTTTTGTTCCAAGTTTCTGTCCAATTTCTTCCTTATTTCTCTTTTATTTTTTGTGTTGTAATTGATCTTATTTATAGAAGAATTCTTGATTAATTCTAGTTGCTCACGGCATACATTATTCATTAAGAAAAGAAAATCGAAACCTAATTGCATTAGGTTTCGAAAAATTTGCGTTGGAAAATTTCGCTGGCAAAAAAAAAACTGCTGCTGAAAAAATGCGGTGGTAAAAAAATTTGCCGCAGTTGGCTGCGGCAGAGGACGAGGACCGGCTTGCGGGCCATTTCGCCCGCAGGAAACTCCTGCGGGCGAAATGGCCCACTACCATCCCCCCCGCTGGTTTTATCGTCGTTGATTTTACTGTCGTTGATTTTTATTTTTATTTTTTATCAATAAAAATTAGATACTAAAGCAAAATTATTTAATTAAGATAACAAAAATTATTTTGGACCAATTAAAATATATTAGACAACACAAAAATTATTTTAGACTAAATAAAATATATTGGACTGAACTGGGTCAAAAATTAAGGGTTTACAGTTTGCCCCCTGCTTGAATGATCTGAAACTTTAGTGAAAGAGAGTGAAAAGCAATAAGACTTAATTTTTGAGATGGTGGAGGTTTTGAGTTCTGGACTCAAGAATAATTCTAGGTTCTGGACCTAAGGAAAATTTGGGTTCTGGACCCGATCTAAGTTCTGGGACTTAGAAATAAATTCTAGGTTCTGGACCTAAGGGTAATTTGGGTTCTAGACCCGAGCTAAGTTCTAGACTTAGAAGAGATTCTAGGTTCTGGACCTAAGGAAAATTTGGGTTCTGGACCCGAGCTATATTCTTGACTTAGAAATAAATTCTAGGTTCTGGACCTAATGGTAATTTGGGTTCTGGACCCGAGCTAAGTTCTAGACTTAGAAAAAAATTCTAGGTTCTGGACCTAAGGAAAATTTGGGTTCTGGACCCGAGCTAAGTTCCTGACTTAGAAAAAAATTCTAGGTTCTGGACCCGAGCTAAGTTCTTGGACATAGAAATAAATTCTAGGTTCTGGACTTAAGAAAAATTTGGGTTCTGGACCCGAGCTAAGTTCTTGGACTTAGAAATAAATTTTAGGTTCTGGACCTAAGGAAAATTTGGGTTCTGGACCCGAGCTAAGTTCTTGGACTTAGAAATAAATTCTAAGTTCTGGACCTAAGGAAAATTTGGGTTCTGGACCCGAGCTAATAATTTTTGATTACAAAAAGTTTGGCTAATTTTTATGCATGTCTTCTTCTTGCCCCATGCATTTAAAAATATTTATATACATGTAATTATTTGAATGATTAAAGTGAATAATTGAATTTACTGTTTATTTACTGTGTAATCACTGTTTATGCACTATTTACTATTTATAAATAGTAGCAAATAGTATTTACTATTGGAGATAGTACTTTTACTATTTATCAATAGTAATACTATTCATCAATAGTAAAATTTACTATTTATCAATAGTAAAGTTTACTATTCATAAATAGTAAAATTTACTATTCATAAACAGTTTTGAATTTTATTTTTTGCTTGCCGTTTCTCTATAAAAAGGAACTGATTCTTCATTTCATTTCACAGCAAAACTTCACATTATAATTCTCTCAAATTTCTTTCAATTTTAGCACATATTTTTCAAAAACAATGCATGCTTTGAGGTCAGAGACTCATTCAAATATTGAGTTATTGGAGTTTATTCGGCATCATGAAGACGAAAATTTAGATATACTGGCCGGGATGCCGCTCCATCGCAGTTCCAATAAAAAGAGCGAGGTAATTATTTTTTCCTTTTTTATTTCTCTTGATTTTTTCGTTGTTTTGTTTTTTTATATTTATATTTTTATATTATGCTCTTTTATTATTATTGCGTTTGCCTTTATTATTATTTTGCATATTTATTTTGTATTATTATTTTTTTCAAAAAATAAATTAAATTAAGTAGATAGAATAATATGTACTTACCTGGGTCTGTATTAGCATGATCGTTGCGTTGTTCGAGCTGGAGGGTGTATTTACAAAGCCCGACAATGGTACGATGTAGTGCCTTCTCGGGTAAGGCGGATTATTCGAGATTGCGGCTTTGAACAATTCATCTTACAATTGCCATCCGAGGAATATCAGATAGACCGGAGCGTAGTCCAGGCACTTGCAGAGTGATGGTTGGACACAACCCACACTTTTCACTTGCCCATTGGAGAGATGACAATTGATCCAATTGATTTTACTGCCATAATCGGCTTTCAATATGATGGTGTTTTGGTTTCCCTGACCAATGATATTTTAACATTTGAAGAAATTCAGGGATTAATTGGTATGGAACCATCATATAAAAATCCTTTTAAGATAAAAATCGAGCGAATTCGTAGTTATTGGATGAACTACGAAGGACGGGTTGGCAGAGACACAGCCGAAAAGTATGCTCGAGGATTTTTGTTATATCTACTTGGGTCGACCATCTTAGGCAGCACTGAATCTTCCATCCACTTGTCAGTGTTGAGTGCCCTTTCTTATCTCAGAATTGTACCATCTTCTGGCTGGGGTGAAGCTGGTCTCGCGTGTCTTTACCATGGTCTTGATAAGCTTTGCCGAAATAAGAAGTCTTTTGTCGGCTTGATGGCGGTTGTCGAGGTATTCTTCTTCTACCAATGTCATTTTCGCTCTTTTCTTGTACGAATGTGATCTTTATTATTATTGTAGGTATGTGCATATGAACACAACCTCGTGAGAGTACCCGGTATTTCCCGAGATAGGTTCAGGTATCCGAGATTAAATTTCTGGTTGTCAGAACGTGTGGACGTTCCCGACTCTCATCATGTGCATACTCACCGCTTTGTGTTGAGCCGCTTAACCTGGGATCAAGTAAAATAACATTAGTATGCTTTAAATTTTATGTGAAAATTTTACTTACCTTATATTATTTTGCAGGTGAATTTGGCCTGGTGGAGCCCAGAAGAGCGAGCAAACTGGTCTCCTTTGATGAGGGCTGCACTGTCTTTCCAACATTCTCGCTGAGTTATTCCTGGCCCAGTGTCTAGTGGTTGGTTTCTCGGGGAGAGAGAGTTTATGAATGGTTTCTCAGTCCAGAGCAGCGGAGGGTTCCGATGCAAATCCCGGAATATACTTTAAATATTATGTCAATGCCGGAGGATGCATGGTGGCCGGCCCGGTATGGTTATGGTGCAGAGTCATTTCTCCATTTACCGGGTCCATTTTATACCCATTTTATTCAAAGAAGACTCTTGAACTTTGATGTATCTCCTGTTGGCGTGCATGAGATTTTCGACAAAAATGAGGGTAGAGGTGAAGAAGAACATCACGGAGCTGTAGGAGAGCCTGTTCTTCATCTCGGGACTAGTACTTCTCAGGTAAAACTTTTATCACTTTTCCCTTGCAACTGCTTTTTTCTTTCTTTGATTCTTTAATGATTGTTGCAGGCTGTTGGCTCATTTGATCATGAGGTTGGACCTTCCTTTACTGCCCCTTCATTTGCTTGTTCTAGCCCGCCAAATATGTCATCTCATCCGTAGGGTATTGATTTGAATTACCTAGTACATTCCTTATTTCATGGTAATTTATGCTATATGTATGCATGATTATGTATGCTCTTACCTTTTCCTCTTTGGCTCATAGTGGATGCGCGAAGAACAAAACAGGAAACTTCAAGAAGAGTTGGCTGCAAGTCGTCAGCAGGCTTCTCATTTTGAAAGTTTATATCATCAATCTGAACAACATTTCTGAGACTTCCGATTTCAGGGGATGAGGGATCCCGACGCTTCTTCATCAAGAGGCCCCCGGATTGATGACCATGAGATCCTTTCGTCCGCTTCTGATGAGGACCATGATGGATCAGAACTTCAAGGTAATAAAGATTTTGGTACTCCCGCTTTGAGTTATCCCAGGACGAGTAATTTGTCGGGTTTTGGTGCTCTCGCTTCAGGTGATCCCGGGATGAGTAATTTGCCCCCTCCTCCAATAGGCGACGAATTTTTCAAGGCTTTATTTGATGACCTACCACCACCCTCTTAGTGATATGTAAATATTGTAGCAATTGTAAAATATTGTACAATAATGAAAAAAATACAATTTTTCTCTTTACTGTAACTTTTTTTTTTCGTTACTGCACCACTCTTTTTTTTTATCACAATATATCATAATTTCATAATCCACATCATTTGCTAAACCAAATCCAACGTGGTAAAGGAAATTGCCACCAATTCCTTTCCTTACGCCATATGGTCTTATTCTTTCTCATCACCTTTTCCTTTTCACTTTTGGAAAATGTTTATTTTCTTCTATATAAATCACCTTGCATGCCCTATTTTAATACAAAAATCAAAATTCTTTCTCTTTCAACGTGAAGACTCCCTTTAACAATTTTAATTTTTTCTTTATTCATTCACCATGACCGAGCATCATTCAAAGAAGATAAAAATTCTATTTAAGAATATGGATGCCATCCATTGGAAGCAGATTTCATGGTAAAAAATGTTTTCAAAATGTTAAATTGGACCATTCCTTCTTACATGCCGTGGCTTCCTTTTGGGATGCGAATTCTAGGGTATTTAGAATTAATGGCTTTGAAATATGTCCATTGATTGAAGAATTTGAGGCCATCCTTGGATATCCAAATAATCAACAAATGGTGTTACCCACATTGATTTCCAAGACTCAACAGAAGATGCATATGTTATTTCAAATTCCAAAACCTGAAGTTCTTCGGTTTATGAGAGGTGAAAAAAATTCTACTTGCTCTTTTGATTGACTTGTCTCTCTCATTTGGCCCCTACTAAGGCATGGGGACGCATGCTCTATCTTTGCTTGCTCGACCAATTCTTGCTTGTTTCTTCCAACGGTGATATTGATCCATGGGTAATAGATATTATGGACCAAATGGAAGGAGGCTTGTCGCCGGTACCTATGATCTTAGCCGAGACCTTAGTTGGATTAGACTGATTTAAATCAAGATTGTCAAAGAGACTAACTGGGAGTCCACTGCTTCAGGTAATTACCTAAACTGCCCTTTTGGGTTTTCAATTTAGGTTTTCTTTTCTCCTTCTTTTCTTTATTGCTCTAATTTTTACCTAGTTCGCCCATGTGGGTTTTCGGAACTAGCGAGCTGTCCTAATTTTTGCCTAAGTTGCCCTTGCAGGTTTTCAACTTAGCGAACTCTTTTTTTTTAACTCTTTCTTCATAGATTTGGCTTCAGAAGCATACCTGCCACGTCATCATTCTGTTAGGAAGCTACTCCATCCTGCTTCTTCATATGTTGACTGGGTTAACTGGATCCACTCATTCTTTGAAGTCAATATCCGTTGGTTGGTACCTTGGTGGAAAATTTCTCGTATCACCATGCGAACATACTTGATATATGTTCCCATTGCCACTCTTCGTCAAGGTACATGCTATGATCCTTGCCGGCTTGGCCGTCACTACGGAGCTGAGCCTCGCGATTCGGACTTTACTCCTAACTTAGACATGCCCTGTTTGACTGAAGCCTACTTGGATCGGCTGAGGAAAAGCTGGCCTGCACGTTATATTTATCGGCTGCCATAAATTTTACATTTGTCAATTCAGAAAGTGTATTGTTAGGATAAAAAATAATTAAAGTAATAAAAGATGCTTCTTTTCCATTTATAATTTGTCATCACCTTTTGTTATTGTGTTTATTTATTTCATCCATATCTGGTCAAATACTTATAACAGTGCACATAGAACAATTTTAACCTTAATTCTGTTTTATTAAATTAGGGAACAACCAAACATAAAGCCAGCATACACAAGATCACTCATGTTGCCAATTAGCCCTTTCGGGTTTTCTAATTGACGATTTTCTCTCATTTAGCCCTAATTGTTGCCTAGCCCACCCTTTTGGGTTTTCGGAACTAGCGAACTGCTCTAACTTTTGCCTAGGCCACCCTTTTTGGGTTTTCAACCTAGCGAGCTCTTTTTTATTTTTTATACATAAAACTTCTTCAACCTGTCGACGTTCACTGGCTCACTAAATTCATTCCCATCCATGTCTGATAACTTCACTGCACCTTTGTTCATAACTTGTTTTACGACATATGGCCCTTCCCAGCTAGGCCTGAACTTCCCTCTTGGATCAGATACATTAGGCTTACATTTCTTTAACACCAAGTCGTTAACTTTGAATTTTTTGATTTTAACCCTTTTATTGTAGGCCCGAGCTAACTTCTTTTGATACAGTTGATGATGATACAATGCTTTTAACCTTCTCTCTTCTAGTAAAGCGAACTGTGTGTATCTGCTCATTACCCATTCTATTTCAGGTAGTTCAACTTCCAAGACTACTCTTAATGACTTGATCTCAATTTTAATTGGCAACACTGCTTCCATTCCGTAAACCAAAGAGAATGGTGTCATTCCAGTAGGTGTTTGCACACTTGTCCTATATCCCCATAAAGTAAAGGGAAGCATCTCTGACCAATCCCTGTAATTCTTGGTCATTTTGGACAAAATTTTCTTAATTGTCTTTTTTGTTGCTTCTACTGTGCCATTAGCCTCTGGTCTATAAGGAGAGGACCTATGATGATTGATTCAGTACTTTGAGAATAAATCCCTAACTGCTCCTTGAAACTGTACCCCATTGTCTGATATCACACTGTGCGGGACCCCGTATCTGCAGATGAGGTTCTTTTCAATAAACCTAGCCATTTGGCTTGCACCCAGTTTATTGAAGGATTCGACTTTGACCCATTTTGAAAAATAATCTACTGCTACCACAATGAATCGGTGACCATTTGAAGCTGTCGGATGTATCTCTCCTATAATGTCGATACCCCAATTGGCAAATGGCTAGGGTGAAGACATATAATGTAATTCTTCAGGAGGCATGTAATTCAAGTTACCATACATCTGACATTGTTGGCACTTCTTGACAAACTCAATACAATCTTTCTCCATGGTCAACCAGTAGTAACCTTGTCGAATAATCTTCTTAACTAGGGCCAAACCACTCATGTGCGGACCGCAACTTCTCGTATGTATTTCTGACATAATACAGTCCACTCAGGCTTTCTTAAACATCTTAAATGCACTCCATCAGGCCATCTTTGATATAACTCTCCATGGAAGGTGATGTATTGCAATGACCACCTCCTTATGTGTAACACCCCTATACCCCGTATACGCACACTACCTACGCCTGTAATATACGTATACCAAATATAGAAATGCTACTGTTTATAAAATACACAAACCGATCTTTCCATTTAACAATTTTGTAAGAACACATAAAACGTTCAAATCATTCCTTCATAATAGTATGTACAAATTTAAAACATTTAAGTTATATTATGAAACACAGTAGATGAAATATTTATTCAACACGCAGCGGAAAATATAGCAATATTTACAAATATATATACATCAAAACTCAAATTTTACAAAACATAAATTTTATACATGTTTGGCAGTCAATCTTTGATCTTTAAGCCCACTATCCACACTTCAGAATCTACACTCAATTCGGCCTAGAGGAACCCTCTGGTCCTACCCTGTCACCTGCGCGATGAACTATAATCGCGCTAAGCCAACGACTTAGTGGTACAAACTACAATAATATTATGCTTCAATGCAATGCCAATGTCACACAATCAAGTTTCATAAACAATTCAAAAGAATGTTATATTTCAAAGCCTTACATTGTTCAAACACTTATCACAACATTCATGAGGTAATACTCACAATTTCCACATCCATACACATATTACACATCATGTTGTATCTTCATAGTTTCATATTGAAGCAAAGACAAGCATGGGCCCAAAGACACTAATATGCCATTCAACTTTCAGAGTTAATGTTTTGGTTTAATTATCACATTTATCATTATCATTATCCCAACTAGGCTTCAAGGATTTAGGTTCAACCAAGCTTCAAGGGGAACAAAGCATGCTAAGTATCAACCCAACTTGGCTTCAAGAACCAAACCCAACCTAGCTTCAAGGGTTGTAACATCTCAATTAGGCTTCAAGGACTAGATCCAACCAAGCTTCAAGGGGAGTTAAGCATGCTAAACTTCAACCCAACTTGGCTTCAAGGATCAAGCCCAACCTAACTTCAAGAGATTGTTACTATAGGCATGCCACCAACAACAAAACTCTGAAAATGGAATAACACATTAGACACACAATTCATTCATTAATTCATTAGCAATTTCATTCTCATTTTCTCATCATCACTTAGGCAACCATGCCTCAATCATCTCATTTACATCATTATAGCCAACAACAATGGCTTCACATCTCATCATATCTCAATTCATCATTCAAATGTATTCAACCAATTGCATTAACATACATTTTAAATGCTCATCAATCATTCACATTATACAAATCATAACATTCATCAAATGTATTAACAATGTAATCAATTACTTAACATAGGTACAACCAAATATGTTAAGTATCAAAATCATGTAAGTGTATGCAACCATGTAGTTTATACTTACCTTAAGAACAACTCACACCAATCTATACCCTTCCTCTTCCAAGAATCCTCAACACTTAGGTTAGGGCAAATCAACCTCTTCACAACCTAAACCAAAGGTAATCATACACACTCACTTAGAGATACATATAAGATAATAAAGCTAAGAACCAACTAGGACAAACTCTAAACATGACACGCTCAAAAACACGGGCGTGTCCCTGACTGTGCCCTAACTCCACAACACAGAAGCTTTGACACGCTCAGAACCACGGGCGGGTCACTGAACGTGTAATACATTCTGTCTCACAGAAACAATGACACGTCCAACAACACGGGCATGTTCATGGCCGTGTCAAACCTTCACCAACACAGTAGCTATGACAAGCTCAGTGACATGGGCGTGTCATTGGATGTGTAAATGCTACTGCAACACAGAACCATTGACACGCCCTAAGACCTGGCTGTGCTCAGGGGCGTGTCAGGCCAAAAATGCAGATTCCGGCAACATCAACACTACATCCAACAAACCACTTACTTCCACCATCTTCCACTTCAAACAAACTTAATTAAACAAACCCATAAACCAATATAACTTGAAAAAACACTAAAACAACTCAAAACATACATCAAACACAAATCATAATCATCACCTCAAACCCAAAACACAACCACAACATTTTCTCTTCCAACAAACTTACTCTTTCCTTCAATCCAACCCCAAAAATCGAAAATCAATTGAACCAAACACTCTCACACACCCCACAATCAAACATAATCACACTATCACATATCAACAATCAAACTCAAACATAACTTCAAATAAAATAAGGGAAATCAAGAGGAAACTCACCAAAGTTAATGAAACTTCACAAAATTCCAACTTAATCACTTGAATCTTCCTTCAATTTGATCTTAGAAAATCAAGACTCTCTCTTGCTCTCTTGTCTTTGGGATACCCGACCAACCAAATGGAAAAGAAGAAAATGAAGAGTAAAAAGAAACCAAGTCAAATACTCAACCTCCACTTAAATCTCCACCAAGCATTTAAAATAATAAAATAATCCAATTAATTCTCTTCCATTCATTTTAATTTCCTTTTAATTACTTAATTAAATAAAATCAATAAATATCTTCTTTTGACCAAATAACAATTTGACTTGTATATGTTGTATATATTTCCATATATACAACATATACACTCTCTCTCTTTAATTCTTTTCTCTTTCCAATTTAACATATACACTTAATCCAATTACAACAATAATACCAAAACTTATAGGGCACATTTTGGGATATTACATTATGGCTCTTCTCTCTTTCTCTGTTGCCCCCGGTGGGTATTCTCTTTCCTCCAAAAATTGCCTTATAGTATCATACCACGCATCAAGGTCTGTATCAATTTCCATGATTGTCTCATATTCATAACAAAGAGTTGATGAACTGGTCAAGATCAGAGGCTTAACGAATAAGCTGACATGGTTTTCCCATACCGAAGCCAATGTGGCTAGGGCATCAGCCATCTGATTTTCTTCTCTTGATAGGTGTATAAACCTACACTCCTTAAAGTTCTTCTTCATTATGGTCAAGTAATGGTGGTATGGTTTTAATTTTTCTTCTTTCAACTCCCATTCTCCATTTACTTGGGATACTACTAGCAATGAATCACCATAAACTTCCACCTTATCCACCTTCATAATCATTAGGGTTTCCAAACCGAAAATACAAGCTTCGTACTCCACCATATTATTGGTTGCCCTAAATTTCAAATTTTTGGCTAAAGGGATGAGTTCCCCTTCGGGCGATTCTAGTATAACTCCCAAACCTGCTCCTTTCCTATTTACTGCTCCATCAAAATATATTTTCCACCCTTATACTTCAATTGCTTCTAAATGTTCATCCGGAAATTCCAAGATTACCTCTTCACTTTCTGGTAATGGTTGTTGGGCCAGGAATTCTGCCCCCACTCTACCTTTGATCGATTTCCTGGTTACATACTCAATCTCAAATTCTTCTAATATTATCAACCATCGACCATATTTCCCAATCAAAGAGGGTGTCTCCCTTAAGTACTTCATTGGATCCAACCTGAAAATTGCTTGCACACTATATGATTGAAAGTAATGCCGCAACTTCTTAGAAGACCAAACCACGGCTATACAGGTCTTTTCAATGATACTATACTTAATTTCATAAGGTAGGAGCTTTATACTCAAATAGTAAACTACATGCTCAATCCCTGACTCATTTGCTTGGGCTAGCATGGCTCCTATCGACTCTTATTCTACTGCTAAGTATAGTAATAGAGGTTTGCTGGGTTTAGGTGGTTTTAAAATAGGTGGATTCAATAAATACTCTTTTATTCGCTTAAAGGCCTTTTGACACTCTTCATTCCATATGACCGGCTGATTCTTTCTAAGCAATTTGAAGATAGGCTCACAGATTGTTGTGAGCTTTGCTATAAATCTACTAATGTACTGCAGTTTACCAATGAATCCCTGAACTTCTCTCTCCGTCTTATGGGCTGGCATATCCCTGATTGCTTTAACTTTGTTAGGATCAATCTCAATGCCATTCGAACCAATCACATGTCCCAATAATTTTCCTGAGGTAATACCAAACACACACTTCTTTGGGTTTAGTCTTAGCTTATATTTCGAAGCTCTATCGAAGAATAATTCTAAGTTTTGGAAGTGTTTTTTCCTTGTATCCGATTTGACCATCATATCATCAAAATATACTTCAACTTCTTTGTGCATCATGTCATGAAATAAAGTGGTGGCCATCCTTTGATAGGTTGCTCCAGCATTCTTTAAGCCGAACGACATCACCCTATAACAAAATATACCCCATGTAGTAATGAACGCAGTTTTAGTTTTATCCTCTTGGGCCATTAACACTTGATTGTATCCAGAAAATCCATCTACAAACGAGTGTAGCACACTAGAGGCTGCACTATCAATGAGAACATCTCTATGAGGTAAAGGAAAATCATCCTTAGGGGAGGCCTTGTTTAAATCTCTATAATCCACACAGACCCTTATCCTCCCATCTTTCTTTGGCACGGGTATTATGTTGGCTAGCCAATCTGGGTATTCTATCACTTCAAGGAACTTCACTTTTATTTGCTTAGTGACCTCTTCTTTAACCAATTTAGCCAACTCAGGTCTTAATCGCCTAAGCTTTTGTTTGACAAGTTTCATGTGAGTGTAAGTAGGAATATGATGCTCGGCTATGTCTCGATCTATTCCAGGCATATCCTCATAAGACCAAGCAAACACTTCTTCATATTTTTTGAATATTTTTTCAAATCTCTCTCTCTCATCAGGAGTAAGGTCGGATGCTATGCTAATATTTTTTAGGATTTTTAGTTGTTCCTAAATCTAATGATTGTGTGTTAACAAAATTAATATTAAAGATGCTCAAATAACTGCTATTTGAATGTATGCAACCATCAGGAGAAACATCACACAAGTAAGCAAAATCAGACTCTATTGCATTCATTTTGGAAAAGAAAACATCATCATCCTCATACAAAGCAGACAAATTAAAATCAAAATCAAAATCATTGTTCTCAAAATCATAAAGCAGGATGTCTTCAAACTTTTCTTCAACCAGGGTAGCAATCTCCTCTGAAGTCTTCTCGACTTTTGGGACAGCTTTATTCTTCTCTTTTGGATTGGATTCTTTGCTGGTTGGCAGGGTGAGTTCTTTCTTCACTTGCTCCACTAGCTCAGCAACATCTGCATAAATTTCAAAACCTAGGATTAACTTACCCATGAACATGATCGACTCAGGCTTTCCTTGGAGTGGTCCCATATCTGGAGCCTTGACAAAGATCTCTTCAAGTGGTGGGAAGCTCATCTTCTCACTCTTCTTTGGCTGGACATCATTGGCTTCATCAAATCCCAACCCTTTTTGGGAAGTTTGAGTTCTAAAATCTGGCAACTTTGTCAAACCGGCCTTTCCCTTTCCAAGACCAGCTCCGGAAAGGTAGTTCATGTTCTTCATCATATTCAAAACTTTAGAGTCCAATACTTCATTATCAGAAATTGCAGCTACTTGAAAACCATTAAGAGGCCTCTCAATCATTAGAGCATTAACAATCTCATTATCTTCAGCTTCAATGACCACCGTCTCATCTCTGTTGGGGAACTTGATCTTTTGGTTAAGGGTGGAAGGAATTTCCACCAAGAGGATGAAACCATGGTCCCCCCAAGAGCAAGGTGAAGGTGACTGGTATGTCTACAACAACAAACTCAATAATAGATTCAATTGGACCAACCTTGACAGCTGCTTTGAAAA
Source organism: Garcia nutans (assembly GCA_947685225.1). Classification (NCBI taxonomy): domain Eukaryota; kingdom Viridiplantae; phylum Streptophyta; class Magnoliopsida; order Malpighiales; family Euphorbiaceae; genus Garcia; species Garcia nutans. Next base: position 30,039,128 of record CANTUV010000034.1, on the reverse strand, counting down.
TCCCTTCGGCATGCCTCTTAGTGTTGTCATAAGTACGAATCGTTACCTCGATTGGGTTTAGATCTCTTGTTGACATGGCTAGCTTTGGCAATATCTTAACTGGACAAACATTTATGGCAGACCCATCATCGACCATTACACATGGAGTCCTCTTCCCCTTGACTTCTATTTTGATAAAGAGAGGGCGGATGTGGTCTCTCCCCTCCTCCGGTAAGTCCACATCCGAAAAAGAAACTGCTCCCATATTAACTTCACTCTTTTCGTGAACCTCTTCACATTTCATTACTTCACCAATTTTTATGATGTTGATCAGTTCCTCTGGTGTCGTGGAGGTAGAAATTGGCATGCTAGCCAAAGCTTTGGCCATAGTTTCTCGGTGCTTCTTAGAAGTAGCTAATAAGTCCCAAATGCTAACACTTGCTTGGGTTCTTTTCAATTGCTTGAGCACAACATCATCTTCTTCTACTTCAACTTCCTTTCCCTTGTTAGTTTCTAACTCCTTAAGTGGTGGCGTTGCATAAGGCTTACCAGATCTAGTGTTCATTACTTCATCTTCTTCGGGCTCGGACCAAGTCCACACCTCCTTCTTGGATACAATATCATCATCACTATCACTTGAATCCCAAAACTCGTTGACAACACAAATTGTTACTTCTCCACCCATCATAGCTTGTTTAATTTCACCAAATACCTCTTCTTCTTTGGTTGCTTCTCCATCCACATCTTGAAAAGAGGACATGACAAAATCCTCATGCAAACCTCCTCAAATCATGAAGGTTGCTGGTGGTGGTACCCTATTGAATTTTGGTAAAGGGTTGTCTTTGGTGTTTGGCTTATTGGGCTCAGGTAGCTTCCTATTATCAATTAGATTTTGGATCTCATGTCCTTTGCCCAACCTCACATATCTATCCGTGTCATGCCCTTGCATTTGGTGAAATTGACAAAATACTTTAGTGTCAAAATTAGGTGGGAGAGGGTTAGGCAAAGGACGAGGATTTAAGTGTTGTAGCAATCCCTTTCTTTGAAGTTTATTGAGAACCCAAGACATCGGCTTCCCCAATTTCGAAAATTGTCTCCTTGTTCCTTGGTTAGTAGCATTAACACCGACGGCCTTTTGCATGCTTTGGCTACCAGATTGACAGTTCCCTTTCTCGTTCCTTTTTATTGAAAATCGGTTCTTCTCCCTTTCCCATTCTTCAATTTGCAAACTAGCTTGGAGAAGGTCTTTGAAATCACGGATGAGTGTATGAGACATCCTCTCATAAAGACTAGGCAACACCCCTCTCACAATCATCCTTATTTGATCGGATTCATCGGGCCTCTTCTTGAGTAAAGTGGCCTTGTTTCTCCATCTCTTGACATAATCTACAAAATTCTCATTCGGCCTTTGCCTAATGGACTCCACTTCCATTAAGGTAACTTCCAACTCAACATTATATCCATATTGTTGGATGAAGGATTTGTAAAGTAGATCCCAACTCTTTTGTGTTTCATCATCTAAGGTATTGAACCAATTTTGGACAACAGGGTCTAATGAGAGTATAAAGTACCTTAGGTTTTGAGCCTTAGTAGCTCGGGCAGACTGCATGACAGTGAAATACTGCTTCACAAGGAGATGAGGATTTCCGGTGCCATTGTACTTTGCAAAAGATGGCATCTTGAACTTGTACGGGACTTCTTCATTTAGCTCAAATAGTTTATCGATCTCGGACATCTCTTCGGTTTTTAGCTTCTTCTCAAATTTCTTTTCTAAATCAGCAATCATCTTTTCAACATCAGATGTCTCGGTCTTTTCAATAGTTACTTTCTCAACAACCTTCGGTTCTTTCTTCTTCTCTTGAACGTCTTGGTAGTATTGAGCCCAATCATCATCATCATCAATGATCACCTTTTCATCATCAAAAACCACTTCATCAACTTTAGTCTCCCCTTTGTCCCTTGGCTTCTTAGTGCTAGCAGATGCCTCGGCATGATTCTCTAAGATTGCAGTCAATAGGTTCTTCATGGTCTCAGCTAGGGCCTCTTTATTTCTTCCATCTTGGCGTTGAGGGCCTTATCCACCATCCTTTGAATTTGTTCGGGCTCCATTATTTTTGGTGAGCAAGTGATTGAGTCATTGCTAGATACTTCATCTCCGGCGTAGGTCGGATTGTTCTAAGCTTTAGAACTATCATAATCCAGGGTTGTGAGCCAAAAAGGATCAATGACATGAGATGCGAATGTATGCATGTATGCATGTATGCAAGAACAATCAACGAAGAAAGATAATTAGGACGTTCCTTCCAACCTTATAACATCCACACATGAATGGCAAGTCTCTTTTCCTAGGTATATGGTTAACAAAATACCAACATGGGGTATCTTGTTTTTGAATAATTCCCTCAGACGTTTCAACCAATAGTTATATTTTTGAAAATGGAAATCCATCCATGATATTCCCATTAATTAGGTTTTAATCCATCCAACCAACTAAAGTAGCTTTTATGCTATATTGGATTAAAACAAAATTAAGAGGTTTATCATAGATAGATTTCTCACTTGAAAAAGGTAACTAATGATTCATGCTAAAAACAAGCCCATGATTAATTATTCTTAGTATAAACTAGGCTCACAATTGATTTTTGGTGTTTCTTAATTGACCTAAATATTTTTGTAAGCTCTTTGTAAGAAAAACAATTTTGTTTCTAAGCCCATTGTAAAACGATCTTAGAAAAAATGGATTTTGGGCTTAGTATTTGGGCCATGAGCAAAAGAATTTTTGATTTGTTTTTAGAAAAGTTTTATGTCCAAAGACCATCTTGAAAAGTTTTGAAAATAGCTTTGGTCTTTTGGATTTAGAGAAAAGTTTATTTTGAGCTTACAATATACTTAGGTCATATTAGAAAAAGATCAAACCAGATAAGCCATGATTTAAGCCAAGATAAATTAATCATAGTCAAACAACATGCATTTGGGGTAAAACCTAAGGAAAGTAATAAGGCCAATTACATGAGCTTTAGTCTTTGGGTAAAAAGGCTTAGGTTCCCATATCAAGTATATACCAAATGGTATGAGGCTATGAGTGGTTATGCCATGCTCGATCTCCATATCTTGAGTGAAAGTATGGTATCCCTTACATTACACAACACGGGTAACACGGGCGTCCTAACTCACGCACACGATAATATCATTATGAGAAAGAATAGAATAATATAAAGACCAACGAAATTAACTTTTCTTATCCCCAGTGGAGTTGCCATTATGAGCGGGAATTTTTGCCCCCACTCCCAGTGGAAAGGTTCTTGTGACTTCGGCACTATTTAGGCTTGGGGCCTTAGAGAACACGGACCTAAGTCTGGAGAAAATGGAGTCGCCACCCGGACGGGCCGGGAAAAAGAAAGGGGTGGATGACTCGATTCCTAAGGAATCCCCAACCCCATAATGGGTTCGGAAAGTTGGGTACATGTGGGGAAGCTGAGAAATGGCCCAACACCCCCACAACACCCAGTTCATTGGAACCGGCCCCCTTTACAAGTCTTAATATTATAAAATTCTTAAGTATAACAACATTATCCATATTACACACAATAATTAAAATAAAGCATCGATATATTGAAAATCAAAACAATGTCCAAGCAAAATAAATAAATGAACACCCACCCGAAGATGGAAACATGTCCTTACATCCCATGCCTAAATAGGACACCCCACCGAAAGGTAGAAACATGTCCTTTACATAGGTTCTAAAATAGAAAAGCAAATTAAATTACATGATATTTAACTAATGAGGTACCCACCAAGTGGAAATATACCCCTTACAACATTTGGAAATAAAAGTAAATGACCATTCATCATAAATAAATCATTCATCAAAGGTATTAAACATCAATAGAAAATAAGCATCCATCCATGATAAATTAAATAAACCAAGCGTTGAACTTAAATAAATTAAAGCATATAAAATAAATCAAAACATAATCAAATATAGAATTAAATAAGGCAAGTAAAAATCTAAATTATGGCTACTGTTTCCATTTAGGGTTCTTTATTTCATGTGTTTAGGATTTTGAAATTTATGGAATTTAGGCTACTGTGATTTTAAGGGAATTAAAATGGATTAAAGATTTTATGTTTTAAAAGGTTGGTAAAACTCTTTGATTAACCAAATTAATGTTTGGATGGTGAAATAATGAAACTAGGGTTTGAACACTTTAAGATACTTTTGATTTGCGGTTTACAGTTAATGAATTGTTGATTTGAGCTTACTGTGTAAAAAGTATAACATTTATGTTTATAAAGTCTTTAAAGTTTAAAGGATTTGGGTTTTAGAAAAATTAGGGTTTAGGTTAGCTAGTTTAAGGTTTATTGTTTCGAGTTTTGGAATTGAATTAGGGTTTTAAGCCTTTTGAATTAGGGTATCGGGTAATGAGTTATTTTTAGGATTTGGAAAAACAATTGATAATTTTATGAAGTTTTATGAATTTAAACAAAATGATTTAAAGTTTATAAAAGCAAAAAAGATGTTTTTAAGGCTTTTGGAAGGAAACAGAACACAATTTAGGGTTTTGATAATTTAGAATGCAAATCTTGGTTTTGGGGTTTTGATGAAATAAAACTAATATCTTTAAACTTTTTGGAAAATAAAGCAACGATTTAAGATTTTCATACTTCAAAAAAGATGAATTGAGGTTATTAGGTATTTAAATTAAAAGAAACAATTGTATGATCTAGCTACTGTGACAAAATAAAAGAAATTAAGAATTCAAACCTTATTTTGTAAGTTTCACCAAAAATTACTTCTTGGATGAACAAGGTCTTTGTCTTTGAATTGCTTGAATTTTTTTCTACTCTCTCAAAAAATCAACTTGGTTAAAGGTTTTCCTTCACAGTTTCAGACTCCACTTTTGCTCCAAGTTTTTGTCCAATTTCTTCCTTATTTCTCTTTTATTTTTTGTGTTGTAATTGATCTTATTTATAGAAGAATTCTTGATTAATTCTAGTTGCACACGGCATGCATTATTCATTAAGAAAAGGAAATCGAAACCTAATTACATTAGGTTTCGAAAAATTTGCGTCGAAAAAATTTCGCTGGTGAAAAATAACTGCTGCGAAAAAAATGCGCTGGCAAAAAAATTTGCCACAGTTGGCTGCGGCAGAGGACGAGGACCAGCCATCTAGCCATTTCGCCCTCAGGAAATTCCTGCGGGCAAAATGGCCCACGGCCATCCCCCCCGCTGGTTTTCGACGCCGATTTTTCCGTCATCGACGGTCGTGGCATGAAAGACTCTTCTGTTCTATTAAAATTCATGAAAACACAGTCAACCTTGTAACCCCACGGTCGTGGCCCTCATTTGCCACGGCCGTGGCATCCAATCCGGGACTGGTTTCTGAAACAAACTCAAGTATTTTACATTTTAAACCAATCCATATGAATACAAACATAATCAAACTCTTCCTTTCTTCTAAAAATTGAGTTAAAGTTCAAATCTAACATATAAAGACTATTTTGCACTCATCCATCTACTTAATCCATACTTACAACTTTCACTATCATCACACCTTAATCATATCAAATATCAATTCAATCAATAGGAATCAACACAAAGAAAGGGCACTTACTTGGATTCTTTGCCCAAATCTTCAATATCCACTTGCAAATCTCTTGATATCCTTTAATCTTTAGTGTAAATATAAGCAAAATCACCTTTCTCTCTCTAGTCTCTCTCTCTCTCTCTCTCTCTCTCGTTCACGAAGAAGAAGAAGAAGAAGAAAAAGAAGAAGAAAGAAAGAAAGAATTTTCCTCTTTCTTCGTTCTTATCTTATATATAATAATAATAATAATAATAATAATAATTATAATAATAATAATATAATTTAAATCTCCACCACACACACACTTCTCCAACCTTTGACTTTCTTCTTCTCTTTTCCTTTTTGTCCTTATTATCATTATTATTATTATTAATTAATTATACAAATATATATATATATATATACAACTCACTTTTCCTACACCATTTTATATCCCATGTATATATGATGTATATGTATATGTCTTATATATATATTATATTTATATTTCCCATCTATACATATACATTAAATCCAAATACAACAATAACTCCAAAACTTTTAGGGTATACTTTGGGATATTACAGACTCTGTAATATCCTCATATTTGCTCTAGAAGTTTTGATTATGTTGTTGTTATTGTTGTTATTGTTATATTGGATTGAATATATGTGTTAATTGCAAGAGAAAAGAAATTGGGAAAGAAAATAGGGTTTAGAGAGAATGGTATATGTTGTGTATATGATGATATATATAACATATAAATTGGTCAAGTGTAGAGTCAATATAAGAGGATATTTTATGTGGAATGTGCAATTACATATAAGGGCTTATATGAGACAAAAAGTTAGTTATATGATTGAGGGCATTTTGGTAATTGCTTGGATAAGATCACTTGGTGGAGATTAAAAGCAAAATTTGACTTTGTGTCTTCATCATTTCCTTCTTTCTTTCAAGAAGTGGCCGGCTCTCCAAAAACCAAAAGGAAAGAGAGGTGTTCTTGATGCTAGAAGCAAATTGAAGAAGCAATCAAAGGATTTGACAAGAGATTTATGGAAGTTCTTCATCTAATGTAAGTATTCTCTAGTTTTCTTTACTTATTTTGAAGTGGTGTTGAAGTGAATTAAGATTTGTTGATTTTGTGATTTGGTGTGTTTGAGATGTGTTTGTGTTGTGTTTTCAAGTGTTGAATTGGTTTTAAGTTAAGAGTTTAAATAGGTGTTGTTGTTGGAAGTGGTGGATGTTGATTTTTGAAAGATGGTGATTTTAGGGTTTGAGATGGTTTGTGTTTAAGTGTAATATTAATGTGTTGTGTAGTGATTCTTATGATGAATATGTGTTTAGAACATTGATTATGTTCATTTGAAACATGTTGTATGGTGTATATTGTATTTGAGTGCAATTGGAAGAGTGTTGGATTTGGTTAGGGTTTGTTTATGGGTGACACGGCCAAAAGCAAAGGAGAGACACGGCCAAGTCATGGAACTTTTGGGCGTGTTGGATTAGTTTTGAGAGACACGGCCGTGTCCCCAAGCCGTGTTGCTTACTGTCAAGTGGTGTTGAGAGACACGGCCATAAGCTTGGCCGTGTCCCTCAAGTGGGCTGCCCGTGTTCTTCACATTTGTTGGTTAGGGATTTATTTCTTTGTTCTAATTGCATTGTTTGGATTCTTCAAAGGTATTTTGGTACCTAAACTTAAACATAAACACTTTAAACATACTTCAAACAAAGAATGCCCTAATCAAATGGATGTGGAAGATCCTAAAGCTATGAATGACATAAATTGTTCTTTGCCCTAATTGCATTGTTGAGATTGAATAATGTTATGTTATGCATTGTGAATGATAATGTGTTCCATGAGTAATGTATAATGAAATGTGATGCAAAGTCATTGTAATTGGCTATGATGATGATATTGAAAGAAAGAAGGCATGTTTGCCTAAATGTTGATGAGAATTGAGAATGGACATGATAACTAAATAATAAATGGATTGTGTGGCTAATGTGTTATTCCATTTTCAGAGTGGGTTGTTGGTGGCATGCCTAATAAGTGTAACAATCTCTTGAAGTTAGGTTGGATTGAATTTAGGTTGGATTGAATCCTTGAAGCCTAATTGAGATGTTACCACCCTTGAAGCTAGGTTGGGTTGGTTCTTGAAGCCAAGTTGGGTTGATGCTTAGCATGCTTTGCTCCCCTTGAAGCTTGGTTGAACCTAATCCATGAAGCCTAGTTGGGTATATGATATTGATAAATGTGATAAAAAAACCAAAACATTAACTCTGAAAATTGAATGGCATATTAGTGTGTCTTAGGCCCAATGCTTGTCTTTGTTTAATGTGAGTCATGATTTGTTTAATGTTGTTCATGAATGGTTAAATGAATAACTAATGAGGCATATGAAATGTAAAGGTATGTTGTTAGCCTTGCATATATGATGTTACATGTATAATATGGATTGAGAATTGGCATTGCATTGCACTGAAGCATAACACTAGCACATTTTGTCTTACTAAGCCGTTGGCTTAGCGCGATAGTGTTTGATCGCGCAGGTAATAGGGTTGAACCCGAGAGCTCTTCGAGACCGAGTGAGAGTAGACAGTGAAGAGTTGATTTTGGGAACTTAAAGATCAGAGGAGACTTGCCAATCATGTATAACTCTTTTATATTTTGTAAAGTAATGATTTTAATGTACATATGTGTATATTTGTAAATATGAAATTAAATGTTTTCATATATGTAAATATTTGATAAATTTCGCTGCGTAACAACTAAATGTATCTATATATATCTATTTAGTTTTGTATTACAAGTTAACTACTTATCTTTCTATAATGTATACAATTGAAAGATTATGGTATGGTTTAAAATGTTTAAAATGTTAAGAAAATCCGTAGCATCTCTATGTTTAGTGCATGTATACTACATTGTGGTGTTTGTAGTGTGCATGTATTGAATGTGGGGGTGTTACAGACTCCAATTCAAAATAGCTTCAACTTTACTTGAATCAACTCTTATACCATCTGCTGAAACTATATGACCCAGAAAAGTAACTTGATCAAGCCAAAACTCACACTTCGACAGCTTAGCATACAGCTGCTTCTCTCTCAAGGTCTGCAATACAATTCGCAAATACTTGTCATGTCCCTCTTTATTACTCGAATACACCAAATATCATCAATGAAGACCACCACAAACTGATCTAGATAGGGCCTAAACACCCTATTCATCAAATCCATGAAAGCTGCAGGTGCATTCGTCAATCTAAAAGGCATCACTAAGAACTCATAATGCCCATACCTTGTGCGAAAAGCTGTCTTAGGAACATCTTCAGCTCTAACCCTCAATTGATGGTACCCTGATCTCAAATCAATCTTGGAAAACACTGCTGCTCCCTTCAACTGATCGAAGAGATCATCAATCCTAGGCAAAGGATACTTATTCTTGATAGTCACTTTGTTCAATTGCCTATAATCGATGCACAACCTCAAAGTACCATCCTTCTTCTTCACAAACAAAAACAGGAGCTCCCCATGGAGAAAAGCTAGGGCGAACAAAACCTTTATCCAACAACTCCTGCAACTGCACCTTCAACTCTCTCAACTCAGTAGGTGCCATTCGATAAGGAGTAATAGAGATGGGAGTGGTACCAGGCAACAAATCGATACCAAACTCAACCTCTCTCTCAGGAGGTAACCCTGGCAACTCCTTAGGAAACACATTTGAAAATTCTGCAACTGTGGGTATACTATCAAGTTGAGAACCCACTACTCTGGTATCCACAACATGAGCAAAATAAGCATCACACCCTTTTCTAATCAACTTTCTAGCTACTACAGCCGACACAAACAAGGATGCAAGTTGTCTCTGCTCACTAGACACCATCATATTTCTACCATCACCGGTTCTCAAAGTAACACATTTCTTTTGACAGTCTACCACAGCTCCATGCTTAGACAACCAATCCATGCCTTAGATCAAATCATACTCCTTAAAAGGCATTTCAATTAAATCACACAAAAATTCCTCTCCTTGCACCACAACTGCACTATCCCGATGCACCTTACTAACTACCACACTATGCCCTAAAGGATTTGTCACCAAAACATCAAATCCTAAGGACTCTGAATGCAATTCAGACACAGGCAAGATATATGCACTTATGTATGAATGAGTAGATCCTGGATCAATCAAAGCAAGAACTAGAAAGCCAAATAAAAAAAATGTACCCGCTATAACTGCTGAAGCATCCGGCTGCCTCTGCATCACATACACTCTCTGAGAAGGTCCGGCCTCATCTGGCCTACTGCCTCTGGATGAAGATCCTCCTCTCTGACTGAATCCAGGTCGACCACCTCTACTGAAACCTCTGCCCCCTCGACCACCTCTGCTGACACTGGGTCGAGAAGCTGCAGTATCAGTCTGTCTATCATCCTGTAGCTTAGGACAATCTTTAATAAAATGAGCTGGTGACCCACATCTAAAGCATACTCCCGATCCACCCATCTTCCAACAAACACCCCCATGAGTCCTACCACAATGAACACATACAGGTGGAGTAGATCTCTGAACCACTGGAGTCGGAGCACTAGCTACAGAAACTGTAGGTCTCGGTCTCTGCCTCTGATACTGAACTGACCTACCAGAATGCCTCTGACTCCTACTGACTCTCGGAACAAAACTTCCTCTGCCTCTCTTCATAGATGAAGACCCTGCCTCAAACTGGGGTTTCCTAACTCTGGTCTCCTCCTCGGTAGCAGCTGCTGCAATGCCTTGTGATCTCTCAACACTTCTAGCTGCTGCAACCAAATGAGAAAAATCATGGTACCGAGAACTAGCAACAATGCACATAATAGAGGGCCTCAACCCCTCCTCAAATCTCCTGCACCGGTCAATTTCATCAGAAATAATCCCACCGACATAGTGACTCAACCGGATAAACTCTATCTCATACTCTGTCACTGTCCGGTTATCTTATCTCATATTCAAAAATTCCATCTTCTTGACATCTTTATACTCCCTCGGAGTATATTTCTGCTCAAACTCCCTCGGAAAATCATTATAAGATAATGTAGGTGGATCATCCATGGCATGAGGAACCGTCTTCCACCAATCATAAGCATCTTTCTGAAGAAGAGATCTAACATAATCAAATTTCTCATCAGGAGTAGCTTGCAACTGGATAAATATCCTCTGCACTTTATCCAACCACTGCTCAGCTACTGCAGGATCTGTAGTGTCCAAGAAATCCTCAGCTCCATACTTCCTCAATTTATCATAGTGCCTCACCGGCACTTGTGGCTGTGGTGGTGGCGGCGGCTGCACTGGAGCTCCCCTCAACAATTCTACCATATGCCTTAGCCAACCCGGCGGTACCTCATCAGCAGCTGATCTCCCTGGCACAGGAGCAGGGGCCTCACTAGCTCTCTCAACTCTAGCTCCATCTCTACTCTCTTCAGGAGCTACGCTCTCAGCACTACCTTATACAGACAGACGTGACTGAGATACCATCACTACCTATATCTACAAACACAGCAGAATATACCTCATTAAAGATCAAAGACTGCCAATACCAAAACATGTATCTTATTTAAAAACCATATTTTAAAATAAGTATTTTCTTTTTCTTACAATTTACCTAGGTTGAGAATCTCAAACCTAGGCTCTGATACCAAAACAATTGTAACACCCCTATACCCCGTATACGCTTACTACATACCATCACATCCGTAACATACGTATACTAAATATAGAAATGTTACGGTTTACTAAACACACAAATCATTCCTTTACAATAATATGAGTAAATTTAAAACATTTAAGTTATATTATGAAACATAATAGATAAAATATTTATACAATACGCAGCGAAAAATATAGCAATATTTACAAATACATATACATCAAAACTCAAGTTTTACAAAATATAAAATTTATACATGTTTGGCAATTAGTCTTTGATCTTTAAGCCCACTTCAACAATTCAGAATCTAAACTCAGCTCGGTCTAGAAGAACTCTCGGGTTCTACCCTGTCACCTACGCGATGAACAACAATCGCGCTAAGCCAACGGCTTAGTGATACAAACTACCATAATATTATGCTTCAATGCAATGCCAATGTCATACAATCAAGTTTCAAAAACAATTCAAAAGAATATTATATTTCACAACCTTGCATTATTCAATAATTTATCAAAACATTAATGAGGTAATACTCACAATTTTCCACATCCATAAACATATGTCATATCATGTTGTATCTTTATAGTTTCATTACTCAACACAGCTTTCCAAGCCACATTCATTTTCAGTAAGTTACTTAAGTATTATAATCATCTCATAACATTATATCTCACTCCATAGTTCATATTAAAGCAAAGACTAGCATGGGTCTCATTATTCATTTATTTCACTATTCATGATTCACATTGAAAACAAAGACAAGCATGGGCCCAAAAGACACTAATATGGCATTCAACTTTCAGAGTTAATATTTTGGTTTAATTATCACATTTATCATTATCATTATCCCAACTAGGCTTCAAGGATTAGGCTCAACCAAGCTTCAAGGGGAACAAAGCATGCTAAGTATCAACCCAACTTGGCTTCAAGAACCAAACCCAACCTAGCTTCAAGGGTTGTAACATCTCAATTAGGCTTCAAGGACTAGATCCAACCAAGCTTCAAGGGGAGTTAAGCATGCTAAACTTCAACCCAACTTGGCTTCAAGGATCAAGCCCAACCTAACTTCAAGAGATTGTTACTATAGGCATGCCACCAACAACAAAACTCTGAAAATGGAATAACACATTAGACACACAATTATTCATTAATTCATTATCAATTTCATTCTCATTTTCTCATCATCATTTAGGCAACCATGCCTCAATCATCTCATTTACATCATTATAGCCAACAACAATGGCTTCACATCTCTTTCAATAGAGTATACATAACCAATTACATTGAACATCATCATCTAGGCAAACATGCCTCAATTACCTCCATTCACATTAAAACAACTCAACATTGAAGTATTCATCATAACCAATTGTGTAACACCCTTAAATTCCAAATACGTTCACTACATATCACCACCATGTAATGAACATACATAGAACCTAAGAATGCTACATTTTTCCATAAACAATTTGCAATATATATATATATAGTATAATGGTATTTACTATTAAAATAAAACAAAATAAATATAAACATTTGATTTAATACGCAGCGGAATTTATCAAATGTATTTGCATATATAAATATGTCCAAGTACAAATTTACAAAATTATATACATATACATTAAATCCAATTCTTTACAAAACATAAAGAGTCTATACATGATTGGCAGCTTTCTCTTTGATCTTTAAGTCCTACACAACTCTTCAATTCCTAGACTCACTCGGTCTAGTGGATCTCTCGGGTTCTTCTCTAACACCTGCGCGATGAACACAATCGCGCTAAGCCAACGGCTTAGTAAAACAACTACACTATCAAAATGCTTGATGCAATGCTCATGACACTCAATCAAGTACATAATACACAGCAAGTCATAACTTATTCATCATAAATTATCATACCATAATTACATTTCAGAACATTATAATATATCATTAATCATCAATTTCATTAGGCAATGGTCACGATTCATAAATCCTAAATTACATTAAACCTAAGACATACCTGGGCCCAAAACACCCTAATATGTTATTCAAAGTTCAGAGTCCCTGTGTTTGATTCAATATCACAATCATTAAGCCCGTAGGCAATATATATCATAACTCTATCCATGGATAGCGTAACAGACCCAGTCTCTTGGACCATCAACCCATTAACATGAGGAGATCCTCAACCTGATTAGACTGTTACAAATTCTCAAATGGAAGTGGTTTACGGGTCTCCCATTTCACCATCATTCCATATTCACATTTTACAACTGGAATCGGTTTACGGGCCTCCCATTTCACCTATCCAGTGATTCATAAACATTACTCAAATTGGACTCGGCTTACGGGCCTCCCATTTCGCCTATCCAATGAGTTATAGTCATGCCATCAAATACAGGACTCTGAAAGTTGAATCAACACATTAGGCATACTAACATTTCATTTATTCTTTCACAATTCATTTCACAATTCATAATTTATTAGGCAATCATGTCTCAATCATTTCATTTGAATCATCTTGGCCCAAGCACAATGGCCTCACATGTCATCTTAATTATCATAATCAATCACAATTCACATTACATTATCATATAAGCAACATGCTTTACATTCTTTACTTACTTCAAATAAAACAGAACAGAACGACTATCGCGGTCGCACCAAGCTAAATCGCGACCGTTCTACACAGTCAAAAGATAAAATTTATCACAGTAGATTTCGCGGTCAGAAATCCGATCTGAGTCGCGACCGCACTTCACAAACAAAGATGAAACCTTAACACAGTAGGTTTCACGGTCAGAAGTTCGATCTAAGTCGCGACCGCACTTCAATAATCGCGACCGCCCCAATTCACGTGTCTCATGCATAAACCCTAACTTTAACAACCTTTCTTTTGTTTAACATCAAACACATTATACACAACATAACCTCATTTAGAATGGACACAACCAACATCCTCAATACTTATTTACATCATCAAAACATATTATATGCATGTTTGTAAACAAATAGTTGTACTTACAACAACCACAAAGCAACCCAAAACATATATATATATCAAACTCAAATCACCACTCATACTCATCACTACAAATCTTTAACACCAACACATCTCTACCTTGCCAACAACCTTACTCTTTTCCTCAATCAAACCTCAAAATCCATAAACCCAAGAACCAAATACTCAAAAACACATCTCAAACCATCAAATATCCAATCAACTCAAAACAACTCAAAGAGTCAAGAAAACACTTACCAAAGAAGAAGAAACTCTTAAATCCCTTCCTTGAACTCTTAAAAACTTCTCTACTCTTGATCTTGGAGAGCTAACTCTCTTCCTCTCTCTCTTGTTTCTGCTGGCCGAAGAACACAGAAAATGAAAAGGGAAAAGGAAATGAAAGAAAAAGGAAAAGAGAGAATGGTTGTCACGTGAAGAGAAGGAAGAAAGAGAAACCAAAAATCAAATCAAACCTTCTCTCTCTCCATCCACTTTCCTTAAAACCCTCTCCACCTTTCATTTAATATTAAACAAATAAAATATCTTCCTCCACTACACAAAACTCACTTAATCACTTCTTAAACACAATTAAATAATAACAAAACCTCTTCCTTTGACTTGCAAACATATATAACTCATATACACCACATATACACTTTCTAATATTCCTTTTTCTCTTTCAATTAAGCTTATACCCAAAATCCAATTAATATCAACAATAATCCAACAATTAATCCAATACTCCTAGGGTACAATTTGGGATATTACAATTCTCCCCCTCTTAAAAGAATTTCGTCCTCGAAATTACCTGAAATCAAGTCCGAAACAAATGAGGATACTGGTCTCGCATAGATTGCTCACTTTCCCAAGTAGCCTCTTCTCTCCCATGGTTCTTCCATAGAACTTTCACAAGTGGCACCTTCTTGTTCCTCAACTCTTTCACTTCATGTGCCAAAATAGCAACTGGTTCCTCTTCAAATGTCAGATCTGGACTTACCTCAATAGATTCAACTGACAACACATGAGATGGATCCGACCTATATCTCCTCAACATAGAAACATGAAACACATTATGAATACGATCCAACTCAGGTGGCAAAGCAAGTCGATACGCCACTGGCCCAACTCTTTCTAACACTTCATACGGCCCAATGAAACGAGGACTCAATTTTCCTTTCCGACCGAACCTCAAAATCTTCTTCCAAGGAGATACTTTCAAAAATACCTTATTTCCAACATCAAATTTTATGTCTCTCCTTTTCAGATCTGCATAAGACTTCTGTCGGTCTGAAGCTGCTTTTAACCTGCCTTGAATCAACTTCACTTTCTCTTCCGTTTCTTGAATCAAATCAGGGCCAATTATTTTTCCTTCACCAAGTTCACTCCAACAAAGAGGTGTTCTGCACCGTCTACCATACAGTGCCTCAAATGGTGCCATACCAATGCTCGATTGATGACTGTTATTATAGGCAAATTCCACAAGTGGCAAAAATCCGTCCCAACTTCCAGAGAAATCAATGACACAGCTTCTCAACATATCCTCAATGATCTGTATCACTCTCTCTGACTGTCCATCTGTCTGGGGATGGAAAGCAGTACTGAAATGCAATCGAGAACCTAAAGCTCCATGCAAACTCTTCCAAAATCTCGAGGTGAATCTAGGATCTCGATCAGACACTAAAGAAATTGGGACACCATGCAATTTCACAATCTCATGGATATACAGCTCAGCCAACTTCTCCAAAGAGTAATCCATCCGCACCGGAAGGAAATGAGCTGTCTTAGTCAATCTATCCACAATCACCCATATGGCATCATGTTTCCTTTGTGTCAAAGGCAAACCAGACACAAAGTCCATAGTTACTCTATCCCACTTCCACTCAGGCACTGACAAAGGTTGAAGCAACCCAGTTGGAACTTGATGCTCAGCTTTCACCCTCTGACAAGTGAGACATTTAGACACAAACTCTGCAATGTCTCTCTTCATACCGGACCACCAATAATGTTGTCTCAAATCATGATACATCTTGGTACTACCCGGATGCATAGCAAAAGTTGATTGGTGTGCTTCTTCTAAAATAATTTTTCTTAAATTATCATCATCAGGCATACACAGTCTACTCTTAAACCATAAGCTCCCATCATCTCTCACAACAAAATCTCGGCTCTCCCCCTGTTGACAAACTGACACAATCCTCTGAATTTTCTCATCAGTCAACTGAGCTTCTTTGATCTGATCCAACAAAACTGGTCTCACTTGCAATTGTGCCAACAATGCACCATCATCACAAGGTACAAAGCTAGCACACAATGCTCTCAACTCAACAAGCAACGAGAGCGAGTAAACTGTTAAACCAGCTAAAGACTTCCGACTCAAGGCATCAGCAACAACATTTGCTTTACCTGGATGATAGTCAATCAAGCAGTCGTAGTCTTTAATCAATTCCAACCATCTCCTTTGCCGAAGATTTAGCTCCTTCTGAACACCCAAATACTTCAAACTTTTGTGATCAGTATAGATGAAACATTTCTCTCCAAATAAATAATGACGCCAAATCTTCAAAGCAAACACAATGGCTGCCAACTCCAAATCATGAGTTGGATAATTGAGCTCATGCGGTTTCAACTGTCGAGAAGCATAAGCTATCACTTTACCCTCTTGCATCAACACACAACCCAAACCATTATGTGAAGCATCACTGTAGATCACATATGGTTTATCTTCCACAGGTAAAGTGAGAACAGGTGCTTGAGTCAACATTTCTTTCAACTGCTCAAAACTGGTCTGGCATTGATCAGTCCACACAAATTTAATTCCCTTCCGAAGCAATCTGGTGAGTGGAGTAGCTATTAAAGAAAATCCTTTCACAAAACGTCGATAATAGCCGGCCAATCCCAGAAAACTTCTAACTTCAGTCACAGTCTTCGGTGGACTCCAATTTAGAATAGCTTCAACTTTACTCGGGTCAACCCTAATGCCATCTGCTGACACAATATGACCGAGAAAAGCTACTTGGTCAAGCCAGAATTCACACTTCGATAATTTGGCAAACAACTGCTTCTCTCTCAAGATTTGTAACACAATCCGAAGATGCTCACTATGCTCCTCTTCATTTCGCGAATACACCAAGATATCATCTATAAACACTACCACAAACTGATCCAAATAGGGCCTAAACACCCTATTCATCAAGTCCATAAAAGTGGCGGGTGCATTCGTCAAACCAAATGGCATTACCAAAAACTCATAATGCCCATATCTGGTTCGAAAAGCTGTTTTTGGCACATCCTCAGCTCTAACCCGCAATTGATGATACCCCGATCTCAAATCAATTTTAGAAAACACAGCTGCTCCCTTCAATTGATCAAAGAGATCATCGATTCTAGGCAAAGGGTATTTATTCTTAATAGTTATCTTGTTCAATTGCCTATAATCGATACACAACCTCATAGTACCATCCTTTTTCTTAACAAACAAAACAGGAGCTCCCCATGGCGACACACTAGGGCGAATAAAACCCTTATCCAGCAACTCTTGCAACTGCACCTTCAATTCTCTTAATTCGACAGGTGCCATTCTATAAGGAGTAATAGAGATAGGAGTGGTACCTGGTAACAACTCAATACCAAACTCCACCTCTCTCTCAGGAGGCAATCCTGGCAACTCCTCTGGAAAAACATCTGGGAATTCTGAAACTGTGGGAATGCTATCCAATTGAGACCCTACCACTCTGGTATCCAACACATGAGCAAGATAAGCTTCACACCCTTTTCTGATCATCTTCCTAGCTGCAACAGCTGAAACAAACAAAGATGCAAGCTGTCTCTGCTCACTAGATACCAACACTACTCTATCATCACTAGTTCTCAAAGTAACACACTTCTTCTTACAATCTACCACAGCTCCATGCCTAGACAGCCAATCCATGCCAAGAATCAAATCAAATTCTTTAAATGGCATCTCAATCAAATCACCACAAAACTTCTCACCCTGCACCACTACCGCACAATCTCTATGCACCTTACTAACAATTACGCTACGCCCTAAAGGATTTGTCACCAACACATCAAATCCTAGGGACTCAGCATGCATTTCAGACACAGGCAATACGGATGCACTTATGTAAGAATGTGTGGATCCAGGGTCAATCAAAGCAAGTACAGATATGCCAAATAAAGAAAAAGTACCAGCTATGACTGCAGAAGCATCAGGCTGTCTCTGCATCACATAAACCCGCTGAGAAGGCTCAGCCTCAACTGGTCTGCCATCCCTGGGTGCAGATCCTCCTCTCTGACTATACCCAGATCTACCCCCTCGGCTGAAACCCCTGCTTCCTCGACCTCCTCTGCTAAAACTCTGCCGAGAAGCTGCAGATTCCAATGACCTCTGGTCCTGCATCTCAGGACACTCTCTAATGAAATGGTCAGGCGACCCACAATGGAAGCACACACCCGGTCCACCAATCCTCCTACAAGCACCCACATGAATCTTCCCACATTGCTCACATGCCAGCGGAGTGGATCTTTGAATAAAGGAAGTCGGTGCACTAGCCACAGAAGCTGCAGGTCTTGATCTCTGTCTATGAAACTGCCCTGACCTACTCATCGGCCTCTGACTCCTTCCCACTCTAGGAACAAAGCTCCCTCTGCCCCTCTTCACTGATGAAGACCCTGCCTCAAACTGGGGTCTTCTCACTCTAGTCTCTTCCTCAGATGCAGCTGCAATGCTTTGAACTCTTTCCACACTCCGTGCTGCTGCCACAAGCTGAGAGAAATCAGTATATCTGGATCCAGCCACATGACATACAAGAGAAGGCCTCAACCCCTCTTCGAATCTCCTACATCTGTCAATTTCATCTGATATAATGCCTCCCGCATAATGACTTAATCGAATAAACTCCACTTCATATTCAGTTACTGTACGATGATCTTGTTTCAAACTCAAGAACTCCATTTTCTTCACATCCTTATACTCCCTAGGAGTATACTTCAATTCAAATTCCCTATGGAAATCAGCATAGGTCAATGTGGGTGGATCATCCATGGCATGAGGTACGGTCTTCCACCAGTCATAAGCGTCCTTCTGCAATAAGGACCTAGCATAATCAAACTTCTCCTCTGACGTGGCTTGCAACTGAATAAAAATTCTCTGAACTTTATCAAGCCACTGTTCTGCCACAGCTGGATCTATCGTACCCAGAAAATCCTCTGCCCCAAACTTCCTCAGTTTATCATATTGTCTCACTGGTACCTGAGGCTGAGGTGGTGGTGGAGGTTGCACTGGTGCTTGCCTCATAACTTCCATCATATGTCTAAACCAGGCTGGTGGAACCTCATCACCTGCTGGTCTGCCCGACACTGAAGCAGGTACCTCACTGGCTACCTCAACTCTAGCACCCTCCCTACTCTCAACAGGAGCTATACTCTCTGCACTTCCCTCAACAGACTGCCGTGAATGGGGATCCATTACTACCTATCTCTGCAAACACGACCAAATACACCTTATTAAAGATCAAAGGCTGCCAATACCAACATATATTTTATTCAAAATCAACTTTTAAAATCAAATTATTCTTTTTATTACATTTTACCTAGGTTGAGAATCTCAAACCTAGGCTCTGATACCAAAACAATTTGTAACACCCTTAAATTCCAAATACGTTCACTACATATCACCACCATGTAATGAACATACATAGAACCTAAGAATGCTACATTTTTCCATAAACAATTTGCAATATATATATATATAGTATAATGGTATTTACTATTAAAATAAAACAAAATAAATATAAACATTTGATTTAATACGCAGCGGAATTTATCAAATGTATTTGCATATATAAATATGTCCAAGTACAAATTTACAAAATTATATACATATACATTAAATCCAATTCTTTACAAAACATAAAGAGTCTATACATGATTGGCAGCTTTCTCTTTGATCTTTAAGTCCTACACAACTCTTCAATTCCTAGACTCACTCGGTCTAGTGGATCTCTCGGGTTCTTCTCTAACACCTGCGCGATGAACACAATCGCGCTAAGCCAACGGCTTAGTAA
This sequence comes from Garcia nutans, assembly GCA_947685225.1. NCBI lineage: Eukaryota > Viridiplantae > Streptophyta > Magnoliopsida > Malpighiales > Euphorbiaceae > Garcia > Garcia nutans. The sequence goes on along the minus strand of CANTUV010000034.1, from coordinate 30,018,846 downwards.
AACAACTACACTATCAAAATGCTTGATGCAATGCTCATGACACTCAATCAAGTACATAATACACAGCAAGTCATAACTTATTCATCATAAATTATCATACCATAATTACATTTCAGAACATTATAATATATCATTAATCATCAATTTCATTAGGCAATGGTCACGATTCATAAATCCTAAATTACATTAAACCTAAGACATACCTGGGCCCAAAACACCCTAATATGTTATTCAAAGTTCAGAGTCCCTGTGTTTGATTCAATATCACAATCATTAAGCCCGTAGGCAATATATATCATAACTCTATCCATGGATAGCGTAACAGACCCAGTCTCTTGGACCATCAACCCATTAACATGAGGAGATCCTCAACCTGATTAGACTGTTACAAATTCTCAAATGGAAGTGGTTTACGGGTCTCCCATTTCACCATCATTCCATATTCACATTTTACAACTGGAATCGGTTTACGGGCCTCCCATTTCACCTATCCAGTGATTCATAAACATTACTCAAATTGGACTCGGCTTACGGGCCTCCCATTTCGCCTATCCAATGAGTTATAGTCATGCCATCAAATACAGGACTCTGAAAGTTGAATCAACACATTAGGCATACTAACATTTCATTTATTCTTTCACAATTCATTTCACAATTCATAATTTATTAGGCAATCATGTCTCAATCATTTCATTTGAATCATCTTGGCCCAAGCACAATGGCCTCACATGTCATCTTAATTATCATAATCAATCACAATTCACATTACATTATCATATAAGCAACATGCTTTACATTCTTTACTTACTTCAAATAAAACAGAACAGAACGACTATCGCGGTCGCACCAAGCTAAATCGCGACCGTTCTACACAGTCAAAAGATAAAATTTATCACAGTAGATTTCGCGGTCAGAAATCCGATCTGAGTCGCGACCGCACTTCACAAACAAAGATGAAACCTTAACACAGTAGGTTTCACGGTCAGAAGTTCGATCTAAGTCGCGACCGCACTTCAATAATCGCGACCGCCCCAATTCACGTGTCTCATGCATAAACCCTAACTTTAACAACCTTTCTTTTGTTTAACATCAAACACATTATACACAACATAACCTCATTTAGAATGGACACAACCAACATCCTCAATACTTATTTACATCATCAAAACATATTATATGCATGTTTGTAAACAAATAGTTGTACTTACAACAACCACAAAGCAACCCAAAACATATATATATATCAAACTCAAATCACCACTCATACTCATCACTACAAATCTTTAACACCAACACATCTCTACCTTGCCAACAACCTTACTCTTTTCCTCAATCAAACCTCAAAATCCATAAACCCAAGAACCAAATACTCAAAAACACATCTCAAACCATCAAATATCCAATCAACTCAAAACAACTCAAAGAGTCAAGAAAACACTTACCAAAGAAGAAGAAACTCTTAAATCCCTTCCTTGAACTCTTAAAAACTTCTCTACTCTTGATCTTGGAGAGCTAACTCTCTTCCTCTCTCTCTTGTTTCTGCTGGCCGAAGAACACAGAAAATGAAAAGGGAAAAGGAAATGAAAGAAAAAGGAAAAGAGAGAATGGTTGTCACGTGAAGAGAAGGAAGAAAGAGAAACCAAAAATCAAATCAAACCTTCTCTCTCTCCATCCACTTTCCTTAAAACCCTCTCCACCTTTCATTTAATATTAAACAAATAAAATATCTTCCTCCACTACACAAAACTCACTTAATCACTTCTTAAACACAATTAAATAATAACAAAACCTCTTCCTTTGACTTGCAAACATATATAACTCATATACACCACATATACACTTTCTAATATTCCTTTTTCTCTTTCAATTAAGCTTATACCCAAAATCCAATTAATATCAACAATAATCCAACAATTAATCCAATACTCCTAGGGTACAATTTGGGATATTACAAATTGCATTGCACATACATTTCATATTTCATCATATCATCATATCTTTCACATTTCCTATTTCATTTTTCATTACATCATCATATCTTTAGAATCTTCAACATACATTCCACAAAGTTCACATTATGTAAAACATAACATTATTAATATGCATCAACAATGCAATAGATTACTTAACACATTTACCATCAAATGTGTTAAGTCTCAAGGTCATATAAAGGTATGCAATAATGTAGTTTGTACTTACCTTAAGAATAACTCACACCAATCTATAACCTTCCTCTTCCAAGAATTATTCACCACTTGAATTAGGGCAACTTAACTTCTTTACAACCTAATTCAAAAAGAATAATACACATGAATCTTCAATACAATTGTACACCTATTAGTCTCAAACTAGACCCATAGATCATTAATTACAAGCCAACATCTCTCTCTAGGACCCCACGGTCATGGCCCCCCAACTCCCACGGGCGTGGGTTAATAAACGGTTCTGCCTCCTTTACTCAAAACCCCCACGGCCATGGCTTCCAATGACCATGGTCATGGCAGCCAAGGGCCACGGGCGTGGCATCCAAGATGCTTCTGTTTCGGACCAAACTCATGTATTCTATGCTTCTAACTTCATTAAACATAATTATCAAGAAGATCTACAAGAATAATTAATTAAACTCAACATCTACAACAATCACCAATTCAAAACCCTAACACAAACACAACTCATACTCTTCCAATACCAACAACAACCTAACTCCTTACTTCAATTCAAATCCAACACTCTCAAACACACCACAATCAAACACACTCTTACTATCAACAACAATCTATCTAACTGAAACACAACTTCAATTAAAATAAGAGAAATCAAGAGAGAACTTACCAAAAATGATGAAACTTCTTCAAATTTACACTTAATCACTTGAATCTTCCTTCAATTTGATCTTAGAAACAAAACTCTCTCTTACTCTCTTTTGTCTTTGGTGAGCCGGCCAACAAGGAAAAGGAAAGAAAAAGAAGATGAAAATGAAGAAGAAAAGTCAAATACTCTTCTCTTTTAAAACCTCCACCAAGTAAAAATAATATTAAAATAATCAATTTACCTCTTCCACTCATTTTAAATTTCTTTTTTAATTACTTAATTACTTTAAAATAAATAAATATCTTCTTTTGACTTTCCCATATTGACTTGTATATGTTGTATATATTTCCATATATACAACATATACACTCTCTCTTTAATTCTTTTCTCTTTCCAATAAAACATATACATTTAATCCAAATACAACAATAATTATTCCAAAACTTCTAAGGCATATTTTGGGATATTACAGGACTGGGTCAAAAATTAAGGGTCTACACTTCCCTTAACTTGAATGTTGCTCTTCTATTTTGCTTTCTTTAAATATTTAATTGGAATAATTATGCTTTTTTAAATTAAGATTATTTGAATAAATTACTTTCATCAAAATTTTTGTTGGTCTTTGTTCATTTTGGTGCTCAATCGATGATGAATCTAGCTTGATAATCATAAATTAATATATCTATGCATCTTGATTTGAATGACTTGACTAGATAAGGGAATTGTTCTATAGCATTGAGTTGTGTATGCTTACTTAGAGAGGGCTCCTATATAATGACCTTTGTCTAGGTCCTAGTTAATCTTAGAACATGCTTTGAAAAAATTTCAAGGAAAATAGAACTCTGCTTATTTAAGAGAGTGATGATCTAGGTATTGTTTGATAAGCCAACAACTAGTATCAACCCTATTGACATCATTCCTTAGTTGTCCCTTTGCATAAGATTTTAGTTGGCTTTTCATTGGCCTATAAACCCCAATAACCTACCCTGAGATGTTGTGATACTTATGATAAATTTGATGATCAGTAAGGGGAAGAGGCAAGAAGATCAAAAAGAAAGGAATGCCTAGTCAAGACCATAAAGGATAAAAAAAAGGAAAAAAAAAGAAAAGAAAGGAAAAAGAAAAGAAAAAGAATTGATGGTTTAGAAAAAGAAAAAGGAAAAAGAAGAAAAAGAAAAGAAAATAAAACCCAAAATGATTCAGAAATCCAACTGAGTTCTCTTTTACCTAAAGCAGCAAAAGACTTCCATTTGGTTTATAAGGATAGTTTGACTGGAATTGGTCTAACCCAACCAAAGATTTGATCAAAATCAGAGAAAAAGGAGAAAAACCATCTAGTTTTTGAAAGTCATATACTTAACAATCCTACAAAGAAGAAGGATAAATTGATAAAATGCTCAAAGAAAGGGAAGAGTAAGAAAAGAGAAAGAGAAAGAAAAGGGAAAAGAAGAAAAAAAAATGAATATGGGTACCAAACTTTTTGCAAAGGCAAAGAGTGTCTCAATCAAGATCCAACTTAACATCAAAAAGAAAGAAGAATGCTCAAAGCTCTATCTTTTCATGTTTCCAACTATCTAAACAGGAAAATTGTATTGTGAGGGTTTGTCCATATTATCACATTGACTCCAATTTACAATTGGCCTCCGCTTAACCCATGTCCCTTATAGACCCCATTTCAAGCCTATCAAAGACTTGTTGATCTCTCTTGGTAGGTAGAGTCTATTAGTGGAGATAGTTTGAATAAGCATGCATATGAGGTAGATAATATTTAAACTCAATGAGACCTTTGGCTAAGTAATGTGCATGTGCCTATCTGAAGTGAAACAATTCTTGCTCAAATAGAAGTAATTCCCGAGTTTAGTATGGTAACTAGGGTTATCATGTTATAGATATGTTAATTTGCAAAATCGAGTCATGAGGTACAATGACACTGATGTGACAAAGTCAACATTTAATTTAAAATAAAAAAAATATTTTTGTCATATAAGGCCTTCAAGTTAAGGGAAGTTTGTTGAACCATCGAACCTCGAAGGACACATTGGGCAAAGTAAATAATTATTGGCAATGGTTGTGAAAAAGTTGCCAATGGCGTGCTGATTCCTAATTTGAAATGGATGTATCTCTGCTTGTAACACACCTTCCCAACCTACATATGTAAGCTGAGTAGAGGCGCCACACTAACCTAATGTTGCTACCAATTTTACTTAGTCAAATTTTAGTTCCGATTTTTACAAAATTTTTGCCATAGTTTCGCCTAAAAATTGAGTCCCAAGTGTCGACAAAACCGGTTTTTTTCTTATTTTTAAAAACATTTTACACAAACCAATGCAAACAAAATCATTCTCAGTACACTCCCAATAAATCCCCCTTGTAACCTCAACTACAACCTGCAAAAAGGATTTACACTTCTAGTACAACATAAAATAAAGGTTTTGTGACAACCCCCATATTTAAATATTACATAGCGGAAGTTATAAAATATTTACATATTTACAAATTCATATACATCAAAACTCAAGTTTTACAACACATAAAATTTATACATGATTGGCAAGTCTGCTCTGATCTTTAAGCTCCCAAAATGGATTCTTCAAAGTCTACTCTCACTAGGTCTTGATGAACTCTCGGGTTCAACTCTATCCACTCTACTACCTGCGCGATTAAACACTATCGCGCTAAGCCAACGGCTTAGTAAGATAAAACATGCTAACGGTATGCTTTAATGAAATGCAATGCCACATATGTTATTGATAAGTTCAACATCATAAATATAAAGTTAACCACACAATTATGCATTTCACAAATCATAGTCATATGAGCATACCACATTTCAACATCTTTTCACATTCAACATTAATCAATCATACTGTAATATCCCGGAATAGACCCTAAGAGTTTTGGAGTTATTGTTGTTGTATTTGGATTTAATGTATATGTGTATATGTGAAATATAAGGATAATATATGTAAGACATATACATATACATCACATATACATGGGATATATATAATGGTGAAGGATAAGTGAGTTGTATATATATTTGTATAACTAAATAATAATAATAATAATAAAGACAAAAAGAAAAGAGAAGAAGAAAATCAAAGAAAGAATATGTGGTGGAGATTTAAAGTATTATTATTATTATTACTATTGTTATTGTTATTATTATTATTATATATATATATATATATATGGATAAGGACAAAGGAAAGAAGTAGAAACTTCTTCTTCCTTCTACTCCTTCTTCGTCTTCTTCGTTCTTCTTGGCCGAGAGAGAGAGAGAGAGAGAGAGAGAGAGAGAGAAAGAGAGAAAGATGTGATTTTCTTACAAAATTTCTTAAGGAATTCAAGAGATTTGATGATAGAGATGAAGATTTAATAAAGGATTCAAGTAAGTATTTATTTCTTTAAATTGATTTTCATTGTTTGAGTTGGGTTTGGTATGGTTGATGTGTGATGATGATGATATTGAAAGATTTAAGTATATATATGTGTTGATTTGGTAATTGGATGATGATAATATGATTATTTGTGAAGATGATGATGAATTGTTGAATAAGGGTTGAGTTTAATGAAATTTGGGGATTTGATAAATTGGTATATGAATGATGTTTATAATGATGATTGGTGTGTGTTTTGAGTGTTGTTGATGTTTTGGTAAGTTTGTTATGGTTTTTGGGTGTGTTTGATGAAGATTGTTTGGAGTGAGTAATGATAAAAAGATGGGTATTGTTGGATGTTGTTGTGTGTTGACCAGAATCTGGGTTTTTAGTCGGACACGCCCAGAGACACGGCCAGTTTGTTAGGCGTGTCGTTGGTTCTGTTTTCTGGAGTTGGTAGCATGAGCAGTGACACGCCCATGTTATTGAGCATGTCATAAGGTCTGTGTGGCAGTAGAATTGACACGACTAGTAACACGCCCATGTTTTTGAGCGTGTCATAGCTACTGTGAGTTTGGAGAATTGACACGGCCATGAGCACGCTCTTGTTGATTGGACGTGTTGATGTTTTTGAGATACAGAATGTATTACATGCCCAGTGACACTCCCGTGGTTATGAGCGTGTCAATGTTTCTGTGTTGTGGAGTTAGGGCACGATCAGGAACACGCCCGTGTTGATGAGCGTGTCATGTGTTGAGTTTGCCCTAATTGATTCTTATTTGTATTATCTCATGTGTATTTCTAAGTGAGTGTGTATGATTACTTTAGGATTCAAGTTTTAAGAGATGGAATTGCCCCTAATCCAAGTATTGAAAGATCTATGGAAGAGAAGTTATATGGGAGTGAGTTCTTTAGAGGTAAGTACAAAACCCTATTGGATTGCATATAAGTATATTGTTAAAATAAATATTAATATTGTAAATGCAATGAAAAGATAAGAGATATGATAATACATTAATACATATAAGATGTGAAGGCATTCAATATATATATGTTATGAAATGTGAAAGATGTGAGGATATGATTTGTATGATGTGTATTCCAATTTATATGGTAATGCAATTGATTGTGCATACTTGAGTAATGAATGATTATGTATATAAATATCAAAGATGAACTATGAAATGTGATAATGTGATATTGTGATGAACTATGAAATGTGATAATGTGATATTGTGATGAACTATGAAATGTGATAATGTGATATTGTGATGAACTATGAAATGTGATAATGTGATATTGTGATGAACTATGAAATGTGATAATGTGATATTGTGGTGAACTATGAAATGTGATAATGTGATATTGTGATGAACTATGAAATGTGATAATGTGATATTGTGGTGAACTATGAAATGTGATATTGTGATGGAATATGAAATGTAAATTGAGAGGTGATGATGTATAAAGCCATTGTGGTTGGCTATGATATTGAGAATGAGATAAATGAGGCATGTTTTGCCTAAATGATGCCATTGTGGTTGGCTATGATGATGTAAATGATGATGAGAATGAGAATGAAATTGATAATGAAATAATAAATGAATTGTGTGGCTAATGTGTTATTCATTTTCAGAGTTTTGTTGTTGGTGGCATGCCTAATAAGTGTAACAATCTCTTGAAGTTAGGTTGGATTGAATCCTTGAAGCCTAATTGAGATGTTACCACCCTTGAAGCTAGGTTGGGTTAGTTCTTGAAGCCAAGTTGGGTAGAAGCTTAGCATGCTTTGCTCCCCTTGAAGCTTGGTTGAACTTAATCCTTGAAGCCTAGTTGGGTATATGATATTGATAAATGTGATAACAAAACCAAAGCATTAACTCTGAACTTTGAATGACATATTAGTGTCTTTTGGGCCCGAGTCTGTCTTTGTTGTTAATGTGATGTATATACAAGTTGAAATAAATGAGTAATGGGATCTATGTTGCCTTTGTTGGAAATGTGAGTTGTGAATGATGAATTGTGGTTAGTGATATGATTATATAACATACATGAATTATTGAAAGGAGATATGGTTTGTGAAGTTATATGCAATATGCGATTATAAAGTATAAAATGATATATATGATATGTATGAGGTGAAATTGGTAAGTATCATAATATGAAGGTTCTATCAATTTATTGAATTATGTTTGATGGTTATGTTATATGTGTATATGTATATCCTCTATAAGGTTAATAGGATTATATGAAGAATGCATTGAAAAAGGGGAAAACAGAGTAAGAAAATGTTAAAACATGAGACTAAACATATGAGGTATGTTTCCTTTATATTGTATATTTTAATGGTTACTTGTACTACTAAGCTTTCGAGCTTAGCGCGGTTATCTTAATCGCGCAGGTATTTAGGTGATGAAGCTGGAGATAAGCTACTATGTCACAACGAGGACAAGTATAGTTCGAGACCAACTGGATGGTGGTGCATGCATGTAATTATACTGTATTTTCATAAGAATGTATTCATTTGTATAAATGAATCTTTGGAAGAAACAATGTAACTTATATTTATGTATTACCATGATAAGAATAACCATTTTGTAAATACTTTCATATGATTTAAATGTATTATGGTTTTAAAAATTAAAGTAAAGAGTTATAATGGTGATGAAAAGTGACATTCTTATACTCTATATACATATTGTATGTGTACCTGGTATATGTACAGTATTTATATGGGGTATCGGGGTGTTACAATTATTTTGGTATCAGAGCTTAGGTTTCGAGATTCTCGGCCTAAGTAAATTTACAAAGAAAAGTTTTTTTTAAAAAAAAAATGATGATAAATGAAAATAAAAAGAATGAAAATTTTGATACATGCACATGCATTAACACCTAGGTTGGTCTCGGATGTGGCATAATATGATTTGTAAAATATTTGTGTTACATGAGATGTTTAATATAGTTGATGATATATGTGTATACTATGTTGATGTGAGAAGAAACCATGATTGTTGGCAATGATGTTGGAAATGAATTATAATTGAGGCATAGTGCCTAATTATTTATGATGAAACGAATTACGAAATGTAATGTGAAATATGCATGTTGATGAGACATATGAAAAATGTTATGTCATGTGCAACATGGAATGTAATATTGATGTTTATGAGTAATATTATGTATGACATAATATGAATTGAAAAATAAAGAAATGGAAAGGAAAATAAAGTTGGAAATGAGTTGAAAATCAAATTAAGATAAGAGTATGTACTCTTTCTTCTATACTTTAAACCTCTTTATAAGAAAGTTTATGTTGAGTTTGCTAGACAGAGGAAATAATGTCGAATTGTGAATATTGAAAGTTATGTTATTTAAATGAAGAGAGTATGGTGGTATATTGAATGAGTTGATGGGTATAGACAAAGTTTGACCATTTATGATTTGAATATGTAAAGTTAAAGTTTTTAAAAGAAAAAGAGATGATGTTGGTTAAATAAGGAAATATAATGGTGTTGTTGCATTGCTGTTTTAAATGCAAACATTGTGATTTTAATGTTAGAAATGTGATACGCTTGAGTGTTGTTAAAGCTCATATTAATGGTGGAAAGATGTGATAATTAGATTTTTGGAAATGAGCTTTAATATTTGTGAAAAGAATATACTTTGAGGTTGTTTTGTAATGTGTATATATAAGATGTTTTTTTTTTAAGTTGATATTAAGAACATAAGATGAGTGAATGGAAGTTTAAGTAAAGTAGTAAGTTGTGAAATTATAGTGTTAATGGAATTTGGGTAAAGACTATTTGAGTATTGATAATCTTAATGTAAGTTAAACCCATGAGCTTGTGGAATGAATATTACTGTATATGAGAGTACTATTAAATTGAATAATGTGATTGATAGTATGAGAATGATTATGCTTGCATTGACAAACCTGAGCAAAGCTAGGTCATGGGATAATATTGACAGTAAGAAATGGGATGGATCAATGTGGATTTAAGAAATTGAGATTTGTCATAATTAGACTTGGAGAGTATAAAGAGATTATTGAGCCCAATGTATATATGAGTGGATGTAATGTACATGTGTATAGATATGTGAGTAATATATATATATATATATATATGTTGAAGAATAAACAAATGGATGTATAGATGGTATACTAATGCATTTAAAAATATATGTGAGAGAGATGTCACCTTAGTAGCGTGACTAAGATTTTGTGAAGTAATATCATGGTGATAATGTATATGTGTTGGGTTGATAAACAACTTAAGTCATGTCAAAAAGGGATAAAAATGATGTTGTTCACGGAATAGTAAAATGTTAAATTGTGTTGAAAATATGTAAAAGAGGAATTAAATATCATTGTATGATTATGTGTATACATGTATAGAAAATGTGGAATGAGTTTTTGATATGAATGTAATTGTAAAATGTAAGAAATGTGGAAAGTAAATCACATTGTGAATGTGATCTATGGATGTGTTATATAATTGCATATTTGATGTATATTGGAAATGACATTGCATGTAGTAGTGGACCTAAGAGAGATTAGGCCTTGATTGACGTAAAGAGTATGTGATGAAATGAAAATAAGAATAAACTTAAGAAATGTTGGATAGTGAAATGGTTATGGAAATAAGGATTAATTTGGGAAATGGTGGACAGTAATATTGTTATGATAATAACTGAATTTGGCTATCATAAATGTTATGAGCCAAAGTATTTGTGTGAGGAAATGTTCTGTGTATATAAATTTAATAAGAAATTATAAGGGAAAAAGAAAGTATAAAGAATGAAATTTATGTAAGATCTGTATAAGATTGAATGATGTGTGAAGGAGAGGTTAAGGATAATATTGTTGTATATGAGACATGCAAATGGTGATCAAATAATTAAGAGTAAATTGTGTTGAGATAGAGTTGACATATGTTAATTTTGGATGTAGTAAAGTTTGGAGAATGGAGATATAATATTTGTGATGCAACTTAGTAGTATAATTGGAAAGTTGGAAATAAAATAATAGAGGAACAGTATTGATTTATAAGTTTCAGATGTGATCATTAATCTCCTATGGCCATATAGTGTATTTATGGTATTTGGCCGATTAACTTTGTTATCCACAGAATTGAGACTAAGAAAGTATAACTGTAATACTACTTTGGTAAGATTGATAATTATGTTTCTAGAAACATGATTAACGGTTATGATTGATGAAGTGTATTTTATGGTTTTTGTGTTAGCAATTTGGTTATAATTCTGGAAAAGAAAAGACAGAAAGAGAATTGTGGAAATACTTTAAGTTATGAGTAATGTGAGAAAAAGGTAATTATTGTTAATATAGTAATGATATGATAAGTGAGAAGATGATAATGAAAGAAGATTGCAGAATGTGTTTGAGAGCTATATTGATTATGTTTATGGTATACGGTGAATAAGTGGATGGGTTTAAAATTTGAGTGAGTAAACTATGAATGATAAGCATGGTATGAGATAATTATGAAATTTGGTGGAATTGTATTGAGATAATGAAAGATAAACTATGTGTATATTGAAAGATAAATTAAAGTGGATGGTTATTCATGATAAATTTAGATAAGTGAACTATTGATTTGAATCAAACAAGATTATGATGTTAAGATATTGTGGAGAATAAATCAATTGATCTGGATTTTTGCTATAATTGTGAATTATTATTGAGATTTAATATGTATGGTTGTGCTAAAGGCATAAGAGATAAATAATGATGTATACAATGTAAAATTTTGATAGATGAACGGACATGAATTAATTGAATTATATCAATTTTAATGATGAGAAAAGGGAAGAAGTTGATTTCCTGTAAAGTAAGTTCAAAAGCATTGTATTAATATTGATGTTAAGTGAGAAAATACTAGAGAAGGAATGAAGTGTATGAGAAATAAGAATATTATTATCAATGAAGGTTTGATAAATGTTTGTTTGTAAGGATGATTGTAATGATGGGATAATTAATATTAAGATATAAGTTTATGATCTTGAAAGTTAAAGTTAAGAGAATAGTTATAAAGAGATGAAGTGATAAAATATTTTGAATGTAATAATGGAATGTAACATAAGTATGTTAAAGGATGATTGAATTTTTGCATATAGATAAGGTATTTGAGAGTATAATGAGTTATTTTGAATATTGGATGAGAATGTAATAAGGTATAAAGATTTTTTATCGTGACAAGTTGTGGAATTGAATAATATAATTGACTCTAAGGGGGAGAGTGCAAACTATGTGATTTGATGAAAATTTTAAATGGTGTATTGGTAAGAATGGAATGTTATTGTACTGAGTAATTTCGAGGACGAAATTTTTTTTTTTAGGGGGAGAGAATTGTAATATCCCGGAATAGACCCTAAGAGTTTTGGAGTTATTGTTGTTGTATTTGGATTTAATGTATATGTGTATATGTGAAATATAAGGATAATATATGTAAGACATATACATATACATCACATATACATGGGATATATATAATGGTGAAGGATAAGTGAGTTGTATATATATATTTGTATAACTAAATAATAATAATAATAATAAAGCCAAAAAGAAAAGAGAAGAAGAAAATCAAAGAAAGAATATGTGGTGGAGATTTAAAGTATTATTATTATTATTACTATTGTTATTGTTATTGTTATTATTATTATTATTATATATATATATATATATATGGATAAGGACAAAGGAAAGAAGTAGAAACTTCTTCTTCCTTCTACTCCTTCTTCGTCTTCTTCGTTCTTCTTGGCCGAGAGAGAGAGAGAGAGAGAGAGAGAGAGAGAGAGAGAGAAAGAGAGAAAGTTGTGATTTTCTTACCAAATTTCTTAAGGAATTCAAGAGATTTGATGATAGAGATGAAGATTTGATAAAGGATTCAAGTAAGTATTTATTTCTTTAAATTGATTTTCATTGTTTGAGTTGGGTTTGGTATGGTTGATGTGTGATGATGATGATATTGAAAGATTTAAGTATATATATGTGTTGATTTGGTAATTGGATGATGATAATATGATTATTTGTGAAGATGATGATGAATTGTTGAATAAGGGTTCAGTTTAATGAAATTTGGGGATTTGATAAATTGGTATATGAATGATGTTTATAATGATGATTGGTGTGTGTTTTGAGTGTTGTTGATGTTTTGGTAAGTTTGTTATGGTTTTTGGGTGTGTTTGATGAAGATTGTTTGGAGTGAGTAATGATAAAAAGATGGGTATTGTTGGATGTTGTTGTGTGTTGACCAGAATCTGGGTTTTTAGTCGGACACGCCCAGAGACACGGCCAGTTTATTAGGCGTGTCGTTGGTTCTGTTTTCTGGAGTTGGTAGCACGAGCAGTGACACGCCCATGTTATTGAGCGTGTCATAAGGTCTGTGTGGCAGTAGAATTGACACGACCAGTAACACGCCCGTGTTATTGAGCGTGTCATAGCTACTGTGAGTTTGGAGAATTGACACGGCCATGAGCACGCTCTTGTTGATTGGACGTGTTGATGTTTTTGAGATACAGAATGTATTACATGCCCAGTGACACTCCCGTGGTTATGAGCGTGTCAATGTTTCTGTGTTGTGGAGTTAGGGCACGATCAGGAACACGCCCGTGTTGATGAGCGTGTCATGTGTTGAGTTTGCCCTAATTGATTCTTATTTGTATTATCTCATGTGTATTTCTAAGTGAGTGTGTATGATTACTTTAGGATTCAAGTTTTAAGAGATGGAATTGCCCCTAATCCAAGTATTGAAAGATCTATGGAAGAGAAGTTATATGGGAGTGAGTTCTTTAGAGGTAAGTACAAAACCCTATTGGATTGCATATAAGTATATTGTTAAAATAAATATTAATATTGTAAATGCAATGAAAAGATAAGAGATATGATAATACATTAATACATATAAGATGTGAAGGCATTCAATATATATATGTTATGAAATGTGAAAGATGTGAGGATATGATTTGTATGATGTGTATTCCAATTTATATGGTAATGCAATTGATTGTGCATACTTGAGTAATGAATGATTATGTATATAAATATCAAAGATGAATTATGAAATGTGATAATGTGATATTGTGATGAACTATGAAATGTGATAATGTGATATTGTGATGAACTATGAAATGTGATAATGTGATATTGTGATGAACTATGAAATGTGATAATGTGATATTGTGATGAACTATGAAATGTGATAATGTGATATTGTGGTGAACTATGAAATGTGATAATGTGATATTGTGATGAACTATGAAATGTGATAATGTGATATTGTGGTGAACTATGAAATGTGATATTGTGATGGAATATGAAATGTAAATTGAGAGGTGATGATGTATAAAGCCATTGTGGTTGGCTATGATATTGAGAATGAGATAAATGAGGCATGTTTTGCCTAAATGATGCCATTGTGGTTGGCTATGATGATGTAAATGATGATGAGAATGAGAATGAAATTGATAATGAAATAATAAATGAATTGTGTGGCTAATGTGTTATTCATTTTCAGAGTTTTGTTGTTGGTGGCATGCCTAATAAGTGTAACAATCTCTTGAAGTTAGGTTGGATTGAATCCTTGAAGCCTAATTGAGATGTTACCACCCTTGAAGCTAGGTTGGGTTAGTTCTTGAAGCCAAGTTGGGTAGAAGCTTAGCATGCTTTGCTCCCCTTGAAGCTTGGTTGAACTTAATCCTTGAAGCCTAGTTGGGTATATGATATTGATAAATGTGATAACAAAACCAAAGCATTAACTCTGAACTTTGAATGACATATTAGTGTCTTTTGGGCCCGAGTCTGTCTTTGTTGTTAATGTGATGTATATACAAGTTGAAATAAATGAGTAATGGGATCTATGTTGCCTTTGTTGGAAATGTGAGTTGTGAATGATGAATTGTGGTTAGTGATATGATTATATAACATACATGAATTATTGAAAGGAGATATGGTTTGTGAAGTTATATGCAATATGCGATTATAAAGTATAAAATGATATATATGATATGTATGAGGTGAAATTGGTAAGTATCATAATATGAAGGTTCTATCAATTTATTGAATTATGTTTGATGGTTATGTTATATGTGTATATGTATATCCTCTATAAGGTTAATAGGATTATATGAAGAATGCATTGAAAAAGGGGAAAACAGAGTAAGAAAATGTTAAAACATGAGACTAAACATATGAGGTATGTTTCCTTTATATTGTATATTTTAATGGTTACTTGTACTACTAAGCTTTCGAGCTTAGCGCGGTTATCTTAATCGCGCAGGTATTTAGGTGATGAAGCTGGAGATAAGCTACTATGTCACAACGAGGACAAGTATAGTTCGAGACCAACTGGATGGTGGTGCATGCATGTAATTATACTGTATTTTCATAAGAATGTATTCATTTGTATAAATGAATCTTTGGAAGAAACAATGTAACTTATATTTATGTATTACCATGATAAGAATAACCATTTTGTAAATACTTTCATATGATTTAAATGTATTATGGTTTTAAAAATTAAAGTAAAGAGTTATAATGGTGATGAAAAGTGACATTCTTATACTCTATATACATATTGTATGTGTACCTGGTATATGTACAGTATTTATATGGGGTATCGGGGTGTTACACATACTCCATAACCAACATCTCATTTCATTAAACTCATAACATTATTTAGGACATTCATATAACCTTGACACCCATGGGCCCAACAAGTATTTAATACGATATTCAGAGTTCAGAGTTACTGCTTTGGTTCATAGTCACAATAATCACGCCCGTAGGCAATGTATATACATGTATCTCTATCCATGGATAGTGTAACAGACCCAGTCTCTTGGATCATCAACTCAACACATATGAGGAGATCCTCAACCCGGCAAGACTGTTACAAATCATATATCTCATAGTGTAACAGACCTAGTCTCTTGGACCATCAACTCAACACCTATGAGGAGGTCCTCAACCCGGCAAGACTGTTACCTTTCATCATTTCTTAGGCATGCCACCCAAATCCAGAACTCTGAAACTGAATAACATATTAAACAAACAATTCATTTCCATTCTCAATTCTCATCACATTTAGGCAAACATGCCTTCTTTCTTTCAATTACATCATCTTAGCCAATAACAATGGCTTCACATTTCATTTCACAATATAACATCTCATTATTCAAGTATATATATATATATATATCTCATCCATGATCACATTATATCTCACATAGCATCATTCATAAATATCAACATTTCATTCCACATTACTCATGAAACACATTACCAATCACAATGCACAACATAACATTGTTCAATCTCAACAATGCAATTAGGGCAAAGAACAATTGATTATAACATTCATTGATTCAAGTGTGTTTAAAGTGTTTAGGGTTAGGTTTAAGGACCAACCTACCTTTGGAAAACCAAAGCAATGCAAGAAGAACAAAGAATTAAAACCCTAACCATAAATAGTACATTCTGGTTTTAAACTCCATTTTATCCTTATTTTGAAAAATTGTATAAAATAATCTACTTGACTAAAAATTCTAAAATTTTTACAGAATTTAGTTTTGTATCTTAAAATCACCCCTTTAAAATTTCAGATCAAACTGAACACAAAATCTTGGTCAAATAGTTCACCTAACTAGACTGCCCCAATTGCCCTGCATCCTGGCAGCAGTTCTGAACTTTGTGAATTCCATAAATCAAATTCAATCAACGTGATTCCAAATTATTTTTCTCAAATACTAAACTCACTAAGAAACAACATATCCAAAATTTGATTGGATATGATTTTTCTACATTTTATTAAAAATCACGAAATATAGCTGTCCCAGTTAAGGTACCTGCTGGAACAGGTCTAATGAAAATAATCTTTCTAAACTCATAACCATTCCAAAATCGAATCAACATATTTTTCAGTCATTCTAGACTCATAGAGGCACAACATATCAAAAATTCACTTCAAGAACATTTTTCTAAAATTAATTAAAAATCATACAAGTCACAGCCTTTACTAATCCTAAAACAGAAACAATTTCACTAAACACCAATCTTACTCTTCCATCACCAACACCAACCCAACTTCTCATCTATCAAGCAAAATCAATACTTACAATCATACCATAAGCAACTTAATCATACCACTTCAAAAGAATTGAAGAAATTAGAGAAAAGATCTTACCTTAGTTAAAAACTTCTTAAATCAACACTTGAACACTTAATCTTTCTTCAATTTAAGCTTGAAATCATCAAAACCATCACTTGTCTCTTTCTTTCTCTTTGGCTATGGAGGGCCGGCCATCAACAAGAAGAAGAAGAAGAAATGATGAAGAAAACACAAGTCAAACCTTCTTTAAATATCCACCATGTGATTTTATCCAAGCAATTACCAAAGTGCCCTTATTCACATAATTATCTTTTTGTCTTATATGTGCCCAATTAAGTAATTTACCAATCTCAAATAAATATCTTCTCTTGCATTGACCAAGCCTTTTGACCACTTTATATGTCATATATATTAACATATACACAACATATAAATTTGTCTCTAAACCCTATTTCTTCCCAAAATACATATACATATACTTTCTCTTCTCAATTTCTTTTCTCTTACAATTTAACACATATATTCAAACCAATATATAACAATAACAACAACAACAATATGCAAAACTTCTAGGACATAAATGAGGATATTACACTGCTGCTTAGGCCTCACCACTCATATTTTCAACATCTTGAAGATAAAAGCCATAAATGCAAAGCTTTATGTCATTCCAATGCAAGACCTGAATAGGCATCTGAAAGGAGTCAATGAGAACACTTCAGTTGATCACCTTAGTTTGTGAGTCGATAGAACCACTGTAAGTATTATTCATGCATGTCATGCATACATGAGCATATCACATTGCATTTTGTTATCTCGTGTTACCTATTATTTGTCAAAGTGAACATCAAATACCCTGTGAAGTAAAGAATCAAAAGAAGATATTAAATCAAGGGGGGCATAGAAAGCCTATTGTTGGAGGAAGCTCCAGTCATTTTGCAAAAGAAGAAATGCATGCTTGTACGAAGAACTAGACAACACAAACATCAATATGAACTTGCATGAGAAAAATCATTGGTTTGAGCCTACACAGGGGGCAAAGTTTCTCCTTTTCAATTTTTAAGTTTATGCATGTACAAAATATTTTCAAACTCACTTTCAATATTTTACCACGCAGGGGGCAAGGAGAAGATATAAGGATCAACTAAAAAATAGCTAATTTTTTTTTTTGTAAAAGGAAGAAAAAAAGAATGGAATATTAGAACTCTCAAAAGGATGAGAATTCAATTTAGGATCGAGCATCCACATGCAGTTTAGGATCGAGTATCCAAATCCAATTTTTGATCAAGCACCCAACTCCAATTTCGGGTCGAGCACCCAAAATCTAATTTCAGGTTGAGCAACCAACTCCTATCTCAGGTCCAAGTACCCAACTCCATTTTCGGGTCGGGCACCCAAAATCTAATTTTCGGGTCGGGCACCCAAATCTAGTTTTGGGTTGAGCATCTAACTCCTGTCTCGGGTCTAAATACCCAATCTAGTTTTGGGTCGAGCACCCAAAATCTAGTTTAGGATCATGTATCCAAATCTAGTTTTAGCTCGAGCATCCAACTCCAGTTTCAGGTCGAGCACCCAAAATCTAGTTTCGAGTCAAGCACCCAAATCCAGTATCTGGTCGAGCACCCAACTCCTATCTCGGGTCCAAGTACCCAACTTTAGTTTTGGGTCAAGCACCTAAAATCCAATTTTGGGTCAAACACCCAAATCCAGTTTTAGGTCGAGCACCCAACTCCTATCTCGGGTCTAAGTACCCAATCCGATTTTGGGTCAAGCATCCAAAATTCAATTTTGGGTCGAGCACCTAACTCCTATCTTGGGTCCAAGTACCCAATCCAGTTTCGGGTTGAGCATCCAAAATCTAGTTTCGGATTGAGAACCCAAATTCAGTTTTGGGTCGAGCACCCAATTCCTATCTTGGGTCCAAGTACCCAATCCAGTTTCGGATCGAGTCTCCAAATCAAATTTAGGTTCGAGCATCCAAATTCAGTTTAGGTTCGAGAATCCAAATCTAGTTTCGGGTCGAGCACCCAAAATCCAGTTTTGGGTTGAGCACCCAAATCCAGTTTTGGGTCGAGCACCCAACTCCTATCTTGGGTCCAAGTATCTAATCTAGTTTTGGATCGAGTATCCAAATCCAGTTTAGGATCGATTATCCAAATCCATTTCAGAATCGAGCATCCAAAT
This sequence comes from Garcia nutans, assembly GCA_947685225.1. Lineage (NCBI taxonomy): Eukaryota > Viridiplantae > Streptophyta > Magnoliopsida > Malpighiales > Euphorbiaceae > Garcia > Garcia nutans. Next base: position 29,999,348 of record CANTUV010000034.1, on the reverse strand, counting down.
CCAGTTTAGGATTAAAAATCCAAATCTAGTTTCAGGTCAAGCATCCAAATCCAATTTAGGATTGAGCATCCACATCCAGTTTAGGATCAAGTATCCAAATCTAGCTTTTGGTCGAGCACCCAAGTCTTGTGTCGGATCCAAATACCCAATTCAGTCTTGGGTCCAAGTACCTAGTCTTAGGTCCAAGTACCCAACCCTATCTCATGTCCAAGTACCCAAATTTAATTTAGTCTCGGGTCCAAGTACCTAACCCAGTCTCGGGTCCAAGTACCCAAATAAAACTCAATTCAATCTCAGGTCCAAGTATCCATATCTTTTTCAAATCCAGAACTCATTTCGGGTCCAGAATCCAAACCAACTTCAACCTCGGGTCGAGAATCCATCCTCAACCAAAATTAACTCAAAGTCATATTGCTTTTCGCTCTCTTCTACTAAAAGTCTCAGTTTGTTCAAGTAGGGGGCAAACTGTAGACCATTAATTTTTAACTAAGTCCAGTCCATAGATTTTAAAACAGTCTGAAATAAATTTTGTGGTATTTATTATTTATTTTAATATTTGTTATTTATTTATTTTAATGTTTATTATTTATTTTAATATTTATTTTAATAATATAATATTTATTTTATTTATTTTTATTATTTGTAATATTTATTTTATTTATTTTTATTATTAATAATATAATAATGTTTGTTTTTAATAAAAAGTAAAAAAAAATTGAATGGATCGGCGAGGGATGCACGGTAGCACTGCTGCACTGCCACATGGCAAGCAGCAATTGGCTGCTAGAAGCCAATTCGCCATAGCCTGGACCTGCGGCAAATTGCTGTCAGCCCCAGCACAGCAAGCCTTTCCAACCAGCACCCCAGCCCGCGACGTAACAAATCCTCATCGTCCAGCTCCCTACGCCCAGCACGCCCAGCATGCAGCAGCGCCCAGCAGCCTCGCCAGCCTGCACAGTTTTTCAGCCAAACCTTTTTTTACTCAGTTTTAAAATTATATTTCCTAAATAATTATATTTCCTTAACCAATTAGTATTAGATTTTTATTTTTTCTTATAAATACCACATTAAAACAATTACAGAGGGGACTTTGGAGAATTTCTTGGACGAGAGAAATTTTTTTAAAAAAAAGAGGCAGAGAGTCTTTTCTTTCTTGACAGAGAAAGACTCTAAAACTTGGACAATTTTCAACAAAAGGATTATTAACAAAAGACAATAATCAAGGCAGCACACAAGCGGTAATTATCTTGGTGATTAGCTACTCCAAAATTTTCATCTAACAATTTTGGTGGAGCCTTCAAACATAGTTATGTTTATCTAACTTTGTTCATCAAAAATTGTCTTCATCCATTAGTTATTGATCCATTAAAATTAATACATCACAACTCTCAAAACTTATGGAATAATCCAATAAAAAAAACCAACGGACATGTTTTCTAGTTTTTGGAGACACAGTAACTTTATTTATTTTCTTTTTAATATATCATAGTAACCTTATTTATGTTCTTTTTAATATAACACAATAGGTATTTTTTTATTCCAAAACTTTAAATTCTATTTTCATAAAAATCCAAGCCATAATTCACTTAAAATCATAAAACCCTAATCTATTTTCCAAAATATATCACAGTAGCTATTATCCCTTCAAAAATAAGTATAATAGTGTTAGTTTTGGAAATATAAACCCTAGTTCAATTCAAACCCTAATCTATTTTGTTAAAACCCTAATCAATTCTTTTTCTTTACTTAATCACACAGTAGCATAATTCTTTTAAAAAAATAACAATAATATTAGTTCCTTAAAATGTCAAAACTCTAGCTTTTAAATATACACTCCAAAACCCTAAATGTTATTTAAAAAATCCTAAATTGATACATAAACCTAAACTTGCATCTTTATTTGCTTCATTATTAAATGAATATTTATCATATATTTTGATTAGTGATTTATTTATATCTTCGATGAATGATTTGTTTATGATAAATGGTTGGTTGGTTATTTTTTTTGATTTGCTTTGGTTTCAAAACATTGTAAGAGGTGTGTCGCCGTGTTTTGGTTCCTCATGTATTGAGCATCATGTAATTTAATTTATTTCAAGTTTTGGATCAATGTAAAGGATACATTTCCACCAATTGGTGGGTATCCTATTTTATTTATTTTCTTTTGGACATTGGACAATTGTAAAGGCATGTTTCTATCCATGGATGGGTGCCTATTTGCTTGTTTTGTTTGAACACTACTGTGATTTTAATAAAGTATTTGTTTATTCTTATTATTGCATGTATTATGGATAATGCCATTATATTCAAGAATTTTATAATATTAAGACCTAAAAAGGAGGCCGGTTTCAATGAACCGGGCGTTGTGGGGGTGCTGGGTCATTCTCACCTTCCCCATACGTACCCAACTTTCTGAACCCATTAGAGGGTTTGGGATTCCTTAGAAATTGAGTCATACACCCCTTTATTTTTTTTCTGCCCATCCGGGTGGCGACTCCATTTTCTTTGGGTTTAGGCCAGTGTTCTCTAAGGCCCTATACCTAACAGCGCCGAAGTCGTAAGAACCATTCCACATAGGAGTGGAGGCAAAAATCTCTGCTCATATACTTCCTTTGAAGTATCAATAATGATAAGTTCTTTAGGGCATCTTTTTTATAATGCCAATGTTTAGGTAGTTCTTAAGTCTCTACTATCTTGGGCTCTTCTTGTTCCACTATTTGTTCTAGCTCATCATTATTTTTCTTTGAAACATGAATTGTCTCAAGCTCTTCAAATGTACCTACAAAATTATCAAGAACACTACCTTTCCCATGATCAAGCATAGAGGATTCATGAAAGATAACATGCATTGATTCTTTAGCTACTAAAGTTCTCCTATTAAATAATCGATAAGCTTTACTAGAAGATGAGTACCCTAAGAATACTCCTTCATCCGATTTAGATGAGAATTTTCCAAGGTTGTCTTTGGTATTTAATATAAAACATTTGCACCGCCACAGTACTGGACTGTCCTCGCGGGCCCTCCAGCAGGATTTGTTTATTTGGCCTCAAATGAGGTCGCCTCCCTCATTCGAACCCATGACCTCCTCCCTTAAGAGGAAACCATGAGATGAACGAGTACCTTTTCTACCAGTACTCTAAGCTATGAGATTTTGGGTTTTCTTCCATTCCATAACTCATAAGAAGTTTTATTCATTAAAGGTCTTTTGAAAACTTGATTTGAAATATAACATGTGGTATTAACTGCTTCCGCCCAAAAGTAAGAAGGTAAATTATACTCATTGAGCATCATTCTAGCCATTTCTACCAATGTTCTATATTTCCTTTCAACCGCACCATTTTGTTGTGGTGTTCTAGGTGCTGAATAATTATGTGAAATACCAAGTTCATTGCAAAAATTTTCAAAGTTCTCATTTTCAAATTCTTTTCCATGATCACTTTTAATAGTTGTGATCACATAGCCTTTTTCATTTTGGACTCTTTTTGTTAAAAATTTGAAACGGTTAAAAGCTTCATTTTTATGAGTTAAGAAATTAACCCAAGTAAACCTAGAGTAATTATCAATAAAGACAAATGCATATAATTTGCCTCCTACACTAGCAACTTTATTAGTGTAATATCCCAAACTATACCCTAAAATTTTTGGAATAACTATTGTTGAAATTGGATTAAATGATATAAGGTATAAATGTTTAAGTGGGAAGATAAGAGATGAGAAGAGGAGTGTGTATATGTTGTATATATGGAGATATATACAACATATACAAGTCAACTAATGAATTGGTCAAAAGAAATATTTAAATTTTATTTAAATTAATTGAAATGGAAATTGTTAAGTGGTAGTCGATATTTATATATTTTAATATTTAAATTTTTTGGTTGAGATTTAAAGAGAAGAGTGGGTGGTTAAGAGTGGTTATTAAGTTGACTTTGCTCTTCTTTATTCATCTTCATTTTCTTTCTTTGTTTTGGCCGGCCATCTCCATAGCAAGAGGGAATGAGAGATTTTACTCATCCAAACTCAAGATTTGAAGGTGTTTCAAGTGATCAAGTTGGAATTATAAGGGTTTTCATCACTTTTGGTAAGTTTTCCACTTGATTCTTTGGTTTTCTTTTGAGTTTGTGAATTGAGGTTGTTGATTGGTTGTTGATGAGATGTGTATGGTTAATTTGATGTGTTTGAGATTATGTTGTCTATGTGGCTTTGATTTTGGGGTTGGTTTGAAGGAAAGGTTAAGTTTGATGTTGGAAAGCAAGTGTTGTGTTTTGGGCATGTGATGAGTTGTGATGATGATTGTGATTTGTGTTTTGATGTATGTTTGAGTGGTTTTGGTGTTTTTGCAAGTTTATTATGGTTTATTGGTTTGTTTGGTTAATTTTGTTTGGAGTGGAACATGGTGAAAGTAAGAGGTTTGTTGGATGTGGTGTTGTTGGTGTCGGAATCAGGATTTTGGCCTGACACGCCCATGAACACGGCCAAGTCTTTGGGTGTGTCAATGGTTCTATTTTCTGTATGGGTGACACGACCAGTGACACGCCCATGTCACTGAGCATGTCACAACTTCTGTGTTGTAGTAGCATTGACACGTCCAGTGACACGCCCATGTCATTGAGCGTATCATAGCTACTGTGATGTTGGTGGATTGACATGGCCAGTGACACACCCATGTCACTAAGTGTATCATAGCGTCTGTGTTGAGGGAGAATTGACGCGGCCAGTGACACACCCATGTCATTGAGTATGTCAAAGCTTCTTTGTTGTGGATTTAGGGCACAATCAGAGACACGCCTATGTTGTTGAGCTTGTCATGTGTAGAGTTTGCCCTAATTGGTTCTTATCCATATTATCTCATGTGTATCTCTAAGTAAGTGTGTATCATCCCTTTTGGATTAGATTTTGAAGAGATTGAGTTGCCCTAATCCAAGTGTTGAAGGATTCTTGGAAGAGGAGTTTGGTGTTGTGTGAGTTGCTCTTGAGGTAAGTACAAACCTATATGGTTGTATACATTTACATGACTTTGGGACTTAATACATTTGGTTGTAAATGTGTTAAGTAATCTATTACATTGTTGATACATTTGATTAATGTTATGATTTGCATAATGTGAAAGATATGATGATCATTCAAAATGTATGTCCAATGCAATTGGTTATGTATACTCTAATGATGAGATGTGAAGTCATTGTTGTTGGCTATAATGATGCAACTAAAATAATTGGGGCATGGTTGCCTAGATGATTATGAGGAAACGAGAATGGAATTGATAATGAAATAATGAAAGAATTGTGTGCCTAATGGGTTATTCAATTTTCAGATTTTTGTTATTGGTGACATGCCTAATAGTAACAATCCCTTGAAGCTGGGTTGGGCTTGGTCCTTGAAGCCAAGTTGGGTTAAAGTTTAGCATGCTTAACTCCCCTTGAAGCTTGGTTGGGCCTAGTCCTTGAAGCCTAGTTGGGATGTTACAAACCCTTGAAGCTGGGTTGGGTTTGGTCCTTGAAGCCAAGTTGGGTTGATGCTTAGCATGCTTCGCTCCCCTTGAAGCTTGGTCGGGCCTAGTCCTTGAAGCCTAGTTGGGATGATAAATGTGATAATTGAACCAAAACATTAACTCTGGAAGTTGAATGACATATTAGTTTCTTTTGGGCCCATGCTTGTCTTTGTTTAAATGTGAATCAGTAATGCTGAAACAAATGAATAATAAAATTTAATGTAAGATTTTGAAATATGATATCCTTATATGGATTGTTTATAATATTTGAATGTATGACATTTGCATTACATTAAATCATATTGTTATTGTGGATTGTACCACTAAGCCGTTGGCTTAGTGCGATTGTGGTTCATCATGCAGGTGATAGGGTAGATCCGGTTGAACCAGAGAGTTCAGCTAGACTGAGTCGAGTCTAGGCTTGTGAAGTGTTGATAGTGGACTTCAAGATCAGAGATGAACTACCAAACATGTATAAACTTTATGTTTTGTAAATATTGATTTTGATGTATATATATGTAAATATCGCTACATTTTTCGCTGCTTAATAAATAAATGTTTTATCTATTATGTTTTATAATATAACTTAAATGTTTTAAGTTTTTTTTTTCATATTATAGCTAAAAGGAAAGATTGGTTTGTTTAATATAAACCGTGACACTCCTGTATACAATATACGTATATTACAGATATGGTTGTATGTAGTGTGCGTATATGGGGTATAGTAGGACCAAACAAATCTAAAGAATTAATTCTAGTGGTCTAGAAGTACTTACAATTTTTTTTTTGGTTTTAATCAAACTCTTATGTTGTTTTCCAAATTGACAAGGTTTACATATTTTATCTTTATTAAATTTCATTTTTGAGAGTCCATCTACAAGTTCTTCTTTACTTAGACATTGGAGTTGGTCCATATTAGCATGTCCCAATCTTTTATGCCAAAGCCAAGCATCATTGCTAATGGTAACTAGACATTCAAAGGCATTATTAAAGTGTAGATCAATTTTATAACTAGCCAAAGGTCTCAATTCTACCTCCTTGGAATGCAAGTTCACCATTAGAAGAGGTAATTTTGCATTCTTTAGAGTTAAACTTGACGTTGTATCCTTTATTAAATAATTGACTAACGCTAAGCAAATTATGTTTCAACCATTAACTAACCATACATCATCAATCATATTCTTACCAAATGTACCAATGGAACCAATGCCTATAATTTTTTCCTTTAGCATTGTTTTCAAATTTTACATTACCTCCTTCCCTATAGGTAAGGGTTGTAAAATGTTTTGTATTATCGGTCATGTGCCTTGAGCATCCACTATCTACAAGCCAAATGCTTTCATGAGTTATATATTTTAGGCACACTTGCAAGACAATAAGGTTCATCTCCTTTTAGATGCCCAAATGAACTAGGGTCCTTAGGGGTTAGTTGTTGACAGATCCTCTAATCTGAGATGAGCCTTCCTAATATAACAAAATTTACTTATATGACCAAATTTCACTCAATAATGACATTGATATAAGGGTTTATGTCTTTGCATCCTTTTTCTATTAAATTTTAAAGGATTATGTTGATAATTACAAATATGTGTGGAATGGAATTGTCTTTGTACATACTTGTGCTTGTGTTCATGCTTTATGCATACGTATGCATAATTTGCTCTTGGCAATTTAGTTTTATAGCCTAATGAGCCTTGAATAGTCTTTTTGGGACTTTTAGGTTTAGTGTGTGAATTTGTGTTCTTTACAACTTCAATATTAGCAGTTTGAGTTTTAGAAGTTTTAACAAATTGTGAGGGAAAATTTTTGCCTCCACTCTCTGTGGAATGGTTCTTGTGACTTCTACACTATTAGGCTCTGGGCTTGAGAGAATATGAGCCTAAACCTGGAGAATAGGAGTTGCCACTGGGACAGACCTAGAAAGAAATAGAAGGAGTGGATGACTCAATTCCTAAGAAATCCTCAACCCTTACTAGGTTTGAAAAGTTGGGTATGCATGGGGAAGGTGAGAAGTGACCCAACACCCCCATAACCCTCAGTTCATTAGAACCAGCCTCCTTTTTTAGGTCTAAATATTATTAAATTTTTACCTTATTACAATATTATTCACATTATAATCATTATTGAAATAAACAACATCATATCATAAATCAAACAAATCAAATCAAATGGGCACCCATATAAGATGAAAACATGCCCTTACAAATATCCAAGATCTATAAAATAATAAAATAGGACACCCATCAAAAGGTGAAAACATGTCCCTTACAATTGCCCCCAAATATAAATTAAATAAAAGAAGCAAATTAAATAAATAAGGCACCTACAAAGTGAAAATATACCTTTTACAAGTCTTTTAAAAATACAACCAACAAATAATTACTAAAATGGTTCTATCATCCATAATAAAAGAAGTAATCAAACAAATAACTAATCATTGCACAAACAATTATAAATTAGGGCTAAACTAATGAAATTAGGGTTTTAATTATAAAATTAGATTTTTAAATCTAAAACTAGGGTTTCAATTACACAAAATTATGGTTTGATCTTAAAAATAGGGTTAAACATGCAATTTAAGGTTTGATGCTAAAAATAGGGTTAATCATGCAATTTAGGTTTTGATCCTAAAACTAGGACTAAAACATACAATTTAGGGTTTCATAATATAATTAGGGTTTTATTGTGAAATTAGGATTTTGTCATTTAGTTTAGGACTTGGTCATACAAATTAGGGTTTTATTGTACAATTAGGTTTTTATCTTAAAACTAGGGTCCAATATGCAAGATTATGGTTTTAGATTATAAAACTAACATGCAATTAGGGTTTTAATTAGACTTAATCCTTGGTTTACTAGATGGGATCTCAAAATCAAACTCATAATTTAAAAAGGGCAGTAAACTAAACAATAAAGATGATCAATTTAAATATAATTAGTTAATAATATCATACTTACATTGTTAGCTCCATCGAGATGATTTTGTCAAACCAAACTCATTGTTTGGATTACACAATTGCTTTGGAAAGTCTGGATTAATTAAGGTTCTTGGTTGATGCTTAAAAATCAGGAGATTGTTTGCAAATTCTCACAAATTGGCTACTATCTGTTTATTGCTCTTTGTCTCTCTTTCTTTTGGTTTCTATGAGCAGGGATTTTTGCATCACTCCCGGAGGAATGGTTCTTGTGACTATGGCACTATTAGGCTCGGGGCCTTAGAGAACACAGGCCTAAACCTGAAGAAATGGAGTTGCTACCCGGATAGGCCAGGAAATAAAAGAAAGGGGTGGATGACTTGATTCCTAAGGAATCTCCAACCCCTTATTGGTTTTGGAAAGTTGGGTACACATGGGGAAGGTGAGATTGACCCAGCACCCCCGCAACGCCTGGTTCATTAGAACCGACCTCTTTTTCAGGTCTAAATATTATAGAATTCTTAAACATCATGACATTATCCATATTACATATAATTAAAAGACATAAGCATCCATCATATTATTGAAATAAAGTAAACAAAATAGGCACCCATCTAAGGATGGAAATATGCCCTTACAATGGTCAAAGTCTAAAGTACAAGTAAATAAAATGAGACACCCACCAATTGGTGGAAATGTGTCCTTACATTAATCCCTAAACACAAAATAATATAAATGAAACAAATTAAATAAACAAGCCACCCGCAAGGTGAAAACATGCCTTTTATAACTTTAAAACACAAATAACAAATAAACATCAATCAATAAATATATAAATAATCAGCTACAAAGAATCATAAAATCAGGGCTTAATTAAAAAAAATAAAAATTATTAACAAAAAATTACAATCTACAAATAAATATTAACCCTTTAAGGAAATATAGGGTGTAATGACGTGAGTCACGCCTACAGCGGTCCCGCTAGCCTACTCAAGATTCTTTGGGGAGTGCATTCATGTGATATTTTAGGTTATTCTGTGCATCATTTCCTTGCCAATGGCTCACTTCGAAAGATAGAATTGGGCGGGGTCAAAGGGGCAGTGCCCCCAAAAGTTAAACAATTTGCAAAATAGGTTTTATTGTGGAATTAGGATTTTATTGAGGAATTAGGTTTTAATCCTAAAAATTAGGGTTTTAATCTAAAACTAGGATGTTAGCCTAAAGTTTAGTGTTGAATGTACAAATCTAGATTTAAGATGAAAAGCTAAAGTTTAAGACATGCATTAAAGATCGTGTGATGTAATTCTAAGATGTAAATTGAAATTAGGGTTTCAGATGATTCAAATCTTAAATCCATAATTCATTGTAAAAATAAAAACTTACAAAATTATATGTATAACTTGTTAATACAATAAATCAAGTGTTAAAACTAATCAATAAATGAAGTTGGATTGATTAATAAGAATTATACTTTCATTTGTTGGCTCCACCAATATTAATTTGTTGAACCGAACTCCTTTGTGCTACTGCTTGGACCAGTTGTGATCTTGGTTGGGAGAATGCAATCTGGAGACAATGGCCACTGCCTCATTGGTTGCAGTGTGTTAATTATATTTTGGTTTCTGTCTTGTTTCTATTAATTGTTGCTCCTTAATTGCTCTCTATATCTTGTTTTTCAACTTCCAATTGCTGCTCATAGTTTTCTAATCATCAAAGTGGCTTCCCTACTCATTTCCCTTAAACTTGTATTTATAAGAAATAATTAGGTCGAATCCCTCATCATTAACCCTAACTAATCCGAGTTTAATCAGGATTTTAACCGAAATCAATTTGTATTTGGCTCATATTAGCTCTTAAAATTGAAGTCATATCTAATTAAAAAAAATTTCGTTTGACCTGAACCAAAACCTATATCGAAGTGGACAGTGGGCAATTCGATATGAGTATTAACTCATATCAAATTGGAGTTTGTCCAATTCGATATGGATGTGATCGTATCGAATTGGAGAAGTTTCCAATTCGATATGAGTGATGTTCATATCAAATTGGTTGTCCAATTCAATATGAACATGTCCATATCAAATTTGGACAACCCTAATTGGTTAAGGACATGGCCGATATTGAATTAAACCGAAAGATCGAACCATTTATGTTTTTGACTCGAGACTAAATTTAGGTTCTTGACCCGAATTGGGGCTGTCCAAATTCAATATGGATGTGCTCATATTGAATTGGAGCAACTTCTAATTTGATATGGGTCGTGTCCATGTCAAATTATGGCTATCCAATTTGATATGGGCCATGTCCATATCGAATTAAATAGCCCCAATTCGATATGTACATGGTCCATATCGAATTAAATCGAACCGAACCCTTTTAACTTCGAATCAAACCATTTTAGGGCTTTAAAAATTAAACCGGCTTATTTTTTAGCCTTTTAAAATTGGGCCGACCTAATTAAAAGCTTCAAATTAGGTTTAATGCTTCTAAAGTCAGACCAAACACAACTTGGCCTCTATCAGTTGGGATTGTACTAGCTTAGGGCCAAAATTAAGGGTCTAAAGTTTTTTTCCTTTGCTTGAACAATGTTGAATTCATTAAGAGAGTGAAAAGCAATAAGACTTTGAGTTGATCTTGAGTAAGGATGGATCTTGACCCAATAATCAGCTTGGGTTCTAGACTCAAGGATTGGATTTAGGTTTTGGACTGGTGGCTGGATTTGGGTTCCGGGCTTGAGACTGGATTTTGGATTATGGACCCACGATTGGATTTTGGATTCTGGACCTGAGATTGGATTTGGGCTTTGGATCTGAGACTAGAATTTAGGTTCTAGACCCTAGACTAGATTTGGATTCTTAACCCGATACTAGATTTAGGTTCTTGACCCGAGATTAAATTTGGGTTCTCAACTAGAGGCTGGATTTGAGTTCTTGACCTAAGACTGAATTTGGGTTCTTGAACTGGGACTAGATTTGGGTTTTGGACCCACAATGGACATCATCTCTTCTAGCTTAACCTTCCTTTAGTTATTTGAAAAATCTATCTTTCTTCTAGCTATCGAATTCATCTCTTCTAACTTCTATCATTTGAAAAATCTTGCTTTCTTCTAGCCAGTTGTTTTATTCTTTAATGGACTTTGCTTAGCAAAATATTTGGGTATTTTTTAGTACTTATATTCTCTCTTAACCCCCTGCATGGCAAAAATTTAAAAGAGAGTTTGAAAATGTTTTGTTCATGCATAAGATCAAAAATTAATAAGGAGAAGCTTTGCCTCCTGTGTAGGCTCAAATTGATAATTTTATGTCAATTAGGCTTCAACTGATATTTTTATCTCATTCTTTGTGCAAGCATGTGTCTCCATTTTGGAAAAGTGATGGCATCTTTCTCAAGCAATGGGCCTTTCATGCACCTTGACGCTTTGTCTGCTTCTCATTATTTGTTCCACAAGATATCACCATTAACTCTGACAGAGAAATAGGTAACACAAGACAACAAAAGCACAATGTGACGTGTTCATGTATGCATGTATGCATGAGTGATACTTACAGTGGTTATACTAACTCAAAAACTAAGGTGATAGGCCGAAGCACTCCCATTGGTACTTTTAGGATATTCTTGTAGGTCTTGCATTGGATCATTAGGATGCCACATGCACAGCTTCATCATCAAGATATGGAATACATGAATAGTGGGGGCCCAAGCAAGGTAGTCAAAGGTACAGGAGACATCAATTTCAAACCATGATTCAACATAAGAGTTGATAGCTTCTTCATAACCTTTTGAATGATTCTTTCATCAACCCAATTTTGCCTAATGTGTCCTTTAAGGTTCAACAATGCAACATACTTCCCTCAACTTGAAGGCTCATGGGACAACAAAACACATTTTTTTTTAATTTAATTTAATTTTAAAATCAAATGTTGGTTTTGTCAAATTAGTTTCAATATACTTGAGGACTTAGTCTTCCAAATTAATACATCTATAACACTATATCCCTAGTTACCATACTAAATTTGGAAATCATTTCTATTTAACCTGTTGCACTTCAGGTAGGCACATACCATTACTTTGCCAAAGGTATTATTGAGTTTATATAATGTCTATCTCATATGCATGCTTATTTAAAAAATCTCTACTAATAGAATTCACCTACCAAGAGAGAACAACAGGTCTTTAATAGGCTTGAAATGGGGTCTATAAGGGACATTGGTTAGATGAAGGCCATTTGTAAATTAGAGTTAATGTGACACTGCTAACAAATCTTCATAATACAAACTTTTTGTTGGAACCATAGGCAGCTAGGAGCAATATTAAACTCTGGGCATCTTGTTATCCTGCTTCATGAAAAGATAGACTTCAATTTCCTTCCATCTCCTTGGAAGAAATCTAGATTTGATTAGGATGATCTTCATCTTTTCCTTTTGCATAAACTCAGGACCCATTTTCTTCTTCTTTTTCTTTTTTCTTTTTTTTTATTATTTTCTTCTCTTTTTTATTTTTCTTTCTTTTTCCTCTTCTTTTTTTTATTGTCATTTATTTTTTTTTGTGTGTCCTAGCCCTAAGAGGGTTGTCTTATTTGTACCATCTCATGCTTCTAACTATGGAGTAGCATGAATCTACTTTAATGAAGATGGATCTTTTTGTTATCATTATGCCATCTCAATAATGAAATAAATTAGAGATATTAGGTCTTGTTCATGTAAACTTCAACTATCCTTACAGTTTTGAGTGAACATCCCTTTCTTCGATCTTCTTGCTCTTTAGTTACTCAGTGATCACCATACTTGTCATAAGTGTCACAATAGCTCAAAGTAGGTTATCGGGGTTTACAAGCCAATAAAAAGAAAGCTATGAAGACTCAAAGGGACAAACTAGGGATTGATATTAATAGGGCGGACACTAGTTGCCGCCTTACCAAATAATGCCTAAATCATCTCTCTCTCTTAAATAAGTAGAGTTTGATTTCACCTTGAAAGTTCATCAAAGCATATTCTAAGATTGACTAGGCCCTAGACACTCGTAATTATGCAGGAGTCCTCTCTAAGTAAGAATACACTGCTCAATGCTATAGAATAATTTTCTCACCTAGTAAAGTCATTCAAATCATGATGCATAGATACACTAATTTATAAATATAAAGCTAGAATCGTCATTGGTTGAACACTATAATGTCAAAAGCCAAAAAAATTATAAATTTTAAAATAAATTATTCAAATAATTTTAATTTGAAAAATATAATTGTTCCAATAAAGTACCAAAGAAAGGAAAATAAAATGAGCAACATTCAAGCCAAGGGAGGTTTATTGGGTTAGAGTCTACTTGGACATGTTGGGGTGAGTATTCTATACTTTAGTTCAAACCAAACCCGCTCTTCTTTCGTAGATTCCAATTCATTCATAACACAAATGGTCAGTGCTTTCTCATTCATAGCTGATTCAATCTTACTAGGTAGAACCTCCACTTTTGTAGTTTCTTTATCTATGTCTTGAAAAGATGACAAGACAAACTTTACATCCAATACTCCCCTATCATGAAAGTTGCTGGTGGTGGCAATCTTCTAAATTTAGGAAAGAATTGCTCTTGGTGTTGGGCTTATCAAGCTCATGCAACTTTCTATTGTCATGCCCTTGCATTTGATGGAATTGACAGAAGGCCTTAGCATCAAAGTTTGATGGTAGAGGATCGTGTAGCGGGCGAGGAGCCACCGACTCTAATAACCCCTTTTTCTATAACTTGTTGAAAACCCAAGATAGAGGTTTTTCCAACTTTAAAAATTGTCTTCTATTTGCTTGACTAGTTGTTGCATTAACATCCATTGATTTTCATGTATCTTGACTACTAGACTAATAAGTCCCCCTCTCATTCCTTCTTTTAGAAAAATGGTTATTCTCTCTTTCCCATTCTTCTATTTGCAAGCCAACTTGGAGAAATCTTTGAAATATCTAATTAGGGTATGAGACAAGCATTTACGAAGGTTAGGAATGGCACCTCTCACTTTCATTCTAATATAGTCAGATTCATTAGGCCTCTTTTTGAGAAGAGCAACCTTGGTTCTCCATCTCTTCACATAATCAACAAAGTTCTAATTTTGCTTTTGTCTGATTGATTCTATCTCCATCAGAGTCACTTCTAATATAATATTGTACCCATACAGTTGGATGAAGGCTTTGTATAGCAAATCCCAGTCCTTTTAAGTGTTTTTCTCTATGATATTGAACTAGTTTTGCACAACAGGATCTAATAAGAGAATAAAGTACATTAGAGTTTAGGTCTTAGTAGCCCTGGCAGATTGCATGATAGTTATATACTACTTAACACGTAGATGGGGATTGCCAGTTCCATCAAACTTGGCAAAAGAAGGCATCTTAAACTTGCAAGAAATTTCTTCATCTTGCTCAAATAACTTGTCCACCTCAGACACCTCCTCAGCCTTCAACTTCTTCTTAAACTTTTTTTCCAAATAAACAATCATCTTTTAAAAACTAGCAAACTCAGTATTCTCTATGACCTTCTTCTCTTTTAGATTTTCTTGTTGGTCTTGAAAGTATACGTCCCAATCAACATCATCCATTACTACCTTGTCTTCATCAGAGGCCGCTTCAACGACCTTAGCCTTTCTCTTTTCTTTTGGCTTTTTGTTACTAGCAAATGCCTTAACATTGAAATCTTCTAGTAGTGAAGGTAGTTTGCTCCTCATGGTCTCAGCCAGGGCCCCCTTCAATTTTTCCATCATGGAGTTGAGGGCATCATTTACCATTTTCTGAATTTGCTCAGGGTCCATTGGCTTTGGTGCGAAACTGACTGAATTCTCACAAGATTCTAAGTCGTAGGTGGGTTGTCCTTATAATTAGGACATTCCTTCCAACCTTATAACATCCACACAAGAATGGCGAGTCCCTTTTCCTAGGTATATGGTTAACAAAATACCAACATGGGGTATCTTGCTTTCGAATAATTCCCTCGGACGTTTCAACCAATAATCATATTTTTGAAAATGGAAATCAATGATAATTCCCATTAATTAGGTTTTAATCCATTCAACCAACTAAAGTAGCTTTTATGCTATGTTGGATTAAAACGAAATTAAGAGGTTTATTATAAATAGATTTCTCATTTAAAAAGAGTAACTAATGGTTCATGCCAAAAACAAGCCCATGGTTAATTTATTCTTAGTGTAAACTAGGCCCACAATTGATTTTTGGTATTTCATAATTGACCTAAATATTTTTACAAGCTCTTTGTAAGAGAAGATTGGGTGAAAATAGTTTTATTTCTAAGCCCATTGTAAAAGATTTTAGAAAAATGGATTTTGGGCTTAGTATTTGGGCCATGGGCCAAAGAATTTTTGATATGTTTTTAGAAAAGTCTTATTTCCAAAGACAAACTTGAAAAATTTTGAAAATAGTTTTGGTCTTTTGGACTTTAAAGAATAGTTTATTTTGAGCTTACAATATGCTTAGGTCATATTAGAAAAATAACAAACCAAATAAGCCATGATTTAGACTAAGATAAACTAACCATAGTCAAACAACATGCATTTGGGGTAAAACCTAAGGAAAGTAACTAGGCCAATTACATGAGCTTTAGTCTTTGGGTTAAAAAGCTTAGGTTCCCATAGCAACTATGTACCAAATGGTATGAGGCTATGAGTGGTTATGCCATGCTCGATCTCCATACCTTGAGTGAAATTATGGTATCCCTTACATAACATAACACGGGTAACACGGGCGTCCTAACGCACACACACAATGCAATCTAAGATGATGCAATTGATAATATCATTATAAGAAAGAATAGAATAATAAAAAGACCAATGGAATCAACTTCACTTATCCCCAGTGGAGTCGTCACTGTGAGCGGGGATTTTCGCCCCCATTCTCGGTGGAATGGTTCTTGCGACTTCGGCACTGTTTAGGCTCGGGGCCTTAGAGAACACGGACCTAAGTCCAGAGAAATGAAGTCGCCACTCGGATGGGCCGGGAAAAAGAAAGGGGTGGATGACTCAATTCCTAAGGAATCCCCAACCCCCTAATGGGTTTGGAAAGTTGGGTACGTGTGGGGAAGGTGAGAAATGGCCCAGAACCCCCACAACTCCCGGTTCATTGGAACCAGCCTCCTTTATAGGTCTTAATATTATAAAATTCTTAAATATAATAATATTATCCATACTACACACAATAAAAAGAAAGCATCATTATATTAAAATCAAAGTAATGTCCAAACAAAACAAAACAAATAAATGGACACCCATCCGAAGATGGAAACATGTCCTTACATCACATGCCTAGATAGGACACCCACCAAAAGGTAGAAACATGCTCTTTACATAGGTTCTAAAATAGAAAAGCAAATTAAATTACATGATGTTTAACTAATGAGGTACCCACCAAGTGAAAAGATACCTCTTACAACTTTTGGAAATCTAAATTAATTGATAAGAATAAATAATCATTCATCATAAATAAATCATTCATCAAAGCTATTAATCAAAATAGAAAATAAATATCCATCCATGATAAATTAAATAAATCAAGTATTGAAATTAAATAAATTAAAGCACAAGAGATAAATCAAAGCATAATCAAGTATAGAATTAAATAAAGCAAATAAAAGTCTAATTATAGCTACTGTGACTTTTTATGGAATTAAAATAGATTAGGATTTTATGTTTTAAAAGGTTGGTAAGACTCTTTGATGAACTAAATTAATATTTGAATGGTGAAATCATGAAACTAGGGTTTTAGACACTTTAAAATTTTTTTGATATGTGGTTTTAAATGGTGATTTCAAGCTACTGTGTAATTTTAAAATATTTAAATTTTTATGGTTTTTTAAATGTTTTAAAGGATTAGGGCTTAGAAAAAAAAATTAAGGTTTAAGGTTTTAAAGGAGTTAAAGTTTAATATTTTAGGTTTAGAAGTTGAATTAGGGTTTTAGTGTTTTAGAATTTGGGTCTCGGGTGATGAATTTGAATTAGGGTTTAGAAAAATAATTTGATGATTTCATGAGATTTTATAAGTTTAAACCAAACAAATTAAAGTTTTTATAAATAAAAAAGATTTATATAATTGGAAAAAGTATTTTAGGGTTTTTTTTTATAAGAATCTGAATATGTTTTAAGAGTTTACATAATTTGGAAAGTAAATTGGAGTTTTGGGGTTTTGATGAAATTAAATTAATAACTTTAAATTCTTTGGGAAATAAAGCAACGAATTAATGTTTTTAACTTTGAACAAAAAGGTGGATTGAATTCTGGGATTTTTGAATTAAAAGAACAAAGGAAAATTTAGCTACTGTAAAAAAACAAAGAATTTAATACATACCTTTTCTATGATTCCTCCAAAAAAAATTCTTCTTGGATGAACAAGCTCCAAAGACAAGCCTTTTTTGCCTTTGAATAGCTTAAATCGTGTTTCTGCTCCTTAAAAATTAATTGAATTCAATTATTTCTTTTCCACTTCACTTTCGGATTCAAATTCTCAAAGCTACTGTGAAATTTTTCCTCCCCTCAATTTGGTTGCCTTTGGTCCTTATTTATAGAGATCTTTCTATGTATATTCCTTATTATGCACGACAAGTAATATTAATAAGAAAAGGAAACCAAAACCTAATTAAATTAGGATTTGAAAATTTTGCGTCGAAAAAAATTGCCGCAGGAAAAAATGTGCTGGCAAAAAAATTCTGCCGCAGGAATCTGCTGCAGGGGGGAACCCTGAGGGCCTATGAGGGACTCGCCCGCAGGAAAATCCTGCGGGCGAGCATTTCGCCTGCAGGATTTTCCTGCGGGCGAAATAGAAAAACTATTTCACCCGCAAAAATGGCCACTGGCCGCTCGATGATTTTTTCGTCTCCAATTTTTCTGACTCTGATTTTTATTTTTATTTTTTTATTAATAAAAATTAGATACTAAAGCAAAAATTATTTAATAAAAATTATTTTGGACCAATTAGTCAACAAAAATCATTTTGGACTAAATAAAACATATTGGACCGGATTGGGTAAAAAATTAAGGGTCTACACAGGGTGTTTGATGTTCACTTTGACAAAGAATAGACAATACAAGACAAGAAAGTGCGATGTGATATGCTCATGTATGCATGATATGCATAAATAATACTTACAATGGTTCCATTAACTCATAGACTGAGGTTATCAGCTGAAATATTCTCATAGATTTCTTCCAGATGCCCGTTCAGGTCTTGCACTGGAATGGCAGAAGGCTTCGCTCTTATGGCTTTTATCTTCGAGATATTGAAAACATGAATAATGGAGGCTCCAAGCAGTAGAGATACATCCATTTCATACTAGGATTCAGCACGCCAGTTGGTAACTTTTCACATCCTTGCCAATAACTATTTACTTGGCCCAAGGTGTCCTTTGAGGTTTGATGATTCGACATACTTCCCTTAACTTGAAGGCTTCGTGTGACAAAAATATTTTTTTTATTTTTTATTTTGAATCTAAATGTTGGCTTTGCCATATCAATGTCAATTTACATCAGGACTCAATTTTCAAATTAACATATCTATAACATGACAACCCTAGTTACCGTACTAAACTCAGGAATCATTTCGATTTAAGCAAGAATTGTTGCACTTCAGATAGGCACATACACATTACTTGGCCAAAGATCTCATTGAGTTTGAATATTATTTATCGCATTTGCATGCTTATTCAAACTATCTCCACTAATAGACTCTACCTACCAAGAGAGATCAACAGGTCTTTGATAGGCTTGAAATGGGGTCTATAAGAGACACGGGTTTAAGTGAAGGCTATTTTGAGATTGGAGCTGATGTGACACAATGGGAAAACTCTCACACTACAAATTTCATGTTCAGACAGTTGGAAGAAGGAATAAGATTGTGCTTTGAACATTCTTCTTTCTTTTTGGCATTAACCTGAATCTTGATTGGGATAGTCTTTGCCTTTGCAAAAAGTTTGGTACCCATGTTCATTTCTTTCTTTTTTTTCTTTTCTTTATCTTTCTTTTTCTTACTCCTTTCCTTTGGGTATTTTATCATTTTGTCCTTCTTTCCTGTAGGACTGTCAAGTACAGGACTTTCAAGAACTGGATGACCTTTCTCCTTTTTCTCCTTAATTTTGATTGAATCTTTGGTTGAGTTGGACCAATTCAAGTCAAACTGTCCTTATAAACCAAATGGAAGCCTTTTGCTACCTTAGGTAAAAGAGAACTCGGTTGGATTTTTGAACCGTTTTGGGCTTTCTTTTCTTGTTTCTTGTTTCTTTTTTCTTTTCTTTTCTTCTTTTTTTTTCTTTTTCTTTCTTTTTTCTTGTTTTTTGGGTTCTAGCTCTAACAGAGTTGTCTTGTTTGTACCAACTTGTATTTCTAATAATGGATGAGTGGAGTGGTATTAATCTGCTTCAACCTTGACTTTATTTGTGATATTTGGTCTAATTCAAGTCAACTTCAACTACCTTTATGGTCTTGAGAACTTCAACTACCCTTATGGTCTTGAGAACTTCAACTATCTTCATCGTCTTGACTATTCAGTCCTTTCTTTGTTCTTCTTGCCTCTTCACCTTAGTGATCATAAGACTTGTCAAAAGCATCACAACTGGTCAGGGTAGGTTGTTAGGGTTTGTAAGCCAATGAAAAGAAAGCTAAAATTTTACGAAGGCTCAAAGGGACAACTAGGGATTGATATTTAATTGGGTGGATACTAGTTGTTGGCTTATCAAACAATGCCTAGATCATTTCTCTCTTAAAATAAGCATAGTTCAATTTTACCTTGAAAGTCCGTCAAAGCATGTTCTAAGACTGACTAGGACCTAGACAAAGGTAACTATACAGGAGCCCTCTCTAAGTAAGCATACACAACTCAATGTTATAGAGCAATTCCCTCACCTAGTAAAGCTATTCGAATCATGATGCATAGATATATTAATTTATGAATTACCAAGCTAGATTCATCATTGCTTGAGCACCAAAATGAACAAAGACCAACAAAAAATTTGATGAAAGTAATTTATTCAAACAAAAATAGAAAAACATAATTGTTCCAATTAAATATTACAGAAAGCAAAATAAATAGAGCAATATTCAAGCTAAGAAAAGTTTGTTGAGTTAAGCTCCTTCTCCTTTCATATATTCAACATTCCCATCTTGAAAAGAGGATAAGACAAAATCTTCTTCCAATCCTTTTCCTACCATGAAGGTTGCTGGTGGTGGCACTCTATTGAACCTTGGCAAAGGATTGTCTTTTGTGCTGGACTTATTAGGCTCAAGTAGCTTACCACTGTCAATTAAATTTTGGATCTCACATTTTAGTCTCAAGCATTTGTCTCATGTCCTTGTGTTAGATGAAACTCACAAAAGGCTTTAGTATCAAATTTTGGGGGTAAAGGATTCGACAAAGGTCGAGGGGCCAATAGCTATAATAGTCCCTTCTTTTGTAGCATGTTGAAGAACCAAGACAAAGGCTTCCCCAATTTTGAAAACTGCCTTCTATTTGCTTGAGCAATTATATTAACATCAACTTCTTTTTGCGTGCTTTAATTTCCAGATTGGTAGTTCCCTTTCTCATTCCTTCTTATTGAAAAGCAATTCTTCTCCCTTTCCCATTCTTCAATTTGCAGATCAGTTTGGAGAAGATCTTCGAAATCATGGATGAGTGTATGAGACATCCTTTCATGAAGACTAGGCAACACCCCTCTCACAATCATCCTTATTTGATCAGATTCATCGGGCCTCTTCTTGAGCAAAACAGCCTTATTTCTCTATCTTTTCTCATAGTCCACAAAATTCTCATTTGGCCTTTATCTAATGGACTCAACATCCATTAAGGTAACTTTCAGCTCGATATTGTACCCATATTGTTGAATGAAAGCCTTGTACAACATGTCCCAATCTTTTTGAGTACATTCCTCCAAGGTGTTGAACCAATTTTGGACAATAGGGTCCAATGAGATCATAAAATACCTCAGAGTTTGAGCTTTAGTAGCTCGGGCATACTGCATAGCAGTGATGTACTGCTTCACATGGAGATGAGGATTTCCAGTACCATTGTACCTAGCGAAAGAAGGCATCTTGAACTTATAAGGGACCTCCTCATCTTGCTCAAATAGTTTGTCGATCTTGGACATCTCTTCGATTTTTAGCTTCTTCTCAAATTTATTTTCTAAATCAACAATCATCTTCTCAACATCAGATGTCTCGGTCTTTTCAATAGTTGTCTTCTCAACAACCTTCGGCTCCTTTTTGTCTTGAGGATCTTGAAAGTATTGAGCCCAATCATCATCATCATCAAGGACTACCTTTTCACCATCAAAAGCCACTTCACCAACCTTAGCCTTCCTTTTGTCCTTTGGCTTCTTGGTACCAACAAATGCTTCGGCATTGTTCCCTAAAATTGCAGCCAATTGATTCTTCATGGTCTTAGCCATGGCCTCTTTTATTTCTTCCATCTTGGCATTGAGGGCGTCATCCACCTTTCTTTGAATTTGTTTGGGCTCTATTGCTTTTGGTGAAAAAGAGATTAAGTCATTGCTAGATTCTTCAACTCCGGTATAGGTCAGATTGTGGTAAGCTTTTGAACAATGGTAATCCAAGGCTGTGAGCTTGAAGGGATTAATGACATGTCATGTGATACATATATGCACAAACAATAGACAAAGATAAGTAAAATGTTCCTTCCAACCTTATAACATCCACACACGAATGGCAAGTCTCTTTTCCTAGGTAATATGGTTAACAAAATACCAACATGGGGTATTTTGTTTTCGAAAAGTTCCCTTGGACATTTCAACCAATAGCTATATTTTAAAAATAAAAATCAGATCATGATAATTCCCATTAATTAGGTTTTAATCCATTGAATCTTAACAAAAATAGCTTTTACGCTATATTAGATTAAAACTAAATTAAGAGGTTTATTACAAATAGATTTCTCACTTGAAAAAGTAACTAATGATTCATGCCAAAAACAAGCCCATGATTAATAATTCTTAGTATAAACTAGGCTCACAATTGATTTTGGGTATTTCTGTAACACCCCACACCCAATATACGCACAACACATACACCCGCACAACACGTGATATACGTATAGAGGATATTAGGGTGTCATGGTCCATTTTAAACAAACCAATCTTTAAAACTTTATCATCAAATCATTGTAAATCAATGATAGTAAACTTAAAATATTTAATTGTATATTATAGAAAATAATAGATAAAACAATCCTTACTAAAATACATATTCATATAACTTCATTACCCCAAAAGTTTATCCAAAACATTTGTTTAATAAGCAGCGGAAAATACATATGTATATATATCAAAATCAATAAGTACAAAATATGAAATTTATACATGCTGGCAGTTCGTCTCTGATCTTGATGTCCACAACTATCTCTAATCTCAAGCCTAGACTCGACTTGGTCTAGACGAGATCTCTGGCACAACCGGATCTACCCTGTCACCTATGCGATGAACCACAATCGCGCTAAGCAGAAAGCTTAGTGGTACAAAATTTGATTCAATATAAATCAATGCGATGCTCATGCATAATACATATGAATATATCAACTCATTACATTATAACTCAACATATTACTCATTTGCATCACATTTCATAATTTACATTTAAGCAGAGACAAACATGGGCCCAAAACGAAACTAATATGCTATTCAAAGTTCAGAGTTACTGCTTTGGTCCATTTTGACACCTTATGTCTAACCCCGTAGACAATATATATATCCATGGATAATGTAACAACCCCAGTCTCTTGGACCTCAACCCGGCTAGAACCTTGGGCCCCAGTATCTTGGTCCTCAACCCGGCTAGACTGTTACAGTTTTTGAGTCTTACGACCTAGTCTTTTCACCCCAAAAACATCACACTTATCATATGGGCTTGGCTTACGACCTGGTCTTTTCACCTGCCCAGCAATTCATAGGCATGCCGCCAAACCTAGAACTCTGAAAATTGAATAACATAATAGGCACACAATTAATTCATTTATTTCATTATCCAATACTTTCATAATTCATTTCTCATTTCATTTCTCATAATCAAACTAGGCTCATTGCCTTATTATATCATCATTTTCCCTCACCTTTCTCATTCTTCTCTTTTGTATCAAAATCAATTTGTTTCATTATTATATCACATATCTTATCATGTTATTCCACATTACTCAATTGCTTGATACATCATCATAATTCACATTATGCATATCATAACATATAACTCATTCATCAATAATATATCAATTAACTTAACACATTTCTCAACTAATTGTGTTAAGTCCCAATATCATGTAAGCGTATGCAATCATTCAAAGTTTGTACTTACCTCTTAAAGCAACAAACACCAATCTATCAACTTCCTCTTCCAAGATATCTCTCAAACCTTGGCTAGGGCAACTCAATTCTCTTCAAAACCTAATCCAAAGGTGATCATACACACTTACTTAGTGATACACATAAGAAAATAAGGAAGAGAACTATCTAAGGAAAACTCTACACTTGACAAGCTCAAAAACACGGGCGTGTCCCTGACTGTGCCCTAAACCCACAACACAGAAGATTTGACATGCTCAGTGACATGGGCGTGACACTGCACATGTCAATTCTCCTCCAACACAGAAGCTATGACATGCTCAGTGACATAGGCGTGTCACTAGACGTGTCAATCTTCCAACAACACAGTAGCTATGACACGCTCGGTGACATGGGCGTGTCACTGGCCGTGTCAATGCTACTACAACATAGAAGTTATGACATGCTCAGTGACATGGGCATGCCACTGCTCGTGTCACCAACGTAGAAAATAGAACCAACAACACGCCCAAAGACATGGCCGTGCTCCTGGTCGTGTCAGGCCAAAAACCTTGAAATCGATACCACAATACCACATCCAACAATCACCTTCCAATAACCATATCAACAACACAAAAACTCAATCAAAATCAATAATAACCCATATAATACTTGAGTAAACCTTAAAACAACTCAATTACAAACATCAAAACACAATATCAACCATATCTCGTAACTCAAACTTACAAAATCCACAACACTTGTTCTTTACACCCAACTTAACCTTTTTCTCTTGAATACAGCCTCAAAATCAAAGTTAACAAAACAAAACAACCACAACCAAACCAAAATCATCCATAAACACATCTACAACAACCAATCCAACAAACCCAAGAACACAAACTCAAAAGAAAAAAAGGAAACAAGTTGGAAACTTACCAAAAGTGAAGAAAATCCTTAAAACTCCAACTTGATCTCTTGAAACCCTTCAATCTCTTGAGTTTGGAAGCAACAAAATCCCTTTTCCTTTGGTTGATAATGGCGGATGGCCGAAGAGAAGAAAGAAGTAGAAGAAAACGTAAAGAAGAAGAAAGTCAACCTCTTAAACCAAACACTCTCTCCTCAAATTACTCTCCACCAAGCAATTAACAATATAATAATAACCCAATTATGTAATATCCCAAAATATACCCTAAAAGTTTTAGAATTATTGTTGTATTTAGATTTAATGTGTATGTTTAATGAAAAGAGAAAAGAAGTGAAGAGAGTGTATATGTTGTATCTATGGGAAATATAAATATAATATATAAGACATATACATATACCTACATATACATCACATATACATTGGTGTACGAAAAGTAAGTGTATATAATTAATTAATTAATACTAATACTAATAATAATAATAATAATAATAATAATAATAATAATAAAAAGAAGAAGAAAGGAAAAGATATGTGGTGGAGGATTTTTATAATATTTATTTTATTATTATATATATATAAGATAAGTTAATTAAAGAAAGAGGATTTTCTTTCTTCTTCTTCTTCTTCTTCTTCTTGAATGAGAGAGAGAGAGAGAGAGAGAGAGAGAGAGAGAGAGAGAGAGAGAGAGATGTGATTTTAATTTACTTTCACACCAAATTCTTAAGGGCTTTAAGAGAATTGAAGGTGGAGATTGAAGATTTGGCAAAATATTCAAGTAAGTGTTCATCTCTTTGAGTTGATTTCTATTGATTGTGTTTATATTTGATTTGGCTAGTGTGTGAAGATGATATTAATGAAAGATTGAAGTATATATGGGTTGAATTGGTATTTAGATGATGATAATATAGTTATTTGTGAGGATGATGATGGATTATTGAAATTGTTAGTAAGGGTTTAATATAAATGAGTTGGGGAATTGAAAAATTGATATATGATTGATCTATATTTGTGTTTAATGAAGTTGAAAAACATAGAATACATGAGTTTGGTCCAGAAATAGAGGCATTTTGGATGCCACGCCCGTGGCCCTTGGTTGCCACGACCGTGGCCATTGGAAGCCATGGCCGTGGGGGTGTTGAGCAAAGGAGACAGCTTCATTTGCTATGCCACGGCCATGGGGGTTGGAAGGCCACGACCGTGGGGGTTTTAGAACAACTGGGCATAATTGTTTGCTATGCCACCCCCGTGGGGGTTGGAAGGCCACGACCGTGGGGTCCTAGAAAGGGATGTTGGTTTGTAATTTGTGATATATGGGTCTAGTATGAGACTAATAGGTGATAATGGTATTAAATTAATGTGTATCTTTGAGTAAGTGTGTGTTATTCCTTTTGAAGTAGGTTGTGAAGAGGTTGAATTACCCTAACCTAAGTGTTGAGGATTCTTGGAAGAGAAAGTGTATAGATTGGTGTGAGTGGTTCTTGAGGTAAGTGCAAACCCTATATTATTGCATACATGTATATAATTATGAAACTTAACACATGTGGTTGTAAATGTGTTAAGTAATCTATTTCATTGTTGATGCACATTAATAATGTTATCTTATACATAATGTGAACTTTATAGAATGTATGATGAAGATTCTAAAGATATGATGACGCAATGAAATATGAAATATGAAATGTAAAAGATATGATGATATGATGAATTGTTTTAATGTGATTTGAGATTGATGAGATGTAATGCCTTATGATGAATATTTGAATGATGAATTGCTTTAATGTGATTTGAGCTTAATGAGATGTAATGTCATTGTGGTTGGCTATAATGATTCAAACGAAATAAGTGGGGCATGTTTGCCTAAATGATGATATTCAATACAATTAATTATGTATACTCTATTAATGAGATGAGGAGCCATGATTGTTGGCTATAATGATGTAAATGAGATAATTGAGGCATGTTTGCCTAGATGATGATGTTTGATGCAATTGGTTATGCACATGAGATGATTGGGGCATGTTTGCCTAATGATGATAAGAAAATGAGAATGAGATAATGAATGATTTGTGTGTCTAATGTGTTATTCCATTTTCAGAGTTTTGTTGTTGGTGGCATGCCTAATAGTAACAACCTCTTGAAGTTAGGTTGGGCTTGATCCTTGAAGCCAAGTTGGGTTGAAGTTTAGCATGCTTAACTCCCCTTGAAGCTTGGTTGGGTCTAATCCTTGAAGCCTAATTGAGATGTTACAACCCTTGAAGCTAGGTTGTGTTTGGTTCTTGAAGCCAAGTTGGGTTGATACTTAGCATGCTTTGTTCCCCTTGAAGCTTGGTTGAACCTAAATCCTTGAAGCCTAATTGGGATAATGATAATGATAAATGTGATCATAGAACCAAAACATTAACTCTGAAAGTTGAATGGCATATTAGTATCTTTGGGCCCATGCTTGTCTTTGTTTAAATGTGATTCATGAAATGTGAAATGGATGAATAATGAGACCCATTCTTATCTTTGTTTAAATGTGATTCATGAAATGTGAAACGGATGAATAATGAGACCCATGCTTGTCTTTGTTTAAATGTGATTCATGAAATGTGAAATGGATGAATAATGAGACCTATGCTTGTCTTTGTTGGAAATGTGATTCATGAATGGTGAATTGTGAATAATGAATTAATTGAATAAAATAAGGACATGTAATGTTATGAAGTATGATATGATTACAATACATAAGTAAACTATTGAAAAGAAATATGGCTTGAGAAGCTAAGTTGAAAGATGAGATTATGAAAATATAGTATGACATGTAATATGTGTATGGATGTAGACATTGTGAGTATTAGTTATGGAATTGTGGTTTGTGTTAATGATATGTGTATATGTATATAATTATGAGATTAGTAGGGATATATGAAAAGTGTAATTGAAATGGGAAAACATGATAAGAAAATAAGGATACATGAAGTTAACATATGAATATGTTTATATTATTTATTTGTACTACTAAGCTTTCGGGCTTAGCGCGGTTGTGTAAATCACGCAAGTGAGCAGATGGTTGATCTGAAGTCTATTCGTTATGCCACGAGAAGGGTAAGAGTATTTCGAGACCAACTAGAAGGTAGTGCATACATGTACAATTTAAATATGTTGTATTTTGATAAAAAGGTATTCATATGTATAAATGAATTTTGGTAAAGACAAGATTTTTATTTATATGTAAGATCATCGAAGGTATAATGATTTTGTAAATGTTCTTTAAAAAAATGTATTATTGTTTGAACTCAGATAAAAATTTTAAACTGTAACGACAAGTGACATTCTTATACTTTATATACTTACTGTATGTATACCAGGTATATGTATAGTACTTATATAGAGTATGGGGGTGTGACAATTATTTTGGTATCAGAGCTTAGGTTCGAGATTCTCGGCCTAAGTAGAATTAAAAAGAAAAGTTTTAAAAAGCCTAAATAGAATTAAAAAGAAAAGTTTTGAAATGAAATTTATGATACATGCATATGCCTTAACACCTAGGTTGGTCTCGGATGTGGCATTATGTGTATTGTAATGTATTCGAATTAGATGAGATGGATGATAGTGTGTGGATGAGGTTCTACATGAAAGGAAAAATTAGATAAAGAGATGATATGGAAAAATTTATATAAGTTTAATTGATAAATTAAAGAATGGAAATTTATTCAAGTAAAGTAAATTTTGGAATTTCTGATTATGGAAGTATGCTTGTGAAAAAGGTCATAATGATATGAATAGAAGAATTAAGTTGGAAATGAGTTAAAAACAAAATCAAGATTAAAGTATGTACTCTTTCCTATACAATTTGAATCTCTTTCTAATAAACCTTATGTTTGGATTACTAAAGAGGGGAAATATTGTTGGATTGTTAATATGGATAGATATGTTATTAAAATGAAGAGAGTATGGTGGAATATTAAGTGAGTTGATTGGTATAGCCAAGTGTGATCATTTAAGGTTTGGGTATATAAAGTTAAGGTTTTGGTTAAAAGAAAAATAGATGATGTTGGTTAAGTAAGAAGATATATTGGTGTTGTTTGTATTGTTATTTTAATGCAAACATTGTGATTTCAGTGTTAAAAATATGATATACTTGAATGTTGTTAAAGCTCATGTTAATAGTGGTAATATGTGACATTTGGATTTTTGAAATGAGCTTTAATAATTGTGAAAATTATATGTTTGATGTTGTTTTGTGCTATATATATGAGATGTTTTTAAAGTTGATATTAAGAAAAAAAATGAGATTAGTAAATTGAAGTTTAGGTAAAGTAGTAAGTTGAGAATTAGAGTCTTAATGGAATGTTTATAAAGATTATTTAGATATCGATAGTTTAATGTATGTTAAATATATGAGCTATTTGTAATGAATATTATTGCATATGAGAATACTATGAATTGGGAAATGTGATTGATAGTATGAAAATTTGTTTTGAAATAAAAAGAAAGTGATTAAGCAAGTGAAAATGAGTTACTTAAGTAATTTGACTGGAAATGATGAAAATGGATATGAAGGGTATACTAAATGCTTTTTAAAAATAAATGTGAGAGAGATGTCACATCAGAAATGTGACTAAGACTTATGTGAAGTATTATTATGGTTAAAGTATGTATAGATTGTATGCAAAAGAGAAATTAAATGAAATTGTATGATTAGGTGTATACAAGTATAGGATATGTGAGATGAGTTTTTCGATATGAATGTAATTGTATTATGTAAGAAATGTGGAAAGCAGGTCACATTATGAATGTGACCTATGAATGTGTATGTGGTATAACTACTGGTCTAAAGATATTAAGAATGATATTGCATATATTAGTGGACCTAAGAGAGATTAGGTCTTGACCTGTGCAAAGCTAGATAGACTATGTAACGAAATTAAGAGTGAAAATGGACTCGAGTAATATTGGATGGTGAAATTGTTATGGTGATCACTGAACTTGATGATCATATATATAATATTTTGAGTCCCAAAATATCTACATGTGGAAAAGTTCTATGTATTTGTATATAATAAGAGATTGTAAGGAAAAAGTGGAAGTATAATGTATAAAAATATTTTAGAAAAGATAGATTAGAAATGGATTAATAAATGGAAATTGTGTAAGATTTGTATATGATCGAATATGTATACGTAAGAGATGCTAATAATAATATTGTTGAAATATGAATTAAGCTAATGATGATCATATAATCGAGTGCAAATTGGGTTGAAACGGAGTTGAAATGTGTTAACTCTTGGTGTAGCAAAAGTTTAGAGAATGAATATGTAATTCTTGTGATATAATTTAGCTTTGTAATTGGAAAGGTTGGAAGCAGAATAATAAAGGAACAGTATTGATTTATAAGCTTCAGGCATGGCCATTAATCTCCTATGGTCATATGATTTGTTTAGTATATATTTGGCCGGTTAATTTTATTATCCACAGATTTGAGCCTGAGATAACATGACTGTAGTACAGTTTTGGTGAGATTGATAATTATGTTTCTAGAAACATGGTTAAGAGTTATGAATGGTAAAGTTATACTTTATCATTTTATGTTAGAAATTTGGTTATAATTATGAAAAGTAAGGAAAGAGAAGAGAATTATGAAAATGTTTTGAGTTATGGATAATATGATGAAAAGGTAATTATTGTAAAAATAGCAATGGTATGAAATGTGAGGAGATATTAAATGGGAGAAATTACAAAATGCGATTGAAAGTTATACTGAATATGTTTATGGTATAAAGTGAATAAGTGGATGGGCTTAAGGTTTAAGTGAGTGAATTATGGGTAGTAAATATAGTATGAGATAATCATGAGAATTTTTGTGGAAAATTGTACTAAGATAAGTTGAAGTGGTTTGTTATTAATAATCATACTTTCAAGAAGTTGAAAAGTGGATCCGAAGAAATTAGAGTTTGAATATAAGTTTGACCTAATGGAATTAGGTCATATGTATATTGTGAAATTTAATGATAAGTTTAAATAAATTAATCGTTGGTTTGAATTGAATAAGATTGAAACGTGGGTATATTGTGACAGATAGATCAATTGATCTGGATTTGGCTAAGGTTGCGAATCATTATTAAATTTTAATATGTATAGTTGTACTAAGAGTATAAATTTAAATGATAATGTATATGATGTAATATTCTGATATATGAATGGACATGAATGAATTGAGTTATATCAGTTGTAAATGTTGATAAAAGGGAAAAGGTTGATTACTTGCAAAGTAAGTTTAAAGGCATTGTATTAATATTTATGTTAAGTGAGAAGCATGCTAAAGAAGGAATTAAGTGTATGAAAAATAAGGATATTGTTATCAATTAAGGTGTGATAAATATATATTCTAAAAGTGATGGTAATGATGGGATAATTAATATTAAGATATAAATAAATGATTTTTAAGGTTAAAGTTAAGAGAGTAATTATAAAGAAATAAAGTGATAAAATATCTTGAAGGTAATAATTAGACAAAGTGTAAGTATATTATAAGATGATCTGATTCTTGTATAAAGATAAATTAATTGAGAATGTAATGAGTTATTTCAACTACTTGGTTGAGGAAGTAATAAGATATATATATATATATATATATATATAAGAATGAGTTATGAAATTTAGAGAAGATGATTGACTTTAAGGGGGAGAGTTGAAGTTATGGGATTTGATGACATAATAACTTAATAATATAACTTCATATGAAAGTTAAGATGGTATTTTGATAAGAATGGATTGTTACTATACTAGATAATTTCGAGGACGAAATTACTTAAGGGGGGAGAGAATTGTAATATCCCAAAATATACCCTAAAAGTTTTAGAATTATTGTTGTATTTAGATTTAATGTGTATGTTTAATGAAAAGAGAAAAGAAGTGAAGAGAGTGTATATGTTGTATCTATGGGAAATATAAATATAATATATAAGACATATACATATACCTACATATACATCACATATACATTGGTGTAGGAAAAGTAAGTGTATATAATTAATTAATAATAATAATAATAATAATAATAATAATAATAATAAAAGAAAAAGAAGAAAGGAAAGTCAAAGGGAAAGATATGTGGTGGAGGATTTTTGTAATATTTATTTTATTATTATTATATATATATATAAGATAAGTTAATTAAAGAAAGAGGATTTTCTTTCTTTCTTCTTCTTCTTCTTCTTCTTGAACGAGAGAGAGAGAGAGAGAGAGAGAGAGAGAGAGAGAGAGAGAGAGAGAGAGAGAGAGAGATGTGATTTTAATTTACTTTCACACCAAATTCTTAAGGGCTTTAAGAGAATTGAAGGTGGAGATTGAAGATTTGGCAAAATATTCAAGTAAGTGTTCATTTCTTTGAGTTGATTTCTATTGATTGTGTTTATATTTGATTTGGTTAGTGTGTGAAGATGATATTAATGAAAGATTGAAGTATATATGGGTTGAATTGGTATTTAGATGATGATAATATAGTTATTTGTGAGGATGATGATGGATTATTGAAATTGTTAGTAAGGGTTTAATATAAATGAGTTGGGGAATTGAAAAATTGATATATGATTGATCTATATTTGTGTTTAATGAAGTTGAAAAACATAGAATACATGAGTTTAGTCCTGAAACAGAGGCATTTTGGATGCCACGCCCGTGGCCCTTGGTTGCCACGACCATGGCCATTGGAAGCCATGGCCGTGGGGGTGTTGAGCAAGGGAGATAGCTTCATTTGCTATGCCACGGCCGTGGGGGTTGAAAGGCCACAACCGTGGGGGTTTTAGAACAATTGGGCATAATTGTTTGCTATGCCACGCCCGTGGGGGTTGGAAGGCCACGATCGTGGGGTCCTAGAAAGGGATGTTGGTTTGTAATTTGTGATATATGGGTCTAGTATGAGACTAATAGGTGATAATGGTATTAAATTCATGTGTATCTTTGAGTAAGTGTGTGTTATTCCTTTTGAAGTAGGTTGTGAAGAGGTTGAATTACCCTAACCTAAGTGTTGAGGATTCTTGGAAGAGAAAGTGTATAGATTGGTGTGAGTGGTTCTTGAGGTAAGTGCAAACCCTATATTATTGCATACATGTATATAATTATGAAACTTAACACATGTGGTTGTAAATGTGTTAAGTAATCTATTTCATTGTTGATGCATATTAATAATGTTATGTTATACATAATGTGAACTTTATAGAATGTATGATGAAGATTCTAAAGATATGATGATGCAATGAAATATGAAATATGAAATGTAAAAGATATGATGATATGATGAATTGTTTTAATGTGATTTGAGATTGATGAGATGTAATGCCTTATGATGAATATTTGAATGATGAATTGCTTTAATGTGATTTGAGCTTAATGAGATGTAATGCCATTGTGGTTGGCTATAATGATTCAAACGAAATAAGTGGGGCATGTTTGCCTAAATGATGATATTCTATACAATTAATTACGTATACTCTATTAATGAGATGAGGAGCCATGATTGTTGGCTATAATAATGTAAATGAGATAATTGAGGCATGTTTGCCTAGATGATGATGTTTGATGCAATTGGTTATGCACATGAGATGATTGGGGCATGTTTGCCTAATGATGATAAGAAAATGAGAATGAGATAATGAATGATTTGTGTGTCTAATGTGTTATTCCATTTTCAGAGTTTTGTTGTTGGTGGCATGCCTAATAGTAACAATCTCTTGAAGTTAGGTTGGGCTTGATCCTTGAAGCCAAGTTGGGTTGAAGTTTAGCATGCTTAACTTGGGTCTAGTACTTGAAGCCTAATTGAGATGTTACAACCCTTGAAGCTAGGTTGGGTTTGGTTCTTGAAGCCAAGTTGGGTTGATACTTAGCATGCTTTGTTCCCTTTGAAGCTTGGTTGAACCTAAATCCTTGAAGCCTAGTTGGGATAATGATAATGATAAATGTGATAATAGAACCAAAACATTAACTCTGAAAGTTGAATGGCATATTAGTGTCTTTGGGCCCATGCATGTCTTTGTTTAAATGTGATTCATGAAATGTGAAATGGATGAATAATGAGACCCATGCTTGTCTTTGTTTAAATGTGATTCATGAAATGTGAAACAGATGAATAATGAGACCCATGCTTGTCTTTGTTTAAATGTGATTCATGAAATGTGAAATGGATGAATAATGAGACCTATGCTTGTCTTTGTTGGAAATGTGATTCATGAATGGTGAATTGTGAATAATGAATTAATTGAATAAAATAAGGACATGTAATGTTATGAAGTATGATATGATTACAATACATAAGTAAACTATTGAAAAGAAATATGGCTTGAGAAGCTAAGTTGAAAGATGAGATTATGAAAATATAGTATGACATGTAATATGTGTATGGATGTAGACATTATGAGTATTAGTTATGGAATTGTGGTTTGTGTTAATGATATGTGTATATGTATATAATTATGAGATTAGTAGAGATATATGAAAAGTGTAATTGAAATGGGAAAACATGATAAGAAAATAAGGATACATGAAGTTAACATATGAATATGTTTATATTATTTATTTGTACTACTAAGCTTTCGGGCTTAGCGCGGTTGTGTAAATCACGCAGGTGAGCAGATGGTTGATCTGAAGTCTATTCGTTATGCCACGAGAAGGGTAAGAGTATTTCGAGACCAACTAGAAGGTAGTGCATACATGTACAATTTAAATATGTTGTATTTTGATAAAAAGGTA